>JAZKJV010009184.1:600000-754865 GCA_037367405.1 Ottelia alismoides
CCAGAACAGCCAGATAGGGGTCCAAAGGTTCTGAGGCTAGTGCATCATTCAAGAGGTTGAGGCAAGCTTCAGCATTTTTCTTATCCACGAACGCATTCGCTTCTTTGGCCGCCCAAGCCTTAAGCGCAGCTTTCACGTTTTTTATTTTTGCAATGACTTTGAAGAGTGGGTTACCATGGGTTGCCGAGACCCAAGCATCCCGCACCACATCGTGATAGCCATCTCTGGCCGCCCAATAGTCGAAGTATCGGAAGGGTTTGGGGCGAAGATTAGGGCCCACGAATTCAACCGTCATGAGGTTATGATCGCTGGAAGAGATCGGTGAATAGTGGAGCTTAGTCTGGGGGAGAGAGGAGAGCCAAGCATCATTGATGAGGCCCCTGTCCAGCCTGGCGACAATTCTAGAGGGGCCCAGCGCCATGGCCTTAAATGTCGGCGAAATTCGACCGAAATTCGGTCGAATTTCGGTTTCGGTCCATAACCGATATCGATACATAGTCATATATCTTTTTCCAGGATATCGACACATATCGGCCGAAATATCACCGAAATTCGGTCATGTCGATACATTTCGTCCGAAATGACCGAAATTTGGAATAACTGCACATGCAGTCCTCGAATTTCGGCCGAAATTTGGTCTTTGTCGGCCACTTTTGGCCAAAATGGAAAAAAAAAGTGCTGAAATGACTAAAGAAAAATATGAAATGACTAAAGTTGGCTAGATTCTTTGAAATTTGGACTCACTAGGACACCTAGCTAGTATTTTAATGACTAAAGTTGGCTAGATTCTTTGAAATTTGGACTCACTAGGACACCTAGCTAGTAATTTAGACTCTAAAATACTAGCTAGGTGTCCTAGTGAGTCCAAATTTCAAAGAATCTAGCCAACTTTAGTCATTTCATATTTTTCTTTAGACACCTATAAAGAAGAGCTAGCTATATTATATGGATTTCATCCATATTATATTGGTTGTAGGCCCTTGATAAAGATTCTTTGGAGGCCTATAAATGGTGGCATCCATTGCACCATTTCACCACACACACAACACAAAGAGTTCTCACAACTCACAAGCCTTCTTGCTCTCTTGCTCTCTCCTTGACGACAAGTCTTGTTGTGTTTGTAACCGTCTGTAAGTACTTTCCTTATAATTTTGTTGCTATCTAAGATTAATTCTCATTGCCATTCTATATATGTGGCATGTGCTCTGCAGAACATACGATTAGGAATCAAATTATACGATCTATATCGACACTTTGGATATCTTTAATGACAACTATAATCAATGTGTCAATGACTCCGTTTTTTATAAATATTTTAGTACCAATTATAGACTTATAGTAAATAATTTCTTTTGATTGGGTACAAATTTAGTAGATTGGTTTATGGATTTTACATATCCACTTTTCATGCTCTTATCTTCATAATATCATAATATATTACATTGTTAATTTGTTAATGCTCAAGAGGTGAAGATAATGGCTTCTGACTCTGGTTCCGACTCTCAAATGGCTGGTGGAGAGATTGGATGGAAATATGCTACTGCTCCTGACGGCAACAAGTCAAAACCTCAGTGCAAATTTTGTGGGAAGATAATTGGAGGAGGAGGAATCACAAGACTGAAACAACATCTCGTTGGTGGCTACGTGAATGTGGCTAAATGCCCTACATGTCCAAAGGAGATCAGAGCTGAAGTGAAGGCTCACTTGGAAGGGAAGAGTGAGAAGAAGAAAGAAAAGGGGCGAAGAGATGAGGAGTTTAATGAATTCATGTTCCATAGAGAGTTCAATGTCTTGTCTGATTCCGATGATGATGATATCCAATACCCACAAGATATTCAAACGGAGGCTGAGAGAAAGGCATATAAGGCGGCATTACGCGACTCTATGAGGAGCGAGCATGAGAGGCGGGAACTCGGTGATCGTGGTGGCCTTGGACGTGTCGGTGGCAGTTCAAGGTTCCCGATAAATATTGGATCGGGAAGCGACAGTGGAAGTGGAAGTGGTGCAGCTATGGTGCCACCAAAGAAGAAACAAAAGGGCATAGAAGCATTTCTGAGAAGGAGCAGTTCCGGTCACTATGTTCCGAGCAAAGATCCAAAGCAAAAGACATTAAAGGGCATGTTCGGTAATATGAGGGAGCGGGTAGGAAGGGCTGTTACAAAGTTGTTTGTTGGAGAGGGTATTCCGGCAAATGTGGCAAAGGGACCCTTCTTGCAGCACGCAATTGATGAGATTGCTGCAGCAGGAGGAGGCGTGACAGCTCCTACTCCGTACGAGATAATGAACAAGTATCTTCCCATGGAGAAAGAGGAGATTGGGGAGTATATTGCCGAATTGAAGAAGTGGCCGGAGTACGGCGTGACCCTCATGTGTGATGGTTGGACAAGCTATACGAGAAAGCAAATCATCAACTTTCTCGTATATTGTGATGGAAAAACGGTATTTGTAAGGTCTGTAGATGCATCTGAGCATGTCAAGAGTCACAAGTACATACTGAAACTCTTGAAAGATGTCATAGAAGAGGTCGGTCAAGAGAACATTGTTCAAATTGTGACCGACAATGGGAGTAATTTCAAGAAGGCTGGCGAGATGATCATGTCTTCCAACAGGTATGGCATCTTCTGGACACCTTGTGCTGCACATTGCATAGACCTGATCCTTAAAGATTTTGGAAAGAGGAAAACCCTCATGAATGTTGTTGATAATGCACGATCAATCACGACATTCATCTATAACCATTCAAAAGTCCTAGCATTGATGCGAAGGATGTGTGGTGGTGACATCGTCAGGCCTGGAATTACAAGATTTGCAACCAACTTTATAGCGTTGCAAAGCATGCAACAACATAAGGTTGGTTTAAAGCAAATGTGTTGTTCAGGGGAATGGTTCGAGATTCCCGAGGTTCGCACCGATCAAGGAAGAAGGGCAGAAACCTTGATCAACAACGTCAATTTTTGGGACGACATTGCCAGGGCGATACAAATTATGGAGCCGGTTGTGTCAATCTTGAGAATAGTGGATGGTGACAAGAAACCAACCATGGGTGTGATATACGAAGCCATGCGGGTGATGAAGGAAAAAGTGAAAGAAAATGTTGGAAAAGGTTATAAGGTGTGGTTGGGCATCATCGACGAGCGTTGGTCGAAAATGTTGTCACATCCTCTTCACCAAGCTGGTATGCATTATGTATATTACGCTCTTTAAGTTAATATTTTAGCTTTATTCAGTCACCCTTAAGTACTTTTTTTGTTTGTTTTCAGCGTACTATCTTAATCCAAAATACCACTACAAGCACAACCTTGGCACTCGTCCCGAGCTCCTATCAGCCCTTCAAGTTGTAGTGGAGAAATTAGTGAAGTCAAGAGACGTCCAAACTCATTGCATGAATGAGGTATACAATATCATATTTTCCTAATATATGATGTCTTCTCTTCTTAAATTTATTATTGAAACTGGTATTCTCTACCTTGTAGATAAAATACTTTAGGGAGTCCTTGGGTTCTTTTGGAAGAATGGTCGCGATCAATGGTCGTAATAATACTCTTCCAGGTGTGTATTAATGTATGATCTTGAAGTATCAAGCAGTAATATTACTTATATAGCATGACTAAAATAATTTGTACCTTGGCTTATAGGTGAATGGTGGATCTTGTATGGATTAGATGCACCTAATTTGCGCCAAGTTGCTGTGAAGGTATTGTCGCAGACTGCGTCCGCTGGAGGATGCGAGAGAAATTGGAGCACCTTCAACCTCATCCACTCCAAAAGGCGAAATTCCTTAGGAGTACAAAAGCTACATGACCTTGTCTATATCCACTACAACCTCAGGTTGAAAATGAAGCATGCAAGGGAAGAACACGACAAGCAGGAATACATAGATCCCATCGACCTTGCATATATATTCAAGATTAAAGATGACGATGACGATGAGGAAGACGTCTTACAGAAGTGGATGGATGATAATGGCGCTCCCGTACTCGACGAGAGAGGAGGGAGACCAAATACACAGATTGCCTCGCAAATGGAGGCAAATGTCGAAGATTATATGGCTAGATCAGGGAGACATCCAGACCCAGCTGGAGGGTTGGAAAGTGATTCTGATGACTCCTCCTCCAGGTCTAAATCAAAATCCAAATCAGGTGGTAGTGGAGGTGATGTTCCAGCAGAAGATGAAGGGGCGACATCTGGTGGAGGTGCTACTGGATCTGGATTTGAAGGAATACATGCTGGACTTTCTGCAGGACCTGTACAAGAATATACGGGCTACCGTACAAATATACATGGTCAATATATTGCAAGTCCTAATCGAGAGTCATCTGCAGAGCAAATGGATTACTGTCCATACCCCTCGTACCCGCACCCTCGGGGACAAGTCCAAGATGACACCATTATGGAAGATCTCATATCTTCGGTGGGATCATTGAGTATGGATGTTGGAGATTCAATATTTGCTGGCGGGACAACTTCAAGCCCCTTCGGTGGATATGGATCTCAAGGGCAACAAAATGATGCATATGATGTTTTCCCTCCCGGATATGGGCCATATGGCTATAGCAGTGGTACTTATGGGGTATTTCCGGGAAATCAACAACAATATACCAATACCTCTTCCCAATCCCAGATTGGCGCTGGATCAGGATATGGTATATTTCCAGATTATTACCCTGCAGTACCTCCATCTCAACCCCTTCAGATGGCTTCTCCTCCTGCGGCTCCTGCTCCATCTTCTTCATCTCGAGGTTCTCACGTTGCATCCTCCTCGCGTCGACCTCCGCGTGATTCTGTGGCTTCTGCCTCTTCGCGTGACAAGTATCCTAGGATTGGCTTCCTTGCACACGTGACTGAGCATGAATACAAGGAGTATTTAATGGATTACAAAACCATGTACTCCTATATGACATGGGAAGATTACGTGGAATATAGGGACACCATCAGGTCACGTTATGGAGGAAGGGATCATACAGGATACATGGATCCACCTAGGAATTCTTGGTTTGGATGATTAAATGTCATTCCTAGTTTCCTACTCTCCCAGATAAATAAATGTGGTACTAGAGTACTAGTAGTAGTAAGGTAGTGCATCTGTCTATGCACATTATGTGATTGGAATTTCATGTGTCATGTGACTCATGTTATGTAATTTTGTGGTTGTGGACTTGTATAATAATAATATGAATATATGATATTTCAATTTGAAAGGCATCTATGCATATAAAATCATTGTTTTTCTTTACTTCTTTCTGGGGCCTGGGCTTGAAGGAAAATTTCAATGTCAAAACTCAAAATTAATATTATCAAATGTACCAAAATTTGATTCCAGCCAATCACCGATATGGTGACCGAAACCGATATTTCAGGCCTTGATCATGAAAACATCTTATTATTATAGTAAAAACTTGTATTTCTATCTCAATTAATGCTTGACCAACATCAGAAATCTTAATTTTATAAAAAATTGAGATTTCAAGTCATTTCCAGAATTTCCGGCCATTTCACCGAAATTCCAGCCAGTCTCCGAAATGACGATCGAAACCGATATTTAAGGCCTTGATCATGAAAACAACTTATTATTATAGTAAAAATGTGTATTTCTATCTCATTTAATGATTGACCAACATCAGAAATCTTAATTTTATAAAAAATTGAGATTTCAAGTCATTTCCAGAATTTCCGGCCATTTCACCGAAATTCCACCGAAATTCCACCGAAATTCCTTTTCCGGGGGTACCGAAACGAAACCGAAATCCGACATTTGAGGCCTTGCCCAGCGCTGAGTTAGACCAAGACCAAGGATTGCCGCTGGAGGAGATCTCAAGCAGGGAGCACTCGTTAATGCAATCATTGAAATCTTGCATGTGGGAGGAAAGAGGCGGGCGGCCCCCCAACTTCTCAGAAGAGTACCTAACGGTGTTGAAATCGCCTATGACCAGCCAAGGCACCTGAACGTGGGCTTTTAGCTGCACTAGGTGATTCCAAAGGTCTTTGCGTGCAACAGCACAGTTGTCCCCGTAGATTACTGAAATAGCCATGGAGAAACCTCCCTTATTGACACACTCCATGGTGAGCGCTTGGGAGGAAGAGCACAAAACAGTACAGGACCATGAGTCTTCCCGCCAGAGGAAGTAAATTCGACCAAGATTAGTGTTGTTATGGCAGTGGGACCAGCCTTTAGTAATGAGAGCTGCAAAAGTCTCTCTAGATCTCGGCCTTATTTTAGTTTCGACCAACCCGATCAGTTCAGCACGCCTATAGCGAAGTTCTTTAAGAAGGGACCTCATCTTGCGGGCCTTATTGAGGCCCCGGGTGTTGCAGACTGCAATAGACATCAAGAAAGGATGTGGGTGGGGACAGTGCCCCGAACTTCACCGGGATGCCTATTAGCCTTCTTCTTTTTATGCGATTCCACAGTCCATGCCAAGTTGGGCTCAGTGATCACAGCTGGGATAGAATCCACAGCTGGCTGAGCCTTATCATTGAGGTGGGATTGGGGAGAAACATGGCCCCCACCAGAGGGATGGCCACCCCCATCAGGGGCCGATGACGCACCATCCGGAGGGAAAGAGATGAATTCATCACAAGGTTGGCCGAAGCTACAGGCGGGGTTGTTAAGATCATTCCCGCCATCCAACTTTTTTGTTGCTCCTTTGTGATTCTGGCGTCTTCTAGCAGGGATTAGCCGCTGGACCCGGGCTCGAGGCCCGCTCGGGAAGGGGTTTGGTGGGCGACGATGCATCTTGTCAGGGGGCGGAGGAATTGGTTGGACAAAAGCCTTATCTTGTCCAGTAGCCACATTGGTGCTTGGTGGGCTGATCACGACGTCCACAGAGAGCATATCTGCATTTATCTGTGTGGAAGGGTTCTCCCTGGCCACCGGACCAGATATAGAAGGCCTGGGGGGAGGTAAAGGGGAGACAGGACAATGTTTCGGAAGGTGCCCAAATGATGTGCATAAATCGCAACGTGGCGGATTCCATTCAAGCTCCACGCCAATCTGCTGCCGCTGGCCGTTGAAGAAGACGAGGGGAACCGATGGCGGGATGACCTTGGATGCATGAACGGAGATGCAACACCTCGCGTAACCGTCCCTCTGGCCAGCAGCAGTGGCCGCATCCATGAAGAGCGGCGTCCCAATGATGCTCGCAAGTTTGTTGAGCACGAAGTCAGAGCTATGCCCCAGACTCAAACCATGAAAGCGAACCCAGAGGGGAATCTCGGAGAGAAGATCTCTCTCCATGCAAAACCCCGCTTCCCATCGGCGGATTACCATAAGGCGGCCCTGGAAGAGCCACGGCCCCCCAGATAAGATGCGTAGGCAGTCCTCCTCCGAGGATAGGCGGAGGTAATAGAATCCGTTAGGTCTGGGGAACAACTTGGATTCTCCAGAGGGCTTCCAGACTTTGTTCACGAAATTTGAGAGATGGTTGAAGTAAGGACGCTTACCCAGGACGTAGAAGACCAAGGTGAACTTCCACGAGTTATCCAGGGCAGCGGCCTCGGCCTCGGAGATGAAAGCTACCTCCTCGCCTTCCAGGGAGACCGGGGGAGAGAACGACATACGCCTAGACCTGGAAGAGGACTCCGGAGGAGGAGCACCGCAGACTTCTCTCCAGGAGGGCTTTTGGGTGTTCTCGGCGGGAACTGGGCCGGGAATAAGCGGTGGCGGGGGAAGGGATGGAGGAGGGGTGGAGTGAACGGCGACGGAGACAGGGGGCTGAGGGGCTTGGAGAGGATCAGGAGGGGGAGGTGGGGGGGGGAGGTGGAGGAGGGCGGTGGTTCCCGGAGTGGGCTCCGCGTGAGAGAGGCGGCGCCCGCATCCTAAAACCCTAGCGGACAATACAAGGACAAAGGAGTTGCAGCCAAGTATCATCCTACATAAAACAATAGTACCATATTCCATGCCCGTTAAGTGACAGCCTCCGTATTTATATGATTTGGGGTTGCCCGACGCAGGGGTAGGTGGTCAGAGGTAAAACAGCTTTCCACGTACACTGGATGTCAAGCTCAGCTGCTCATGTAAAGGGAACCTCCCTGCTACCGGAAATCACATCACGGGACACCCGTGCATGATGAAAGTCGACACAAGTTACCAAATAATATAGAGAGAGTAAAATCCCATTATACCAATACTTCCCGCGTGCTAAACCCCGCACTACCTTTTTCTTTTGCAGCAAACTTCCAGATTTTACACATGTCCCGAAAAAAAAAACAGCTCACGTTCTCCTCAAACGACTCGTGGATATTAGCCAACATCCGCGCCCACAGCAGAAAGAACGACCCGTGCCGACCACCAACTGCCCCACCTCGTTCGTACTTCTCGTGCGTATTAATAGCGATCGGGGACCCGGTTGGAATATTCGCCGAGCCCCAACCGATCCCCTTTCGCTTTTATTTCTCGTTTAACAGTTAATTAATACTTTCTTTGAACGCTTTGGTCCTTAACAAAGATACTTCGCAGCCTAATCACACTGATCCTCGAACCCAAGAATAAACGCCGAAGAAAACCGGACAAATAGGCAAGCGATCTTCCAAATCAAAATCAAGTTTTTCTCCCTCAAGCATGCGTATCCAAGTACACGAGAATACCACAAGCACCAATACACATAAAAAAGAACGAACCAATCAACTCCTCATCTCCCCTCACCGGTGCGCCGTCACCAGCGTCTCGATGAACCTAAGGCCGTCGAACTTCGGTGTGAACCTCCCCGCCTCCACCTTCCCCGTCGCCAATTCTGACGAATCCGCGGCCTCGATCTGCTGCGGAGACCTTGACTCCTGCGAGATCGATCGAGTTAAGCGATCGCAGAAATCGGTATGAGCCGAAAGGTTAAGATGCCGGTGAGCACATCGTACCTCGGAGGTGGAAGCGGAGGCGCACGAGCGCTGCGCGGCGGAGGAAGTGATCGCCATGGAGTAGACTGCGGCGGCGGAGGACATCAAGCGGAAGCCGTCAAATCTCGCGGCGGCCATCGCATCCACAGCTGGATCCGACGGCTCGCGTGCGCCAGAGATTCTCCGCCTCCTTGGCGAAAGGGGAGTGGGAAACTACATATATAAAGGCCGGTACGTACGACGGCTTCTACCTATGAAGAGGATTGAACTGGCAGTTGGAGTCCGGGGCGTTGAGGCTGACACGTGGCAGGAGTTCGTCCAACGTCCGCGCCTCCCGCCTCGTGCTTCGAATTTAACGAGTGGTGCTCGTTTCGGATTCGGGTCGAGGATCATCTCTCACACCGTATCCGTTTATTAAAGAAAAAACATTTGTTTGCATATTAACCCTATAACTTTGTTATACTTGTTAAAATACGTTTATATACTATATTTATTTACGTGCGTACCCTTTTTCCGTGCAGACTTCGCCTTACCATTTTCCCTTATAAAGTTATAACTACAATTTGTTGGTTTGCTAATTCCACCTTTTTTTAATGTATGGTTTGAAATTCTAACTTTTTGTAAACTTTATAGGATCTATGAAAAGACAACAACAATTTGGTTTAATTGACATATGTTTTAGCTATAGAAATCCAACAAGGGTGCTCATTACGGATGGAACAATTGGATTGAATTTTAGCTTAACTTACGTCTAATCAAACTTTAATATATTGGAACTTTTTTAAATTCATTCTTATTAATTAGACATTTAAAATCTGTTCAATTAGATCCATCCAATTATAGATAGATTCGGATTGGATTAGATTCTTAATACTTACATTTTTTCAGACAGATTACTCTCATACTTACAGCATTCGTCATTTGGATTGTATTTGTTAATTTGGATAGAAGTAAAGAATGGAATCAGTACTACAATGGATGATGAGTTTTTAATACTTTAATGTGATATATAACTTTATTTATATTCTTTTGTGAGTTGCATATTAAATAACAATTAAAATAGCACTTGACTAAAGTGAAATAAAAAAATTATCCTTTTTTTTATTTTAGGTTATTCTCATTTTTTAAGCTAATATGTAAGTTTTTTACAAGTGTATCCCTCATAAATTCTGCACTAACAGTTATACCCCACCCTTTTACAGTAACAGTTGCCCTACTTTCTTACATCGCTATCACTTATGTCCTTCTGCTAGTTTCGTTAACGAGAGAAATCAAACCATAGTTTATACAAACTGAAGCCCGATTTAGTAGAAATTTCTTACAGTTAAGCCCCTATAATTTCTAAATGTTACACTTATACACTTTTTTTTTCTTTTCGATTACACTTGTACCCATGAGATAATGTCTGTATGGGAAGGAAATGGATAAAAACTATCCCGAAGAGCACAAGTGTTAATTGCCCGTGAAGCTAAGGAGACAATTGATATTGCAAAAAAAAAGGAATAACTGATTTGCATAATCTAAGAAGAGTACAACTATTAAAAAATCCTATTATTTTATGCTGTATATCAACAAATTGAATGAGTCATCGTTTTTAAATGAAAATCATGCGTGTGTACACAGATTAGCGAAATGGATAGGATATAACTTCGGCTTATGATCAAATCTATAATTTAACAGATTAAATCTAAATCCAATCAGTTAGAATGATGAAATCAAATTAATCCAATTTTATAATACCGGGATTGGATTACAAATTCTATCTTATCAATGCTGATGAGCACCACTACATCGAACAATTGGAAGAGTATATCAGTAAACAAATTAAGGATAGGAGGGTAACCATGCAAAATCCAGAGGATGTTTATGTAATATTAATTCTTTTGTGAGCATGTGCAAGAAAAATATCAATAGTCAGGTTGCCACGTGGAGGGGTCTGAGCGGCAGGTGTAACCAAACCATTCGAAATTATTAATCGATTGTGAGAGGGAACTGACCAGTGTTATTGAAATCAATTCGGACCGGTCGAGTGATCTGACCGGTGAATCGGACCTAAACCGATCTGGTTAACCAATTTTTGTCGGTTCGGTTTGAGTTTCAAATTTTAAACAACACGTCCGATTTAACCTATTGTTTTTAACCCGGTTTAACAAGGTTCAACAAAAGTTGAACGATATTTAATTTTCAATTTATTTAAAAATATTGTTGGTAGTGAGATGAACCCGTGATCTTTGTTTACCAACTTCAAACTTCCAACCAACTACTCTAACATAACCTTTTGCATGTAATGGGTTTTAAATATAATTAAACTATTATTACGTTATAAAGCAACTAGTCCAAATAATATATATATATATATAGGATTTAATGGGGATGTTCCATTAATCTCATATATATATATATATATATATAGAAAGAGAGAGAGAGAGAGAGAGAGAGAGAGGAAAATTGGCATACACATTTTACCCATATATATATATGAGATTAATGGGACTGCCCCCGCGTTATTTTCAACATTTTTTTTTGAAAAATATCATCATGTATATTCATCCATGTATCTTTCCTATATGTCATTCGAATTTCGTCAGAAACAGAGACTCCTACAACCTCCATCCAGATAGTCATTTTTAACGGTCGTTGGATTTTTTAAATCGACACTATCTCGATGGAGGCTATAGGAGTTTCTGTTTTTGACGAAATTCAAATGGCATATAGGAGGGATATAGGGATGAATATACATGGTGATAGCGGTTAGTGCAACCATGTTGGCTGCCCCCAAGAGGCAGCCCCATTAAATCCTATATATATAGGAGTGATCCTATGAAAGCAAAAAAATGTGGGAGCATGAGCGCATACATTCTGGACCACATGATTCTGTTTTCTCTCTCCTAGTCTTCTTTCTTCTGATTGAATCATGTGGTCCCATATTCATGCTCTCATGCTTTCGTAGGTTTCGACTCTCATATGATCACTCATCTCTCTCTCTCTCTCTCTCTCTCTCTATATATATATATATATATAGGGACGGAGGGAGAGGGGGGCGGGATGGGGCCAGGACTCTCCGTCGCCCCACACCTCCCTTCCCTATTTTTAGAAGAAAGACAATTCGGCCCCCCATACTTCTCAATTTTCAGAGTCCCCTCCCTATTTTTAGGCTAAAATGGGAACTTGAGAAAGATGAAACGAATAAGATTTAAAAGAAAAAAATAAATTTGGTGAAAGCAAAATTTTTTAAAGGAAGAAGGGGTGGGGTCAACCTGGGATCCACCACACCGGAAATTCATGAAAGCAATATTAAAGGATAATTATTTAACTTTTGGTTACTTCAATTATCTTTTTATGTCTATTTGATCATGACAATACTTTTAAAAAACTCCTATTATAAATGCCATTAAAACCCATGAGGTACAAATAATAACTTAATTTTTACCATCCACAAGGAGAAAGAGAGGTAATAGAGAGAAGAAAGGAGGGAATAGAGAGAGAAATCTAATGACGTTAATCTTCCAGCGGTGTTATTTTGAATCAAACGATCGTAATCATTCCTTCCACGCCGAGTTTAATTCGGTGAAATCATAGGCACAAAGACACTGCCAAAGATCAATTGGACATGCATCATCAAGGCATTTTCGAGGGTGTATTCTTCACGCCATCGGGATATTTATCGAGCGCATAGGATTGTTAAAAACGCTTGCCTGAAACTCAAATCAAGTGTAATATCTCTTGCTTCATTCCCATCTACATCAAAGTATGACGAGTCTCGAAAAATATGTGTCAGATAATATTTCTTATACATAGGGAATATGCAACAGTTCCTATGTCATGAATCCACATCTTCTGAGAATATTTATCTGCTTTATATGTATATACAATTTCTATTTAATTTCTTAATGGTGGAGTTAATCATTTTTTTATCTTGGCATTTTTTTATCTTGGCATTCACAAAAAGAGGCATTGATCTAATAATTAATAAAAAGTAAAGTAGTGTCTCATAATTATATAAATACAACATTGAATAACTATACTCTTACTATTCAAATCGTTGGAGAAGATGAAATTCGTGTATGATGATAAATACATAATTATTTTATATTGTATCCACTCAAGTATATCAGAAGTAGAAACTTTAAGAAAGTAGTTATTCGATTATGAATTTGATGAGTCGTTAATTATTTTGTAACTATATGTAAGAAGAATTATATTTCCATAGTCATTTATTTATTTTGTTACTATATGTAAGAAAAAAGTTATATGAGGTTAATGGGGCTGCCCCCTTGGGGAAGCCAACATGGCTGCCCCTGCGCTATTTACGGCATTTTTTTTATTTTTAAAAAAAATATTGCCATGTATATTCATCCCTATATCCCTCCTACATGCTATTCGAATTTCGTCAGAAACAGAGACTCCTACGGCCTCTATCTAGACGGACATTTTTTAAAGGTAACAGGATTTTTTTAAATCGATACCATCTCGATGGAGGCCGTAGGAGTATCTGTTCTGACGAAATTCGAATGGTATATATATGAGGGATATAGGGATGAATATAATGATTTTATTTTTCAAAAAAAAACACGTCGAAGGGGGCGGGACAGGACAGCCCCATTAAATCCAAGTCATATTGTTTTGATTCAATATATGCATTTTTTGGGTAATGCGGTGAATTTGATAATTTTATTGCGCGTTCTTTTCATATATTTTAATTTTTTGAGATTTGTTATCAAAGTTATTTAGTGTTTTTTAGAGATGATATGATGTGAAGTCAAACTATTACTTGCATCTCAAGTAAAAAACTATATATATATGGGATATTTACCCAGCAAACCCTGAAATCTTTCAAAATTACCTCTACGACCTTTGAAACATTGATATTCCTCCGTAGACCCTGTAATCTTGCTAACCATTACTGCGTAGACCCTGTGGTTTAGGGTCGTCAATTTTTCCATTGACGGACGTTATGTCTCGGATGAAAGCCCTATTTTATCCCCATTCTGTGGACCGTTGGAGGTGGATGTCCAAACATACCCCTCCATTTCCAACGGCTATTTACCCAGCATGAACCACTTATTTAAGGGCTGACATTGTGACATTGGCTCCAAGCTGCTCGGACCTGGAGAGATCTCCAAAGAAAATTTCTTGCTGCACGCACGCCCAAGAGGTAAGAACACTTTGAAGTAATGCACATTGGGAGAAAATAATTGTTGGTTTTGAGTGTTTCATAGATTAGATGAATGTTTATATTACGAAGACATGTTTATATTACGAATAATTGCTGGGAGTAATGCACATTTGACATGTTTTGTAGAGTACGAGATGGATCAGCTCTCGAACTCTAGTGTCTCCGGCAATGATCGAGTCAGATGTCAATGTCGAAGCCTTGCTGCGGTGAAGACATCAGCAAGACTTTGGAGTAAGGGGAAGAAATTCTATACATATCCGGATCGAAGCTGTGAATTTTTTGGCTGGGTCGACGACAACACACCCAATTATCAGACGTCACAAGAAGAAAAGAAAATGGAGTTACGATTATTGCAAGAGTTAGGAAAGCTGGGCGAGGAATTGAAGATGATAAAATCTGAACTTGCAAATGCAAGGGTCCAAATGAAGAAGCTATGCTTTCATGTCAAGATCCTGTCAATTTGTGCTCTTGTGTTCCTCGCAAGTAAAGTCATGTAGTATGTATTGAGAAGAACTGAATGTAGGCTCCCATTATATTGCTTTGACCTGCAAATTATCAAGAATATTCGGAAAGCATTCCAAACAAAATAGATCTCTCTAGTCATATGCATTCATCGAAGATTATGACATTAACATAATATGTCCTTGTTCTTCAAACCGTAATCAAGTCTTAGCTACTGTTTATATTACAATTTAAAAACAAAAACCACACAAAATACACAGCAAGTAGATCAAACTAAACAAACATTCCAAGTGAAGAAGAAAATTATATTCTGTATGTCTTGTCCAGAACTTCAAGCTTTACAAATCTTCCCAAAAAAAACGTTTTTCCCTTCCAAAAAAAAGCTTTAGGCCTACATGGAAACAAATAAGCCAATTAACATCCGCGATATCTATAGTCACAGCAATGTAATTGACAAATTCAAAATTGTAAGGAATCAGACCTTTAAAAATTACTTGCTGGATCCTCATAGCGTTGTGGATAGACAGTGTTCTTGAACATCTGGAACAAGTATATTGGACACCTTAAACACCTAGAAACTCGTAGCATCTTGTAGTAGGATAATTCAAAAGTTTAGGGAAGTTTTACATCATTTGGTAATGGGGGCCTCATCCACTCCCATTCGAGCCGCCTTCTTTGGTCGACCCCTCTTTGCGGTGCTTGGACCAGCCTCCCTAGCAACGTTTGCCGTCCTCTTGAAGGCGCTTGCCCTAACAGCCACTCCACTGCAAGGGACAAGGAATCATGAAGAAGTGAATACCCAAAGTAGAAGAGTCGTGAGTAAAGATCCTAAATTACCTTCGAGCTCCCAATGTAGAAGATTGCTGAGAATAAATTCTCACGCAAAGATCCTCCATGGATGCCCGCAGCGGGGTTCCATGTTGAGATTCATTTCCAGCAGCCATGGTTGGAGGATTTATCGGATTTTTGCAAGTATTTTTGTGATGGCCAAAAGAACCACATCTCGTGCATTTGTGGTGGGTTTTCTTCTCCTCGTCCCTCGCCCTTATTCGATTCTTCTTTGGCCTACCTGGAGGCCTCAAGGACTAGTAGGACATTCCACCTCCATGCTAGTCTTGCTTGATCTCCTTACAATGAACCCCTGTAGATTCTTGGTCGAGGTCCTCACGTAGTCTAATGCTGTAGATACTATGACACCGCGCATCTTTGAACCTCTCAATCTCCGCTCGTCTAAAGTTGTCATCATCTTCTGTTGAATCCAATCTACTAGTTCACAGATTGGAAGTTGGCGTGCCTCATTAATCCAAGAATTAAAGGACTCACTCAAATTATTGGTTATGTAGTGACAGTGTGCAGACGTGCTGAATTGCGATCTCGATCATTTCTGTTTAATTCCCATCATGTAATCAAATGCCCTTGTATTGGTTTTTTGAAGCTCTTTCATCCAATGTAGGTATTGCTTTGATTCGAAAGCTCTGGCGGCTGACCAAACTAAATGCTCCAAATCGGTGCCTGGGAACTTCATCTTGAAGTTCTTGTATACGTGACGCATACACACCCTATGCTCCGCATATGGGAATTTTTCCTTGACTGCACCCTCCAGACCATTTTGACCATGAGATTATGGTTACACTCTTTCCTTCACCACATTGGACAGCCTCGTCTAAATGCTTCAAGAATCAATTCCATGTAACGCTGGACTCATTCTCCACGACAGCGAAGGCAACAGGAAAGAGGCCATTTGTTGCGTCTAGGGTAGTTGCAGACAACAATGTTCCCAAGTACTTACCCTTCAAATGGCATCCATCCAAACCCATGAAGGGTCTACATCCAAACATGTACCCATCCCTGTTGGCTTTAAAGGAAACAAAACATCTGAGGAAGGAGTCATCTTCCTCCAAGAAGTAGTGGATGACACTTGTATGATTGCGACGCTACAACTCTGCAACAAGGGAGGGGACCTTTGCATATGACTCCTCAATGCTCCTAAATAGTGCATCTGAAGCCCTCCTCTTTCCTTTGTAGATGGTCATATAAGGTAGACGAAGCTTATATGCCTCAAAGATTCTATCAGACAGCTGCTTCACTGTAATTGAGGGGTTCTGCATCACCCAAGTTGAAATCTGATTCGCTACCCAATGCTGGCTAGCAATGGTGTTCCTAGCAAGATTGTTCGATACACAAGTGTGTTTGGCCACCAAAGTTCTAACTTTGAACCTGTTGCTGTTTCGAATCAATGAGGCATGTATCCTCCAAGGACATCCCTCTTCCCTACAAGCTACTGTGACTCTGCTGCTCTCGCTCTTTATGAATCTGGTTGCAAACTCCTTGGTGATGCAATGGGATGCAAGTGCGGAACAAAGGATTCCTGGCTTTCGAATTCTGCTCCAACTTCAAATGATGGGGCATCCAAATCCACGTTGGCCTCACGGCCATCGTAATCGCCCACATTCTCCACATCAGAATCCAGAAGGAGATGATAGCTATTCTCAGATACAAGGCCATCCATGTCATCTGAAGAGTCACTATCCTCCTCAGCCTCATCAACTACACAATAATTGGAATCAGAGAAATCAGAGGAATCTGAATTTGGTTCTGTATGGTTCACTGTAGTACTCCTCTGTGCAGCCATCGATCTCGTATTTCTTCGGTTGGATGGTCTCCGGAGGTGTGACCTGTGTACGCACACTCTTGTGCGCTTGATGCGTGTATCTGCTTCACCCATCGCCACACCTTTAGTCCCACGATCACCCTCCTGCACACCCCTCACTCCCTCGATCAGCCACCGGCACACCCTCACTCCCTCGATCAGCCTCCTGCACACCCTCACTCCCTCGATCAGCCACCTGCACACCCTCACTCCCTCGATCAGCCACCGACACACCCTCTGTGCCACCCTCACCTGCAGACTCGCCAGGATGAGTACCCTCCGTAATACCCTCGCCGGGATGAGCACCCTATGTTCCACTCTCACCCACAACCACACCCTCCGAATCACCCTCACCCACATGCAAACCCTCTGTTCCACCCTCACCCACAAGCAAACCCTCTGTTCCACCCTCACCCCCAGGCACACCCTCTCGCCCACCCTCAGTTGCAGGCTCATCCTCCGTTCCACCATCACCCACATTCCTCTTCGCGATCCCAACATGAGAGTTGCCTCCTTCCGAATTAAGCCAATGCCAAACCTTGTCACCGGCACCCTCCTCGCTCATGTTCCAGTCTAACATCTCATATGTAAACGAGAAGGCCATCTTAGAGGCTCCGACGCCACCATGTTCGACATCGTGGGGATGTGCCTCCGTGGTGCCGCGGGAGTTCTCCGTAGGTGGTATGGGATCTACGGTTACTCTGGCGTCCTCCGCAGTCGATACGGGAATGGCCACCGGACCTGCGTTCTTCTTCCTAATAGACTCCTCCGCTTGTATGCTACTCAGAGACTCCACGTCTGTCATTTCCACCACCAGCTCAATCTCAGTTCCATCATTGTGCGAATTAAACATTTCCATCATCTCTCTTTCATTCCTAATCTCTGCAAACTTACTCCCTCTTATGTGGGGGATCTTGTATTTCAAACTGATGGTACACCTTGGCTACCAAGGTACCACCTCAGAGATTGCTTCCATGAGATCGAACCAGGAGGTTGTGTCCGGATCGATCCCGATCCTCTCTTCGGTCCCAAGCAAGTACTTTTCACCCTTCATCCTTCGTGTCCATTTGAAGTACCCACCATGCCTAACGCACACCGTCAGGATGCCTTCATGTCCACCGAACCACCCCATAACACCTGCATGTTTGAAATCAAGAAAAAAGAAGCCATCAGTTAGAAGCCCTAACCCGTTTAGCCTTCACTCGCTCATCCGATGAAACCCTAACCCCGCTTGACCTTGATGCGGTCGCCGCAACCAGCGATGCGATTGAGTGCAAAGGGAAAGGATGACGGAGATGGAGGGCAGCAAAAGCAGAGAGGTCGACGGAGTGGAGCAGGAGAAGGGGATAGGTCGATGGAGGCGAGGTGGAATGGAAGGGGACGAACTCGGATGCCTCTATACCCGAGCTTCCCGCCATAAACACCACCGAGGACACGTGGCACCCTTTGGACAATTTTACCGTACAATGGTTACTCAGACAACTGTGGTTAGGTTACGAAGGAGACGGTGCGCTGACGGAGGGTTCATGTGCTAAGACGGAGCAAGATTACAGGGTCTACGGAGGAATATCAATGTTTCAAAGGTCGTAGAAGTAATTTTGAAAGATTTCAGGGTTTGCTGGATAAATATCCCTATATATATAGAATATATATATATATATATATATATATATGGGATTGGGGAGCCTACACCCATGTGTAGGTAACTTACCTACACCCACCTCTTGTTTCCTAATTTTTTTGAATTTTTTTGAAATGGATCTTTAGGGGATTTACTTAGAATATTAAATGTAATATGTGTTTCAAATTTCATGAAAAACAGACATTCCTAACAGCTCCAACGGAAGGGGCCGATTTCAGCAAATCTCAGACCATTAAAATTTGACTGTCATGATGGATAAGTTAGAAGTCTCAAAATAAGTTAAAATTTGAATGACGATATGGTGATATATTGTGATCTAAATTCCCCAAGGAATTAATTCAAAAAAATAAAAAAATTTGAGTGAAAAAGAGTTGGGTGTAGGTAAGTTACCTACACATGGGTGTAGGCTCCCTTTTCCCTATATATATATATATATCTCAAGTAAAAAACTATATATATATACACATATAGAATATCTTTCTACAATATATGCCCCCCCAAGCCTATATTCCTGGCTTCGTCCCTGTAGTATATGGATTATTGCTAACATTACGGCAAGGTCGTCATCATGGAGGTCCAGATTATTGCTAACCACTCCCCATGGATTATGCCAATCTCGTATGTACTGAAGGAGTTCGGATGAATGTTGGATTAACCAAACCAAGCATGAAAATCTCGAGCACGACGGTTGGTTGTGATCGCGGAATTAAACAGACTTGTTTCTGTTGGCAAACAAGCTGGTCTGGGGGGTATCGCGCATGCATTTGTCATGGGGACCTTCGAACTGTCATGTGACCACGACTATCATGGATGAAACAGGTCGCAACGTCAATTGCTGATGCAACACCAGTTTAAGACATAAAAGTAACGTGAGGAGGCAGAAATGGATCTCAGGGTGACAAAGCCGTTGAGCTGAAGAACACGAGTTTGTGTTTCCAGTGGAAGGGGAGGAGCTGAGACTGGAAATGGTAGAAGATAAAGTGTACATGATATATTTGCATAAGTGAGAGAAAAAGATAGGAAGGAAGGAGGGAGTGCATCGGGAATCTAAGAAAGTGTTAAGCAATAAAAGATGCCTTCTTACTTTTCATCACAACCATTCAATCTTTATTGATGTTAACGGCTGAGATAGAGTTCTCTCATGCTCTCATAAGTCCTTCCTCTCATAGGATCATCCCTATATATATTGAGGAGTGATCCTATGAGAGCCAAAATTTGTGAGAGCATGAGAGCATGCATTCTGGACCACATGTTCCAACCAGGAGAGAGAAGAGCAGGAGAGAGAAAACATGATTATGTGGTCCAGAATGAATGCTCTCATGCTCCCACATTTTTTTGCTCTCATAGGATCACTCCTCATATATATATATATATATATATATATATATGGGATAAATGAGGCTGCCCCTTAGGGGGAGCTAACTTAGCTTCCCCCGCCACATTTTCCCTAATTTTTTTATTTTTTTTGAAAAAATTCTTTCGTGAATATTCATCACTATATCCCTATATCACGCTATTGAAATTTTATGCGAAACAGATACTCTTATGGCCTCCATCCAGACAATCATTTTTTAACGGTCACAGGATTTTTTAAATTAACCCCGTCTGGATGGAGGTCGTAGGAGTCTCTGTTTCGTATGAAATTTTAATAGCGTAATATAGGGATTTAATAATAAATATACACGGTTTTAGATTTCAAAAAAAAATAAAAAATATGTGAAAAATGAGGTGGGGGAGCTAAATTAGCTCCCCCTAGGGGGCATACACATTTTCCCCTATATATATATGATATGTATGCCATTTGATGGTGTATAGGAAAAAATATTTTATGTATAATATGAAATATATACATTGTTTATGCATTTTATTTATATTTCAAGTATAATTAAGTGTATATTGTACATATTTTTTATTTCATTTTGGTTTGATTATCCGGTTCAATCACTTTTTTCTGACCGGTCCGGTTTAATCTGATTTTAAATAATGATGACGTCATCATCCGGTTGAACCGATTTGATTACATGATTCAATCCGATCTAACCATTTCGGTAAAGTTTCTGATTCGGTGCCCGGTTCAGTTTCAAAAACATTGGAACTGAGATCGCATATTTTGGCCGTCTTGGCAGACTGCTTTTAGAAAACTCCCGATCACAGAAAAAGGCGAGATTTTTGCAATCATAAATTACCCAAGATAATCCTAATTACGGGAATAGTTTGTTGCAATCTCGACATTTTATATCCCTCTACCTCTGGATTGTGATCGAGGACTCATGTGATAGACGTCGAGGATTTTATCTTATGAATGAAATTATTTATTTATTTATTTCTTTTTGTTAAAAGGTGAATTTCTTTATTTGATTTTCTTTGAGCCCTGAAGTTACGTACCTAAAAAAATATTGCGTTTCGTTTGGCAGATCAGCATTTCAATCCATTGATGCGGCAATGGAGAGGTATCCAGGTAAAAATCCTTGGCCATGAAAAATCTTTCCCGAACCATCCTATGTGCATTGCCAGCCTGTTAAGATTGAAAAAATAGACTATCAATAATCACACACAAAAACACCAGTAAGGTAAGGGTTCGTTTGCTTGCCAGCTGGTTGCTCTACTCCTGCATTCAGGGTAGGAATTAGCTGTGTGGATTGCACAATTCCACTCTTATAATCTTTTTTAACTGTATTCAAATAAGTAAATTTAACATAGAAAATATATTCTAATCATTAAAAAATAATATAACATTTATCATTTCAAAGGCAATTGTAGAGGGCATTGTTAGTGGCCCCGTACGGGGTAAGGCACGGAGATGCCACCAATGACGGTGCTCATGTGGAGACAAGGCACAAAGATGCCACGTGGAGATAGGGATGCGAGTATTTCTTCGAAAATAACTAGAGAAGTTGTCAGCACTTAAAAAAAATGATGCAAGATTTCCTAATTCGGAGGAACCCTAACATACATCGTAATCAAAGTAAACATAGTATCAGATTCAAGATACTAGATGTGACCAAGATTCAATATCAAGGGATGTAGAGCAACAACGGCGACAAAAGACAAGTGAAATCCCATGCTCGGTGGTATCACCAACAGTACGAATTGCCGATGTTTCCTTTTAAAAAATTCGGACAATTTAAACGAAATCTTAATTAATTCTCATTTATGAGTGGCTGGATAGACCTTGTTTTGGATTAAAAGAGGAGGGACAGGAACTCATCCATGGGAATAGCCCAAGGTGGTTGGAGGTAGAAAGAGAAAAATTATTCATCCAATTACTTTGCCAGAAATCAAAGGTACATGACCAACAAGTCAAGAAATATTAAGGCCTTGTTCGTTTGGAGGATAAGGGGGAACGGAATAAGGGAAATAAGCTCCTTCCATGTGGTACGACTATTCCCCATTATTTCATCTTATTTCACTCTTATTCATATCTTTATCCCACCTTACCTATCGTTATTTCACCTTATTCTCCTTATTACTATCCTCCAGCCGAACGGAGAATAGCCCCTTATTCCCCTTATTCCCCATCCTTATTCCTGCTTATTCTCCTACCGAACGGGCCTTAAGTTCAAAATTAATCCAGACATCTTCCAGCAAACATCTCCTAAAACAAAGAAATGCTTTGTAAGGCCATTAATCTAGCCAAAGACAGCCAAGTAAAGCCGTAACGTTTTTAAGTGTTGTCGGGTTATGCTTAAGCAACCCAAGTCTAATTAAAAAATGATCATGTTGACCACACTTGATCTTGTAAAATAAATCTAATAATCAAATCAATTAATTATTGGAAACTAATACATGTTAGATAATGTTTTACATTTTGATTTATAAAATTGAAGAGTAAAAAAATCAAGGATTTTTACACCCATAACCCTAAGTAATTTTGGAATTACATTCATAATCCTGTGAAATCGCTAATTACACCCAGAACCTCGAAAAATGTTTAACTCTTACACGGCATAACCCTATGTTAGTTACCATCTAATTTCTTCGTTAACTCTCACGGAAAAAGTTAAATATTGGCAATTTTACCCTTAAAGCCACATCACATTTAGAAAGTGTGCCACGTAGAATCTCTGGTTGAGCTCCTCGTGCCGCTGCCGCTCTACCTCGACGTGGTTTAGCGGCTCCTTGCAGCCGTTGGCTGGCTTTCGCCCATGCTTCTCAGCTTCCGGGGAGAGAATCAGGACGCTCTCGGCCTCGCAGGCAGTGGCGTCCATCTCGGAGTGGTTGGACATGGTGGTCCTGACTCGGTGGTTGGTGTTGATGTTGTCGTCTTCGTGTCCAACTGCCGCTTTTCCTCCGCGTCTGCTAAAGTCGGGAAGTTGAGGATCTCGACGGTCTCCGGTTTGTAGGCGAATCCAAAAGTCGAGGATCTCTACAGTCTCTGGTTTGCAGGCAAATCCGAAATCTGCGAGATTGATATCGCCGCCAACGAGGTTCAGAGGGCACACAATGTTCAGGTGAAGGGGCAATCCGCAGAGACAAACTAAATACCACGATGAAACCTTTGAAATGTTCAGGTGGCACACAACCAACTCATCCGATGATTCCTTTCTCTCCGACAGTTCAAGGTTCCACCCCACCTGGATTCGTATCTTACTTGAGCGCAATGTCATATTTCTGAGTACTCTATCCGTATCCATTGGCATTAAATGAACCTGCAAGGGCTCAAAGCTGGCGGAGAACGATCCAGATAAGCAGGGGACCCTGCCAACGCAGGAGGCGAAAGGAGGGGGTTGCTGCCGCACGAGGGGAGGGAAAGGAGAGGTAATCTGCAGTGGAGGGGGTGTTGGAGGAGGAAGGGGAGGGGAGGCAGAGGGATGGGGCTGCTGCCGCGTGAGGTGGTTGCAGCTACCGCTCACCGAGCCCGGTCTCCGTTCTTGAGCAGAGCAACCAGTGGCAGCTTTCGCCCTCACCGTCCTCGTCGAGCTCCGATCCTGTGACAACGCGTGGGCCCCGTATGAAGAGGACGTGGTCGACGACATTCAACTCGTCGTTCCCCTTCGTGCCACGGAAGAGAGACGCAGCGACGGAGGAGGAACCCGCTCTGAAGAGGACGAAGGTGAAGAAGCTGGAGGAGGAAGGGGAGGGTGAGGGGCGGAGGGAGGGGAGCTGCTGCCTGCTGGAAGAGGAGGCAGGGGCGGCAGCGCGAAGGAAGAAGATGGAGGGGGAGGGGCGAAGGGTGTTGGATAAGGAAGGTGGGTTTTATTTTTTTTATTTTTTTTTGAAATTTTTTAATAGTCATTGGATAAATCACGGGTTAGATTAACTCAAAGATATGGTTGGGTTACCATGAAAACTAACGGAAGGTTATGTGTGCGAGACAGAGTGACTTTATAAGGTTTCTCGTGTAATTCATGATTACACGGGGTTATGATTGTAATTATGAAATTACTCAGGGTTGTGAGGGTAAAAATCTCAAAAATCAATTACTAACTAAATTATTTGGTATAAAATTAATTGATATGTGTATGGTTGGAATTGCAAACCAATTATTCATATGATTTATTTTGAATGAATAATATGAGGTAATTAATTGGCAACTAATTGAGACAGATGGAATTCAAAATTGATAGTGAATTTCTAAATTAAGAAATTAGGAGGAAATAAAGATACAATAAGAATAGTGAGGATAATTTTGTTGAGTATTAATTGGCTAAGTTAATTACGTTGAATGGTACTATGAGACAATTAGGAGTTCAACAGAACCATGCTAATTATCTCTGTGAAGAGGGTGTGGTTTAGTTTATACCATGATAAGTTTGGAGTCAAACACAAGGACATGAGAAATTAGGTAATATAATTAGGGTTTAAGTATGTAGGTTAAGTGATCTCAATGTGTATCTAGGTCAAGACAAAAAATAAATATGCATGCATGATCTTTTTTTATCTTTTTAAATGCTTATTGAAATGCTACAAATAGATGACGCGATATAATTAGATATACACAATAACAATCATAAAAATGCTTCTCAATTTTATGTTAAATTAACTAAACTTGGCTATTAGACCAATTAATCCAAGAATGCAAATAGTTAATGGCTCTCTAAATTGATTTATCAAGTTAATACTTAAGCATTCAAGTCCTATGAATGTTAATCTTCTTATTTAATCAAGGCTAAATATGGCTAGTATTCATGTAAAATTCATTTAAACGAGAACTATAATGACCAAAATTAATTCACCTAAGATAAACTATCCAATTTAAAACTTAGAATGAATTTAAGGCAAAACTGATTATCATATGAGAAGCAAGGACTTTGTTCAGTAAACAGATGATCAATTTTTCTTCAAATCATAACATACAGAAATAAAAATATAGAACATAGAATCACAAATCCAACAAGATTAATTTCGTTAAATGTGGAGTTCATATGCCCAAAGTTATTAGTCATTCGATCCATGGACTTATGTAAAGAAAACATACTTAATGATACAGAAATTATAACAACTAGGTTTAAATGGACTAAAGTGCAATAAAAGAAACCCATATGAGTCTTATCTGCAAAGTTCCAATAGCGCATGGTATATTTGTAATTTAAAATAATCGACAGGACTGGGTTCGATTCAACTAAGGCTGCAAGTAATGAGCGAAATCGGGAATCTGATATGAGTTGTACGATTAATCCAAGATGGCTTAATCTAACAGTAAATGTAGCTCGATGCAGTTTCTCCTCCTCCGCAAGAGGAGGCGCTTAGGTGGAGCTCCGGCAGTGCGATTGTGATTCCTCCTGGCTACACCGGCCTCATTGAAATGATGGATGCCTTCCTGATGACCTCGCAAATGTGATGGAGGGTCGAGGGAGATGTGGTGGTGTCTGGAGAAGACATCGATACAAGCTTGTCGGAGAATAAATAGGAGGTCGGATATATGCTTGACACTCTGACCAATGAAGACATGAAGGGTTAGAATTTATAGCTGAAGCACAAGGACTTGCGAGGGAATGATTTGGGGGCAAACTGGAATGTTGTCGAAGGTGGTCGGAGATGGTGCCCTAGATGGATCAACCTCCTTTACAAGGAGGACAACTGGATCGAGGTGGAGGAGGGTCTAGAGAAGAGGAGGTGAAGCCCTAAAGGGATGACGAGGATCGGGGGTGTTCATCGGAGGTGATAGGCTACTCAGATCAGGTAGGGAGTGTGTATATGTATGTGAATAAACTGAGGAAATAAAAAATGGAAGAACTGGGATTACCTGAAAGATGGATAAGATTGGAGATAGGGGATGTAGCCTGGGATTGAAGCTTTAATAGCTACATGGGTCTTCGCTTGACAAGTTCGATAAGGGCTTGAAGCTAGAGTAGAAATGGTCATGCTTCGACATGGCTGTGAACACCGCAGATCACAATTGAGTTCTCCCGCCTTTTTACTCTAGATCTCTCTCTCCCTCTCTCTCTCTCTCTCACGGTCACTTGAAAGGAGACACGACTCAGAGAAAGCCTCTCAACATGCAGATGCCTTTGATAGGAGGCAGTGAACGGAGTTTTGTTCAAGGAGGAGAAGTTGAAGGGTGTCGTTTCAACTGACGGCGAAGGCACGTGAGGGAGAGGATAACGACTAGGTGACTGGAAAAGATGAGGAACGAAAGAACTTCACAGCTCAAAGGTCATGTGATCCTTCGCGTGCCTTCTGGAGTTTTGCACAAGCACCCCCCACCACCACCCCAAAAAAATCCCCAAATATTGAATATTCAAACAGGTGCAGGTGAACTTGGGATCATGTGGAGAGACACGTGAGTTGCTAACCTTTCTGCGTAAAGTAGCTCTTCGATTTCTAGCTTATACGCACCCCTATATTTCTTATAAATTATATATAAGTTCCTATATCGGGTATACTAAATAAATGCCTATAAAATACTTATCAAATAAAATACTACAAGAATTTAGACTTTTCGGGGCGATAACTAGTGGCGGTTCCATGTTGACCGTCCCTATTGATTGGTTTCAGGGACGGTTGTACGACAACCGTGCCAATACGCACATACTGGGGGACGGTCTACGGGGCATCGTCTCTTTTTCTAATGGGGGAATATGGATGATCGTTAGTGATCGTTCCCTCTGCCATGACCAAGGCACTATCAAAATTTTCCCTCCTAAGGAGTTTTTGGGAACGGTTATGACCGTTGCACCAAAGGGGACGGTCGTTAGTGATCGTCCCCTCTGCCATGACCAAGGCACTAACAAAATTTTCCCTCTTGAGGGCTTTTGGGGATGGTTATGACCGTCTCCAAATGTCTTATGTGGGCGTCGTGACCGATCTGGGGCCTTGGGTGGTGCACCAAAGATGACGGTCATTAGTGACTGTCCCCTCTGCCATGACCAAGGCACTGTCAAAATTTTCCCTCCTGAGGGGCCTTTGGGGACGGTTCTGACTGTCCCCAAATGTCTTCTGTTGGCGTAATGACCAATCTGTGGCCATGGGTGGTGGACCAAAGGGGATGGTCGTTAGTGACTGTCCCCTTGACGAGTCCGATATCGCTGCGTTAAAAGAGATATTGTATTTATCGTCGTGCGTAAAAATACGATTCGATTTTGTCGTTCGTTGTAGGCGGCAATCGGAATCGATCAAGAAAATAACCACACAAAATATTCGTTAATTTCAAGCAATGTGGTTTTATGTTTATTTTACTTGGACAAGTCCCAAGGTCGAACACACGGAGGCAAAGGAACAACCTAGAATTATGTCTATCAAAGTTCGTGAACGGTTTTCGAGACGGTCTTTTTTTTGTTATTTTTAATACAATAAAGGGTGCAAAATGCAAATTTGACCTATTTTAGGGACTAAAATGTAAAGATCGATCAAACAATGTCCGACAAATACGAAACTTGGCCGAGATGATAATTATGACAAAATGAATGCACTGTATTTTTTTTGGAATTTTTGGATGCAATTTGAATTTTTTAAGAATTTTTAAATGCAAACAAAATGAATTTCAAATTTTAATTATAATAAATATTAAACCTAATTATTTTCAAAGAATAAAACTATCTAAGATCTATTACTAGATAACAGACCTCAGAAAAATCCTAAACCTCAAAAATACTATTTCAATACCTATTAAAAATCAAACACTAAAATATGCAAAATGATTTTTACAAGATAAATTATGCAAGCAAATGCGATTATTTTTGGGCTCGATGTTAAGCACAATTAATTCTACAACATATGATTTTTCAGGAATTTTTGGAGCAACGGTTAATCAATAGCAAATTTAAGAGCATAAAATAGGCAAAGTTTGCGGTTTTCCACAAAATAATTATTTATTAATTAATCGCTACCAACAAAAATGTCCACAATATTTCAAACAGTAGAGAATTAATGGAAGAACATCATCCTATTGTTGGATTATTAAATAAAGTCATGTAGAGGTACAAAATGACTGGGGAACACATGGATATAAATGCAATAAAATAAATATAAATAAAATAAGCAGGGGGCCTAATTGTAATTACCAATTTTCCAGGGGGATTTTCTGTAATTTCACATGCCAAGCACGTGTCACTGCAGCTCTTGGACTTTGGTGCAAATATGATTATCTCTGGGGGCGGTTGCGTGAAATTGTCCCAGCGGTCACGTGCGAAGCACGCGACACGGGGTTTGAGATTGCAAATGGTAGTCACCCCAGGGGCACCGTCGCAAGATGTCCCCTCACCCACGTACGTAGCACGTGAGGAGGGTCTCAGGTTGGGCGCCCGATCGCTGGCGGGGAGGAGTGGCGGAGGGGCTGTCCTCCGGCGGAGGAGGGTCGACCCTCGACGGCGGTGGGGCTGGCGGCTGGTAGAAGGCCATCGATGCGAAGTCGGGGGCGTTAATGGTGATGGTCGTGGTCATAGTGGGATGGAAGCACCTGGCGTCGGAGTGAGGAGGATCTGGCGGAGCTGGGCATCTATACTCGTCCTCCGGCCAACACACGACCAAGGGGACAGTAGGTCGGAGGAGAGAGGAGCGGTGAAGCGAAGCTGATGATGGTGTTGGTGGCTCTTGACGCGGTGGAGAAGATGACCGGAGATGTCAGGGTGGTGAAGCTGTTGTCGGTGAAGCGGAGAATGACGTAGATGGTGGTTAAAGAAGATGAACGGTGTTGCCGAAGACGGAGTAGATCGTGGGCGGTGGCTCGACGCCAAGGCGGAGCTGGGCAGAGGTGCAGTAGAGGGGCGCGGCTGCAGCGGTGTCAGGGAAGACTACCGGATCTCATTGATGGCGGCGCCCCGGTGCTGTCACCACTGGGTTGCTGTGGTGCCTTCGACGGGTCAAGTGTCGTTTGGGGGCGGGGTTCTCTTATATAGGAGATGGGTTCAGACGAAGAGGGAAGGTCTTGGGGAGATTGGATTTGACAAAGTCTGGGGAGATGCGGAGCAGATCGGAGATTGGTTTGACGATGGGATCGAGGATGGCAGATATTTGCTGGATGCGACGGTACGAGGTGCGAGATACGTGGAGGAGGTGAACGACGAAATCCACGGCGGAGGTATCGGAGGAGAAGGGCGACCGAATTGGGAAGGAGACTGGGGGATGACGAAGAGCAGTGGCCGTCCTATTGGCCGAGATCGGACGGCCACGATAGGACCACATGGCGGCTGAATCGGCAGGGGGAAGGCACGTGCTGGGCACGTGCGTTGGAGGCACGTGCCACGCACATGCGTTGTCTTTATTTTTTTTAGTAAAAACAAATTAAAAATAAGCCAAAAATGGCTGACACGTGGCGGCCCCAAGGGCGGCCACGTGTTAGCACCAAAAAATTCAAAAAATAAAGATTTTGTAAAATGCAAAATAAATAGCAAACGACCTCAGATCGAAAAAGTTTCTTCACGAAAATTGCTCGTCTCGATGAGATCTACAATTTTAGACATCAAAACTAAAATCAATCAAATGCATAAAGTGAATTTTTGGGGTATCCCATGTACATAGAATACCTTGATTTTTGGGTTTTGTAATTTTTTGTTATTTTTAAACCAGAAAAAATACAGAAAAAATATGATAAAATAAAAGATAAATAATTACACATTAATCTATTTTTTTAATTTTTATTAATTAAGAAAAAGAAGAAAAAAGATCAATTTTGTACAAGTGGTTAATGAAGTCTCGGACCCAATTTGTTCCTTCGATTTCAAGCTCAATTTGGATTTGGATTTTTACGTATTTTAATAAAACTTTCTTCAAAGAATACAAGTAAAAAATAAATGAAATAAAATAGGTTAATTATGTACATAAAATAATATGTCAAAATCAGCTAAAATACAAAATGTACAAAAGAGGCCCAAAACCCAATTTTCTCATATGAGCTCCGAATCACTTGAACTTGATCTTGTTTCGAAGATAATTGAATGTACATTAGTTCAAAAGTGAGTAGGATTAAAACGGACACTTGATGAGGAAGATATGAGGGTTTTAGTCCGAAAATCCTGAAACTAGGGTTTGGGTTTTGGGTCCACTTATTTAGGTTAGTGATTTTTTTGTATTTTTCATTTAATCTTGTTAGTGATATGTACACAGTAGAGGTGGTTTTGGGTCATTTAGAGTTATCATGAATGAGTTAAAAATCGGGGAAGTTAGACTATTTACAGGTCATTTTTGGCTTGGATTTTTGGCTTCTTATTTTGTGCAGAAATTAGTGCTAAAATGCAATTCTTATGAAAACATGCATGAATGCTAATTATGCAGAATAGATGCAGAAATGCTGTTGATTTTGAGGGATTTGAGCTTAATAAATGAGATTTAGAGTGATGAATCTGAGATTCATCATCCCCCTATACTTGAACCATGCCCGTCCCTGAGCATAAAAAAGAAATGACATGAGGTGAAATGAGATTGGGTTCCATACCAAGATCATGAGCTGAAGGTGAAAGTGAAACTAAACTCGACCTTTGGATTATTTGTGTGTCGGAACTTCTGTGAGACTTAGAATTTTAAAATCAACAGCCTTCAAGTTCTACACATCATTGATACAGTTTCAGCTAAGAAGTCATCTTAGATCAATCCTCTTCCCAAAGTATACCTTATGAACATTGAACAACCGAATCATGTGTGTGAAAGGTTTTAGCTCTTCCCACCCAGAATGTCGGACTACCGCGCAAACCTCCTCTCCAGTAACCCGTCCTCGGGGAGTCAAGTATTTCCTTCTAAGGCCTGTCGCGCTGTGTTCACAATCGAATTGGGGGAAGAAGATAGAAGAAGGGGAAAAGAACTGGAGGGTGGCCAGTGTAATCACCTCTCCTTGTGAAGATGGTCAGTGTAGCCGAGTCTCCACCAAGATCTGCAGGTTTTTGAAGCTTGGGCCTTTTTGGTCAGATTTTATTTGGTAGTTGTTTCTTTGTATTTGGAATTTTTGATGGTTCTGCTTGGATCTTGTTGTGCCTCTACGATATAGAATCTTTTTATTTCCGTATATTTTTTGGGTCTTAGAAAAAATTGTGTCCAGTCGTCCATCCCTTTTCTGAAGCTTTATTTCAACCCGTACTCCGGTCCTTAGATTTCCACGCTACCAGAAAAGATACTCACATAGTCTTCCAACAACCCATCTGAGTTGAGCTAAGTGCATAGTGAGAGAGTACAAATTAATTCCCTATTCCGGAGTTGTACCTAGAATGAAGAGACCAGGTTAGACACTAAAAGTCAAACACTGCACGGTCATGCGGAACTCAAAGAATTAAGTCAAAGACCTGAAGCTTCTAAAATCCTATTTCTCAGTGAAGTTCCTTTGAAAATTAGGTGGATTAAGGTCAAGTCCAGACCACTCTCGATTTCTGCTCATAACTCAGTTCAGAACCCAATGACTTTTCATAGATGCAAATGCATGAAGTGATGGATGAAGTGCAGGTGTGTGAAATGCATACACATTTTTTTCTTTTTATTTTTCTTTTTTTGAAATTTTATGCAAGGGATTTTTTTTGTTTTTTAATGCGAAACTGAATAAGAAGCTATTTTTTTCAAAAATTTTGGGCACAATCAGTGTTAGTAGCAAAACTCTCCTTTTTTGTTGTTTTTTTCAAGTTAGTTACCCATCCCGTAAATACATATAGACTTACGTGCAAGTACGAGATATGCATAAAATATATACAAAGTATATATACAGATCCCCTTATACTTAGCGAGTACTGTGTCCTCAGAGCACAAGAAGCGTAAAGAAGACATAGCTCGGGCTAAGCGTAAGAGAGTGAAAAATTAAAAGAAAAAGAACAAGATTTACAGAACCGCCCCCCTATACTTAGACTGTGAACAGTCTAAGTATAGAAGAAGAGCGGAAAACATGAAGTGGTCGAGGTATGTAAATGAAGAGAATATATACAGATGGGCATCAGTCCCCCCTATACTTAGGCTATGATCAGCCTAAGTATAAGAGAAGGGTGGAAATGTAGCGATCGGAATATAGGAGAAGGATGGTATATACAGATGGCATCGGTCCCCCCTATACTTAGGCTTTGGCCTAAGTAGAGGAAGAAGCTGTACAAGGAGACCGATGTGGTCGGGAGGGAGGGTGGGTAGCCAATGATTAAGGTGATGTTCGGCTGATCTTTTTATGAGCCTATGATGGGAGATCGATATAACGAGACGGAGATGAAGCATATGATTCACAACTATTATCAGTGTCATCCTCAGAAAAATCATGATGGATAGTAGATGAAATATTTGAGTCAGATGAAATGTAGCCATCATCCGAGTTATCCTCAGAGGAATAGTATTTGAATGTAGACACACTCTAGATATTCATGTCTTTTTATTTCTTCAATTGTTTCCTCAGAATTCGTTCCTTCTTGAGATCAAGCGGTTTGTCCTTAGATGAATACCTAGAAGCACCAGTCTCAGTCAGCTCATAAGAAATAATTCCAGTGTACTTGTAGAGGGCAGGAGTATCAGCTTTGGATGAATAGTAATTAGGAACGAGAGTAGTCCAACGAGAGTCGAATTTTGGTTCCTTGTGAAGATATGGCTTTAGAGCTGCCGAACAGACTTCACTCATGTAGATTACCTTTTTCGGACCTAAAAAGGTATCATCAGCTGATTCCTCTTCCGAAAGGTCAAAGGTGAATCTCTTTTTCTTGTTTCGTGAAGGTACCGGTTCACTTAAGTATCCAGATGAGTAGCCATTGGAATTCTTCTCCTTAGTCGGTATGCGGGCTACGTGATTGTTCTTAGTCTCCTGAATGTTGGTGCACTCTCGATTTGGGATGATTTAGTCAAGATATTCAGAGAATATTACTCCAGGGTGCGACCATGCATATGTCTCAGGATCGTAGTAGAAGGATTTGTCTATTTTGAGATCCGCGGGAATTGAAATATTGGGGAGATTTTCTGCATGTTCATTCTTAATTGATTCGATGTTGGAGCATTCCTGTGTCGAGTTGATGTAATCCATGTAGTCATAGTAGGTTGACCCAGAGTGTGCCTATGCATAAGTCTCCGGATCATATGATTCATATACATGATTCTCCATGGTAAGAGCGGTTGGGAATGGAGCAGGGGGATATTCTCTAAACCAATAGTCTCATCTACAACCGCTATCTCAGGTGTAGCAGCGGGGTAGGGCTCTTCTACCGTTTCATGGTTGCGGGTGTCGGGGACTTCGTGGGTTGCCTCAGAAAATCGTGGTTCCTCAAAGACTGTGTTAGATCGAAGTGCTTCCAATGCTGTAAAATTGATTTTCCAAGTCTCACAGTCAATAACTGCCTTAGCCAATGCTAAGAATGGCTTTTCAAGAATAATTGGAGACTGGGTGAATCTCCTTGATTCTCAATATCAATGATTGTGAAATCTACTTTGAGCGGAGCACCTTGGAATGTTATGATGACGGAAATGATTCCTCTCGGCCGCTTTATCGATCGGTTAGCCAATTGAACAATCTCTCGTATCTTTCGAATTAGTCTGAGTTTGAGTTCGTGAAATACAGAGGTCTGGAGGATATTGATCGGTGAATAGTCATCAATCTGAGCATGGGTGAAAATGGTGTCTTTGATTTTACAGTCAAATCTGGGTAATCGCTTCACTATGCGGCTTTTGGTTTTTCTCCTCAACACAAAGGAGGAGGCCATTAACAAGATATGTCTCTCAGTCTTTGTTCTAATCCTTCCTGACTTTTTTATCATTAATTTATCCATTACAAATTCTTTAAGGTCGGGGAAGTATTCAATGAACTTTTTAAAGGGAAGTTCAAAAATCAATCTTTTCTCCAAGGCTTCCCGTACAGCAGGATCCAAATTCCTCAGATCTTCTCCAGTCTCAATTTTTATGTATTTTTCGAGATTTTTGATTTTTTGGGTGTTTTCAATATTCCAATTTTTTGGTATTTTCTATGTGGTGTGATGATGTGATGTGTTCTTCAAATAAGCAGGGGTTCTGTTGTTCAGAGTAAGAGTCAGAGACATAGTCATTCCTAGGAGAGTAGTATGCAGAGGTGTCGATGTCGGAATCGTTCCTAGGTTCCTGAATATCCTTAAATTTTTTAGCATGAGATCCAATCATTTCCTAATCCATTTTTATGTCTGAGCTCCCATAAAGTGAAATTAATCGATCAGTGAATTTTTGAAATCTATCCTCTATTAAATTGAATCTCTTATTTATCCTCGAAATATTATCCTCAAAATTCTGTTCATGATCAATCATGAGAGCAGTCGGGTTGTGTTCAATAATTTCATCTTCCATTTTCCCATATGTGTTGAGAGGAGAGTTTCTCTGAATATCCGATATATGATCATTATTTTCTAAAATTTTCTCCTCAAAAATTATTGAAGGAAGCTGCTTAGTGGAAGGATTTTACGGGAATGTGTAGGTCTCGTACTCGACATGCCGTGACTCGGGCATGTCATCCTGGTTTGAGTAGAGTCTACTTACATGGTCATGATTGATCGTATCCTCGAATAATGGATTCATACAGGGCATATATATGTCAATATCATCAGTTTGGTCCTCTGTATTTATCGTCTGATCAAATGAGTGATATTCAGGTTGGTCAATAGGGATTTGATTGTTGCAGTCAATCCAACTCTGATGATCATTAAGTGCGGGTCTCTCCATCTGGATTTGGTTTCTCGGCCAGTCACGAGACTCAAAGGTATTTTGATCTTGAAATGGTTCATCAGTGAGAAACCGAGAATAAGACGGTTCAGTCCAAGATGGAAATTGGTCAAGTGTGGTCGGATGATTCAAGTTGGATTTCAATGAGGAGGCTAAATTCATCCACGGGTGAAAGTCTCCCGCAAATATTGGAGGATTATTGAAAGAAGAGGATGTAGTTGATTTGCGCCTAATCGAGACAAATTCATTTTCATAGTATAGCTCTGATGGATTTTCAGAAAAATGTTCGACCATTTTTGAAATATTTTAAAGAAATGAAGGATTGGGTCTGCAATGTTTTGGAAAAAAGTTCCATGATGAGATTGAAATCAAGAAAAGAGAGAGATGATTGCATGAGATGATCAAAAGAAATTTCATCAGATGTGTGGATTTTGATCTTCGATATCGGTTCACGCATACCAATGCAAACACAAATCAAACCCCAAGTTCACCAACACACGCAATGAAGCCGTAAGAGTTCGGCTATTATCTTTTCAATTTTAATTGGTGATAAGACAATCTTGGAAAAAATTTAGCGAGCTGTTAGGTGCCGAAATTTTCGTAATGACTGGCCCGAATTCTTACGACTAGTTGCACCTACTTTCAACCAGTATAGGAGTAAGTACGGACCGTAAAACGGCTACCCGTTACTTGAGGACGGAGCCTTACACAGTGTCCTCTAAACCACCTACTCTGCTAAGAAAATCCGGACCATTTACCGGCTACCTGTAGATCCTCACTAAGAAGTAGATAATTGTTTTTGGCAGAATCAGTAGTCAATATGAAAATCTGGATTCGGGCTCTAACCTTAAGTATCGTCTCTCGCTCACTCAGAAAAAATAAAATAATCCAAGGTCGGGATTGCTCTCCCGCAGAAATTCTTGATTTTATAGGTTATTTGAAGTCGGCTTTATTTAACCGTCCTAATTTTAATTAGGTGATCACTGAAGAATTAAATGAGCACAAATACACGTCTACCGTCTAGTCCCAATTTCCTTTAAAATTATGCGGCAAAACAAGAGGGAGAAATTCGGGAAAAACCGATGCACGCAGAAAACTATGATATATGCTCAGTTAAAAGACTTACAGTGAATCCTCGCAATCTCCATGTGGGATGCAATACAGATATTGAAAATTTATTCTAAATGGATGCAAGCAGATAAAAAACCGCACCTAGCAGAAAATTCTATTAGCGTGGAAGAATTGAGTTAAATTTGGCTAAATTAAACGATCTATGTGCGTCTCAATTAATGTGAAGTGTGGCTTAAGTCCTACAAGCACAATCAAAAATTAAAATGCTCTGAGAGCCGTATGTGCATGTCTATCCTAATCGCCACTCAAGTCGGGCCCCACCATCATCGGAGAGTGAAACAGGCCACGACACACCACAGAAGAAAGTTTAGAGTCTTTTACATACGCGAGAGTTCAAACGGACATCGCTGTAAATGAGCAATTAATTACAAAAATAAAATTGCAGAATTTAAAAACCTAGACTCTACGCTCTCTCATGACTCGACTCGATCTTAATTTAATTGCGGTTTTTTGGAAATTGGTGAAGATGTGTCGGTTCCTGAAAAACCGCTCCACGACGCTGGGTACCTCGCAAGAAAAATAAGAGAGATTTTTATAAAAGAGTGATTCAAAAATAAATCAAAAATAAGATAAGAAAAACAAATACTAAAAACAAATGCAGAAAAAAATGGAATTTATAATGAAAAATTTGGCGGTCTGAGTAACCGAATGCGGAAAATAGAACAAGATTTTTCAAAACACAAAACTAAGTTGTTTGCCTCCCCGGCAACGGCGCCATCTGACGAGTCCGATATCACCGCGTTAAAAGAGATGTTGTATTTATCGTTGTGCGTAAAAATATGATCTGATTTTGTCGTTCGTTGTAGGCGGCAATCGGAATCGGTCATGAAAATAATCACACAAAATATTCGTTAATTTCAAGCAATGTGGTTTTATATTTATTTTACTTGGGCAAGTCCCAAGGTCGAACAAAAGGAGGCAAAGGAACAACCTAGAATTATGTCTATCAAAGTTCGTGCACGGTTTTCGAGGCGGTCTTTTTTTTGGTTATTTTTAATGCAATAAAAGGTGCAAAATGCAAATTCGGCCTATTTTATGGGATAAAATGTAAAGATCAATCAAACGATGTCCGAAAAATACGAAACTTGGCCGAGATGATAATTATGATAAAATGAACGCACTGTAATTTTTTGGAATTTTTGGATGCAATATGAATTTTTTTAGAAATTTTTAAATGCAAACAAAATGAATTTTAAAATTTAAATATAATAAATATTAAACCTAATTATTTTCAAAGAATAAAATTATCTAAGATCTATTACTATATAACCTCAGAAAAATCCTAAACCTTGAAAATACAAGTTTCAATACCTATTAAAAATTAAACATTGAAATATGCAAAATGATTTTTACAGGACAAACTATGCATGCAAATGCGATTCTTTTTGGGCACATGTTAAGCACAATTAATTCTACAACATGTGATTTTTCAGGAATTTTTGGAGTAACGGTTAATCAATAGCAAATTTAAGAGCATAAAATGTGCAAAGTTTGCAATTTTCCACAAAATAATTAATTATTAATTAATCACTACTCACAAAAATGTCCACAATATGTCAAACAGTAGAGAATTAATGGAAGAACATCATGCTATTTTTGGATAATTAAATAAAGTCATGTAGAGGTTCAAAATGACTGGGGAACACATGGGTATAAATGTAATAAAATAAATATGAATAAAATATGCAGGGGACCAAATTGTGATTACCAATTTTCCAAGGTGATTTTCTGCAATTTCACGTGTCAAGCACGTGTCACTGCAGCTCTTGGACTTTGGTGCAAATAAGATAATCTCCGGGGGCGGTTGCATGAAATTGTCCCAGTGGTCACGTGCGGAGCACGTGACCCGGGGATTGAGATTGCAAATGACAATCACCCCAGGGGCACCGTCGCAAGATGTCCCCTTACCCACATGCGTAGCACGTGAGGAGGTTCTCGGGTCGGGCGCCCGGCCGCTGGCGGGGAGGAGTGGCGTAGGGGCTGTCCTCCGGCGGAGGAGGTTCGGCCCTCGACGGCGGTGGGGCTAGCGATTGGTAGAAGGTTGACGATGCAAAGTCGGGGGCGTTAATGGCGATGGTCGTGGTCATAGTTGGATGGAAGCACGTGGCGTCGGAGTGAGGAGGATCTGGCGGAGCTGGGCATCTATACTCATCCTCCGGCCGACACACGACCAAGGGGACAGTAGGTCGGAGGAGAGAGGAGCGGTGAAGCGAAACTGATGATGGTGCTGGTGGATCCTGATGCGGTGGAGAAGATGACCGGAGACGTCGGGGTGGTGAAGCTGTTGTCGGTGAAGCGGAGAATGACATAGATGGTGGTTGGAGAAGATGAATGGCGTTGCCGAAGACGGAGTAGATCGTGGGCGGTGGCTCGACGCCAAGGCGGAGCTGGGCAGAGGCGCAGTAGAGGGCGTAGCTGCAGCGGTGTCGAGGAAGTGATGAATCTCCATTTCATCACCTTTATTCTATCATTTTGGCCTCAAAAACCCCAGCAAATGCATGTAAATAGCATCAAATTGTACATAATAGCATTCATTATTCATTGTATTTATTTTACATTAAATAAGGTTTTACTGCCAAAATTATAGAATAAAGAGGAGAAAAGAAAAAGGAATAAAATATTGTAAATATTTTATGACCCAAACCCCGAGACCAAGGCCAGCATGGTATTGGTCGACAAGGAATAAAGTAGGGGGAGATAAGGGCCAGTGTATAATAAATACCTCATTTATTCATGCATTTATTTATGCATTTTTGATACCTATTTTGTACATAATTATTTATTCATCAAATAAAGAAATGTTGTACATGAGAGTTATAGATAATAATATGAATAAAAATGCAAAATTGAGTTTGTACAAAAATAATCCCCAGTGTACATTTTATACACAGAATAAAAAGCCAAAATCTCAACTTCACAGACCCATATCTTGCAAATAAAAACTCCAAATCACCCAAACTCACCTCTAATTGTATATAGCATTCCATAAACTATTTAATAAAATTGGTTTCATAATTTTTGGAGTCCATATGCAGAAGTTAGGTTTTTGGCCCTTCTTGTATATAGGACTGATTAAAATATTCACTTTATTCAATACTCATTATTTGTATAAATTCATATTTTTAGAATTTTGTAAATAATGTACTTAATGCATACACATGAAAGAAGTTGGAGAAAACCAAAATTAATTTTTAAAATAAAATAAGTCTACAAATTCATAGACAAAATACCTATGACATGTACCTATCTATAAATAAAAAGGGTTTTAAACCTTGATTCTTTTGTTCTTCTATATTTTTATAATAATGTATACATTATACATAGCTCATTAAAAATACAAAACCAAAATCAAAATCAAGAAAATATATTAAATAAATTAAGTGTATAAAATACATAGATAAAACACCTATAAGTATACCTACATACATCTATACCTATTTATTTAAAAATACACACAAACTCATAAAAATCAAACAAAAATATCGTTATACTCACAAAAATAAATTATAAATTTATAAAATAAGTCCATAAAATAATAAAAGAAAATAAACAAATTGAAAATAAAATACATGAAAATACATGTAAATACATACATATACATATTATTCAAATAAAACTATAATAAAATACCTCGAAAAATTCAATAAAAATCATAAATAAATACTATATGAAATAATACACATTTTTTATTTTATAAGAAAAAATTAATAAAATCATTTAGGGCGTCAAATAAATCAATCTTCCTTCAGATTTTCTATTTTGTCTCGTAGCGGCTGACGTGGCCCAGTGAGGCACCGGCCTTCGTTGACTCCCAGGTCAACTGTCCCATCCTTCGCCTGGCGTCTCTGAACTGTATACTCCCCCGATTTCATGCCTTTTTCCCGTGCACACCATCCATCAATCGACAACGCTTCCTTCACAAGAATTGTTCCCTAATCTTCCATGATGCCCGCTGAAATCATAGATCAACGAGATGTTCATTGGATCAGTCAATAATCGCCGGGTAATAAGGCCCCTTGCCAATGTTTATAAAGAAAAAGCTCCGCCTCCTTCCTCGAATTTGGCCACTTTTATTCCAACCTAAAGCCTAGATCTTGCTCCTGGATTGTTCCTCGTGACAGGGGGAGTAGCCCAGCATCTTGACTCGGCCGGAGGAAGGAGATTTTGACGCGGCGGAGCTCCGGCGTCCGCCCTGCTCCCTGGAGGCCCCCAGGTATAAGAGCTGACCTTCTATGCATTTTTAGTTAGTTTTAAATGTTAGTTTTTCATTCTAGTCATTAGATTAGGCTTTAGTTAACTCCTGTAGTTTAAAAATTGAAATTCGAAGTTCGTCGGAGCTGAGCTCCGGTGACTTCTCCACTGTGGTCCCGACTGTTTCCGACCTCCTCGTTCACCCCATATCGTTCCTCGACGCCTTCTCCATCTATTGCGCACATTTATCCAACCCAGGACTCTAGGTCCTGGTGAATCGGGGCTCCTCCTCCGCCGTTCGCCGGAGCCCCTCCGCCCCCTTCATTTTGCATCGTAGCTTCAAAACCCCGGGTCGAGGAGCAAGCTCTCTCGCCCACGGTTCTTCCTGTGCAGGTATTTCGAAGAATCGAGCTCAGCTGGACTCGCACGGATCCGGGAAGAGGCACCTGGGGGTCTTCTCCTTCTTTGACCTCGCTCCATCGACTCGGACCCCCAGGAGCCATGAAAGCGCTATCAGTCGACGCGGGAGGCTTCCAGCTACCTTCAGAGCACCTCAGACGCACCGGAGAGCCCAGGAGGAGCCCGAGCTCCTCGATCAAAGTTCGCCAGGCGCGAGCTTCGTCCCAGTTCTTCCTGGGAGCTCTAGCGCCGTCGGATCAGGAAGGCCGCCCCAGATTCAACAGGAGCCGTCCGATGGAGCATTGCATCGACCGTCAGATCAGCTGGGCTGATCTAATCTCAGCCCCCCATCGGCGAAGCGTCATCGGGCGATCAGGAGACGACGCGTGGCAAGTGAAGAGAGCAACGCCGTTGGATGCCACGCTGTATTTAGGGGTAAATTTTATATCTCACCCCCTGTTTTTTGTATTTAGAATTTAAACCCAAAAATAAAAGTTTTAGTTGTAGATAAATTGCAAAAATTGCAGTTGGACCCCCTGATGTTTTCATATTTCCACTTTAGTCCTTCCGCGCCTCACGTGTAGTCCCACGTGAGGCACGTGAAATTTTGCGTCTAAACCCCGCCGGGTTCCTGTATTTATTAAATGGTCCTGAAAACAAAAGTTAAAGTGTATTTTTATTGTAATTTTTGCATGTATGCCCCTGTGAACTATTTTATTTGCAAAAATACCCCTACCAGGCCATTTAATTTTTGAATGCTTTGTCTATTTATTTTGTGCTCCATATTAAATCGAAAAATCTTGCAAAAATAGACTTATGCTCCTGTTAGTGTACCCTTGCATGCTATATTTTTAGTTTCTCAATTTGTTGCATTTTTGCATTTATTAAAAATCAAAAATATGTCTTTTATTCCCTGTCTAACTTATAAAACCCCAAAAAAATATGAAAAGGCCTCTAAAAATTCCAAAAAAATCACATATGGTGCATTTTGACCTATATTAGTGTCAGTCCAAAAATCCCTAAAAAACTAAAAAGGAAAACCTTAAAAATTCAAAAATACCCGAAAACTTCAAAAAAATATTAAAAACCAAAGAAAAATCAGAAAAATATAAACTCAGGCCCTATTTATGCTATATTTTATTACCTTTATTAGAAAAATAGTATGGACAATTTTGAGGCTGTTAGCTATTTTTAATATCTATTTTGGTGACGGCCAGTACCTAGTCCACTGTTTGCTATGATTTAGCTTGTTAAAAATACCAAAAATGTTTGCAAAAATACCCAAAAATCATAAAAATAGTAAAAACCATGAAAATTCCAAAAAGACACTTTTCCTGAATTTTTGACTATTTTTGAGTATTTCTATAAATATTATAATGCCCCTTTTATGTATATATATCCAAAAAAAATAATAAAAGAAGAAAAAAATATTATAAATAAATATATATATATAATTATTTATATGTATTCTCATTAGTCTTAATATAAAAAAAAGAAAAAAAGTGTATATATATATATTTATTTTATTATCTTTATATATCCCTATATATATTGCATATATTATAAGCTATATATTAACCCTCTATGTTTATATATATATTCTTATCTATAATATATATATATTACCTAATTATATTATTAAAAATTAATAATAATAATAATAATAAAATCAAAAACCCACACAAGGATGACTGTGATTTACATGTAGGATATGACATTTTGTATTGCTCTCTGTGGTTCGACCTCTACATACTTGTCACTGTACATTTTATGGTAGAGTAAATAAAGATTAATTCACATTTATTTTTGAGCTTGATTGTTGTATTCTTTGGATTGTGGGTTAATTGCTGGTTGACTGGATGATTTGTGAGCGGTCGCCTCAGCGACACACTTTTTATTATTCATGGAGACCCTCGCGAACAGCCTGGTTATCAGGAAGACTACCGGATATCGTCGATGGCGGCGCCCCGATGCTGTCACCAATGGGTTGTTGTGGTGCCTACGGCGGATCAAGAGTCGTTTGGGGGTGGGGTTCTCTTATATAGGAGATGGGGTCGGACGAAGAGGGAAGGTCTTGGGGAGATTGGATTTGACGAAGTCTGGGGAGATGCGGAGCGGATCGGAGATTGGTTTGACAACGGGATCGAGGATGACCGATATTTGCGGGATGCGGTGGCGCGAGGTGCGAGATACGTGGAGGAGGTGAACGGCTAAATCCACGGCAGAGGTATCGAAGGAGAAGGGCGGCCGAATTGGGAAGGAGACTGGGGGAAGACGAAGAGCAGTGGCCATCCGATCGGCCGAGATCGGACGGCCACGATGGGACCACGTGGCGGCTGAATCGACAGGGGGGAAGGCACGTGTTGGGCACGTGCGCTGGAGGCACGGGCCACGCACGTGCATTGTCTTTAATTTTTCTAATAAAAATGAATTAAATATAAGACAAAAATGGCTGATACATGGCGGCCCCAGGGGCTGCCACGTGTCAGCACCAGAAAATTCGAAAAATAAAGATTTTGTAAAATATAAAATAAATAGCAAACGACCTCGGATCGAAAAAGTTTCTTCACAAAAATTGCTCGTTTCGATGAGATATACAACTTTCATGAACATCAAAATCAAAATCAAACAAATGCACAAAGTGAATTTTTGGAGTATCCCATGTACATAGAATACTTTGATTTTTAAGTTTTGTAATTATTTTGTTATTTTCAAACCAGATAAAAATCCAGAAAAATATGGTAAAATCAAAGATAAATAATTACACATTAATCTAATATTTTTGGATTTTTATTAATTAAGAAAAAGAAGAAAAAAGATCAATTTTGTACAAGTGGTTAATGAAGACTCGGACCCAATTTGTTTCTTTGATTTCAAGCTCAATTTGGATTTGGATTTTTGCGCATTTTAAGACAAGTAAAAAATAAATGAACTAAAATAGGTTAATTATGTACATAAAATAATAGGTCAAAATCAGCTAAAATGCAAGATGTACAAAAGAGGCCCAAAACCCAATTTTCTCATTTGAGCTCCGAATCACTTGAACTTGGTCTTGTTTTGAAGATAATTGAATGTACATTAGTTCAAAAGTGAGTAGGATTAAAACGGACACTGGATGAGGAAGATATGAGGGTTTTAGTTTGGAAATCCTGAAACTAGGGTTTGGGTTTTGGATCCACTTATTTAGGTTAGTGATTTTTTTGTATTTTTCATTTATCATGTTAGTGATATGTACACAATGGAGTGGTTTTGGGTCATTCAGAGTTAGCATGAATGAGTTAAAAATCGGGGAAGTTAGACTATTTACAGGTCATTTTTGGCTTGGATTTTTTGGATTCTTATTTTGTGCAGAAATTAGTGTTAAAATGTGATTCTTATGAAAACATGCATGAATGCTAATTATGCAGAATAGATGCAGAAATACTGTTGATTTTGTGGGATTTGAGCTTAATAAATGAGATTTAGAGTGATGAATCCGAGATTCATCACCCCTCTGCCATGACCAAGGCACTGCTCAATTTTTCCCTCCCGAGGGGCCTTTAGGGGCAGTTCTGACTGTCCCCAAATATCTTCTGTTGGCGTCGTAACTAAACTGTGGCCATGAGTGGTGGACCAAAGGGGCAGTCGTTAGTGACCGTCCCATCTGCCATGATCAAGGCACTGCTTAATTTTTCCTTCCCGAGGGGCCTTTGGGGACGGTTCTGATCGTCCCCAACTGTCTTATGTTGGCGTCGCGACTGATCTGTGGCCATGCAAGGTGGACCAAAGGGGACGGTCATTAGTGACCGTCCCCTCTGCTCGCTCGCGACCGCCCCCATTAGTGCGGAGCAGATATTTTCGATTAGACGTAACTATTGGGGATGGTCAAAACGACCGTCCTCGATGGTCAGATAAAAAAAACCCTTCACCCTCCTCACTTTCCCATTTCAACATACTTTCCCCATGCCACCCCCTTCACCCCCCCCGCCGCTCGACGTCCCCGTTGCCTCCCTATTTGATCTCGAGCTCGTCGGCTTCCTACATCTTTATTTCTGGTGATTACCAACAATTCTTTACGTTTATTCTTCTCCATTTTGCTCCGTGAAGGAGGTACAAAATTGTTATGACACAATTTTATCATGTTTAATTCGTCTCCATATGTTCTTGTGTTCCCTAAAATGAGGTTAAGGTTTTTGAGCCATTATGTTTCTACTTGGCCAGTCCAACAGAGACTAGTTGTAGCTTTGACATTGTGAACGGCTACTAATTATGCTTTGATGCAGCTTGTTGTGCATCTTTTCTTGTTTTTTTCATCTTTTTATTTCTAATCTGAGAAATAAAAGTGATGGTTTGTGCATTACTACCAGTCATAATTGAGAAGGTGAGGGAGGAGGGTGTTTTGTAGGAGCAACTGCCTTGGAATATGTTTTTCCTAAAATCATTGTCTAAAAAGGTTTAATTATACAAATGATAGTCAAGTGTTAATATTTACAAAGATACAGATTATACTAAATTGCTATGGAAATTAATGGTTGATTATTCAATGGGAAATATTAGATAGTATCTATAACTCAAAGACTTATTTGTGGTCTGGGTGAATGATTTATCTATTTGTGGAGTTAGTTAAAAGTTGCAATCATGGCTTGGTTGTACTTGCTATTATCTTGATGTCTGCCTTTCTAAAGCTAAAACACCTAGGTGAATTGACAGTAATTATTATTCTGATTGTGCAGCGAAATGGATAAAACATGGATGGATAAGAGATACGATGGTTTTCAGCAATATAAGAGAGGAGTGATCATATTCTTAGATTGGGCATTTCAAATAGAAAGTGTTAATAAAAAAATTGGTGGTATCAAAATTTATTGTCCATGTGTGAGTTGTAAGAATATTAAATGTAATGTTAGAGAATAAGTTTATAACCATCTCATACTCAACGGATTTTGGTTGCATTACTCCATTTGGACTGAACATAGAGAGGGTATAGAGCATATGTGAATGGATGAGGATATGGATGTAGGTGTAGGAGTCAAGAGTTATTTGATTTAATGGATGACTTAAGAAGACCTGAAACACAAGATATTGATTTAGATGATAGGTTTGAGAGTAGTTTGCCATATGCAGAAGCCATGCTGGCTCCTAGGGTGGAAATGACGCGTTTACAGTTTTTATTAGAGTTGTTTAAGATGAAAGTAAGGAATGGATCAACCGATGCAATGCTGACAAATGTATTGTTCTTAATCCGGAAGTTATTGAATAATCCTGAGAAGTTTCCAAAGGATTGGAAAGAGGTGAAGCAACGATTCTGATCGCTAAGTCTGAAATACGAGAAAATCAATGCTTGTGTTATTGATTGTGTACTTTTCTGAGGAGAAAATTCACATTTAGTACTTTGTCCCTATTGTGAAGCTTCCAGATATAAAGAAGAAAAAAGTAATTTACAGAGGAAGAAGAAGTCGGTGAAGATATTACGTTACTTCCCATTAATTCTAAGATTAAAACATCTCTGTCGGAAAAAACCGTAAAGTGGATGGCGTGGCATTCTCGTTCAAATAAAGGAGATGCTAATGGAATTATGAGACATCCATCTGATGCAGAAGAATGGATAAAATTTGATCAGAGATATCCTCATTTCTCTCAAGATAAGAGAAATATTCGGTTGGGATTAACTTCAGATGGTTTTAATTTGTTTGGTAATATGAGTTTGAGTTACAACATTTGACCCATGATTTTGATGGTTTATAATCTACCACCATGGATGTCAATGAGTTCTTCATTTATGATGATGACACTGTTGATTCCTGGTCCTAAATATCCTGGTAATGCAATTGATGTGTAATTACAACCGTTAGTAGATGAATTAAAACTATTATGGATGACATGAATACCTACATATGATGCATGTAGGAAAGAAACATTTACATTGCATGCCGCACTGTTGCGGACTATAAATGATTTCCCAGCATACGCAAATTTGTCTAGTTGGAGTACTAAGGGAAAACTCATGTATCATGTCTGTCTTGAAAAAACACATTCAACTATGAAGCATTGTTATTTGGGTCATCGTCGATTCCTTCCACCGAAGCATAGATGGCAAAGGGCAGATGATATTAAGAAATTTGACGGTTTACCATTTGGACGTCGACTTGATTTAACTCGTGTGAATGGCGGCAATATTTGAGAACAACAATTACCTGTACAAAGTAATTGTTTAGGACGGACTTCGAAGAGAAGTATATTCGATGGATGGAGGAAACAAAGTATTTTTCCAGAGAGTTAGCATACTGGAAACATTTACAAATTCTCATAATTTGAATATCATGCATATTGAGAAGAATGTTTTGGAAAATATTTTGGGGATGTTATATCTTTCAGGAAAATTGAAAGATAATTTAAGGACGAGACGCGATTTAGTTCAACTTGGTATACGCAAAGAATTACAACCAATTGAATTAGACAATGGACATATTACTATACCTAGAGCAGTATATACATTAACCAACAGTGAGCATGATAAAATTCTCAGCTTCATAAAAAATATGAAAATGTCAGATGGGTTCTCGTCCCAGTTGTCGAGGTGTGTAAATGAAAGAAAACGTAAGATAAGCGAATTGAAAATTCATGACTGTCATGTTTACATGGAAGTATTACTCCCATTCGCTTTTTGCAGGATTGTTGACGATGTTGTCCTACAATCCTTAATAGAATTGAGTAAAATTTTCAAAGTCTTGTAGTCGAAGGTTTTAGATCCGTTGATCTTACAAAGACTTGAAGAAGACATTGTTATCACATTATGCAAATTAGAGCAGATATCCTCACCTACTTTTTTTGATGTAATGGTTCATTTAATAGTTCATTTAGCAGGTGAAGTAAGGATTGGTGGACCGATTCAATATCGTTGGATGTATCCAATAAAAAAACCTTCAAAAATTATAAAATATGATCTTTAGTAAAGTACAACATGAAGGATGTATTGCTGAGGGTTATCTTTGTGAAGAGTGTATTAATTTTTGTGAAACGTATATGGAAGGCGTAAGCATGCATTTCAACTGATTTGAACGAAATAATGAAGGCGAAGTCGTAGTGGAAGAGGACGAATCCAAATTATGGATCTTTAAATCATGTGGCAGGCATATATTCAGCGGTATCCGTCGTGTAATATCCGACGAGGATAGAGATCTCATACACTACTATATTTTAATGCAGTTATTAGAGATTGATGAGTTTTTTGATGAGTACAATTCATTATTTAGTGAGCTCACATTAAATCTCAATTCATCAATTGATTCCGTTCACGTGTAAAACAGTTAAAGGAAATGAAAGATAACATGTAGAACTTTAACCTTGACATTCTTGAACGTATACCATATTCACAAGTTATTTCATAAAGGGCTCTTGTGAATGGCTATAGATTTAGAACAAAGTTTGCCGACAAGATGAAATCAACGCAAATGTTCGATTTTATAGTAAAAACAGTTACCTTCAGGTTTAACAGCTACTATGGGGAAATAGTTGACATAATAGAGATCAGCTTTACTCATGAATGTCGATGTGTTCTTTTTATGTGCAATTGGTTAGATGTCGGTCGCGAGGGGATATGACATGTCAGGGAAATTGCAAACAAATGAGCCTTTTACTCTTGCTACTCAGGTAGAACAAGTATTTTACATTCCAGACAACTTAAGTCATGGGTGGATCATACCTGTGAGGATAATACCAAGAGATTTTTTTGATGTCAATGATGATGATGAGTTGTTAAATATAAACGACGCATATCAAGCTGAGATATAAGAATATCCATCTGATGTTGCAGATGCGGATGTGATAACATGTACTGGAAGGTTTTGTGACAGTGTTGTTAATGTTTAAAGTGTAAGTTCATCAATAATTTTTTCAATTGTTTGATTTAATATGAGAAATATACAATTCTGGGTAAATCATTCAAATGTTTCATTATATATGCAGATATGCCTCCACGTCCTAGACGCATTTGGGATGCACCGTCTACACCACGTGCAGGGAGTGACACCTCTGATCCTGAAGGATCGAGTGGCTCGGCTAGACGTAGAGGTCCATCACAGTGCCGAGTGTTGGACCGACTGCGTCCCGGTGAGACACTTAGGGTACGGATAGTTGGACGTGATGTAGTGGGGGAGAACTCGGCTGTGTTTCAAAGTTACCTGGGGTAGGTGTGCATAGCCAGGGTTCCTATCCACATTATAGACTGGCGTTTAGTAGAGCAGTCAATAAAAGATGCAATTCTTCATGATTTGGAGGTATTTAAAACTAATAACAAACCAAAGTTGTTGTTGAGTGTATAAATTAACTTATTTTTTGTGCATCCTTTACTTTGCAGTCTAGTTTTTCATGGGATCGTGACCCGACCACGGATACTTTAATTCTACGACATTGCACGGAATTACTGTGTAAATATCGAGGTCGTCTGAAGGCCGAGTAAGAACAATAACTTGGTTTTTCATCATTTATGTATGTAAGTAATTTTCTTACAATATTTTCAGTACTTCGACCTAGAGCTTCCATTGGAGACACTTTTGGCGAATTGTCCAAATATACCTGTTGAACACTAGAAGGCGTTGATATATATTTGGATGGGGGAAGAACATGTGGTACGATACATATGTGTATATTATCAATTATTTGAGATTTTATTGTTGCAATTATTACCTTTGTATAGGGTAGCGAAATGCTCAAAATCGAAGGAAAGGTTTCAAGTCTACCCATAGAATGGGGAGAAGGAATACATATCAACTGAAGGATGACTTTGTAAGTCATCTACTATATGCATTATGTTTAAATTTCATCCATTATTATATCTTAAAATCATATCGTAAGTTCTAATTATCTTTTTAACATTAGGCATTGTAGAACAATCGTGTGCCCAGTCGGATGGAAGTGTTTGAGAAGTCTAAGAGTCGCGATGTGGGAGGGGAAGTTCATTGGGTAGATCCTGCCTATGGTCTAATTCATGTAAGCCATTAATAACAATTTTGCATCTGTTTTAACAATTTAAATGGATTTTGAACTTACTTTAATAAATTTTCAGGAGGAGATGATCGGACTCATGACCACTGGCTCTCTAGACAGCACTGGTACGAGTCAGACACCTCTTACTCCTGATGCGACCTTCCTCCAGACGATCGGTCCAGAGCATCAAGGACGAGTCCATTGTGGTGGGCTGGTGCCACCATACGGAATTGGTATGGAGTAGGGAGAAACTCCTCATCTTCCTCTCAGAAGACACAAAGGGAGCAAATGCCACCATACGGAATTAGAGATTCAAGTGTCTAGCATGAATATCGAGATTCAAGTACGACAGTAAATGGAAATTTTTAATGCATTCATGTAGGCACATGAAAGTGTAATGTCGACTAGACACCCAACACAAGTGGATAATCTAGTTACGAGGCTAGGCGGCGACAATGAAGGAGAAGAAAGAGAAGAAGGAGAAGAAGAAGATGATGATGATGATGACAACGACGACGACGATGATAATGGAATGAGGACGACGCTTAGGATTACTTTAGATGTTTTCTTTAGTTGGTAGGATATACAGTTTAGTATATTGTATAATTAATTTGAATAATTACTTTGCAAAGTAGCTTACTTTATTTAAATAGTTTGAATAGTTTATGGTAGAGTAGTTTTATTTTAATCTCTTAGTGTAGTCGTCATTTCAAATATTTCGTCTAAATTTGAATGTGGAATGAATGTTATTTTTTGTGTTGATCTTACTCTTTATGATGAAAATACAAATATTGTTACAGGTACTCAATGTTTAATGTCACTCTTTGAAGGGTAAAATGAAGAGCATATCATTGGTATTGAATTTTTTTTGTTAGCAGAGGAAAAAAGGGGACGGTCGCTATGCCCGTCCCCTTAGTTATCGTATGAGACGGTCATGATCGTCCCCCTTCTCACACTTTATGGGATGGTTACGAAGCTAACCGTCTCCGTTGCTCTTAACATTAGGGACGGTCATGACCGTGACCGTCACCTCTAAGTACCCTTTAAGGGATGGTCAAGACCGTCCCCTATGAGTGACTTTAAGGGACGGTCACGACCATCCCCTATATATGATTATAGGGGACAATGTCAACTACAGTCCCTTATAATAAATGTGATGCAAGCTATGGAGACCATTTTTTGACCGTCCCCTCTGATCATAGGGGACGATCACCCTGTCGACGAAGACGGATAATGACTGTCGCCTGTTCTATAGATCTCTCTCTCACACACAGACACTGTCACTTGGAAGGAGACACGACTCTGAGGAAGCCTCTCATACATGCAGATGCCTTTGATAGGAAGTAGTGAACGGAGTTTTGTTCAAGGAGGAGTGGTTGAAGGGTGTGGTTTCAACTGACGACGAAGGCACGCGAGGGAGAAGATAACAACTAGGTGATTGGCAAAGATGAAGAACGGAAGAACTTTACAGCTCAAAGGTCATGTGATCCTTCGCATGCCTTCTGGAGTTTTGCACGAGCACCCCCCCCCCCACACACACACAAAAAACCCCAAATATTGAATATTCAAACAGGTACAGGTGAACTTGGGATCATGTGGAGAGATACATGAGTTGTTAATCTTTCTGCGTGAAGCAACCCTTCGATTTCTAGCTTATAAACACCCCTATATTTCTTATAAATTACATATAAGTCCCTATATCTGGTATACTAAATAAATGCCTATAAACAACTTATTAAATAAAATATGTACTATGAAAACCAAATAAAAATATGTTAGTATACCTTATAATATACTCTATATACTATTAAATCATATTTTGAAAAATAATATCATTTTTTATTTTTAATAATTCAAAAACTAATACAAAAAATACATATACATTTCTAAAATACTTAATATATACAAAGAGAAAAGGGAGCCTACACCCAGGGGTGTAGGTAACTACCTACACCCGACTCATTTTTTTCATAGATTTTTAATTTTTTGGAAATGAAATCTTGGGGGAATTAGATCACTATGTACCACAATGGTGTCATTCAAAATTCAACTTAATTCGAGACTCCTATCATCTTCATCAAGACTATCAAATTTTAACGATCTCAAAATAACTGAAATTGACCCCTTCTAGATGAATGTGTTAGGAATGTTTGTTTTGCATGAAACTTGAAACACATATTCCTCTCAATATACTAGAAAATCCCACTAAGGTTTCATTCAAAAAAACTCAAAAAACATCCAAAAAAAAGGTCGGGTGTAGGTAGTTACCTACACCCTGGGCTTAGGCTCCCAGCTCCCATATACAAATCCAAAAATTCCAGAAAAATTATATGATGTATCTTTTATTATATTCTAAACAACATATCAAAAATAAAATAAATAACAAATACTTAATACTTAAAATCTAGAAATGCACCAAAATTTATAAAAATCATAACTAATTGATAAAAATCAGAAAATTATGTATAATGCATTGTTTTAAAGGTATTTTTATACTCTATACAGTAAAAATAAAATCAAATAATTTCTTTACTATTTAGTATTTTAAAAATCCAAAATACCATACTATTTTTTTTTATAAAAATATTGCTTTTAACTTTAAAAACCTATTAAAATCCAAAATAATTCTGAATATTACATAAAAATATCTAAAAATATAAAATAAATATAAATCATAAAAACATTAAAAGATAAATTCAAATACAAAATACAAAACCCATACATATATTTCTTTATACATAGGTTTAAAATACTAAAAAAATACAAAACTGAAACAAACTAAAAAGATTAAAATCATTAAAAAATAAAAAAACCCTAGTACCTTAGATAACTCTACTACTCTACCCGAGTTCACACAGGTTGCCTCCCTGAGTTTGACACTCTCAGACTTTACGCTATACACTTGAGTTTAGGAGTATAAATAAAAACTACAAATTCTTTTTCTCGTAATTTCATCTGATCGATTCAACGACACTTTTCTATCCTTTTAGAGTAGTTGATAAGGTGTTATTTCAGATGGGAATGATGATTCTATGATCCATCTCCTTTATTCTTTCATTTTGTCTAAAATCCTTGGTAACATATATGTAAGTATCAATTAATTCTTGTTAATTAGCATACTAACTCCATTTATTAATATTATACATTTAACACTTATTTAATACAAAATAAAAGAATAAAGAAAAAATAAAAATAAAAGAAAGAAGAATGTAAATATAAATATATTGATCCTAACCTTGATACCATGTCAATATTGATTTGGTCAATAAAATAAATAAGTAGGGGAGATAAGGATCTTAATTTGTAAAAATATCGGAAAATAAATATCACAAATTTGCATATATGCATTATTCACCTTGTACATATCTTCATCTATTTTATTTAGCATTCAAATAATATAAATCAAAATATTTTCTTCTTAAAAATATTTATAATAATGTATATTAATTTATAAAATATAGCCAAAATTAATTAATTTTTAAATAACATGGTATAATGAACCGAAAAGGCGTAAAATGAACATTCAAAGTTAAATATCTACTCAATATGAATTCAAAATTCATCAAACTCACTTTCATTGTATTTATATTTAAATTATCTTTAAAATTAAAGTAGCTTCATTAAAATTGGAGTTACTATGCTAAAGTCGACTTTTTGAGATACCATGTTACATGTACAACTTACATTGTCTTCTTATTATTTTATTCCTATTATTTTCTCATTTTTTATATTTTTATTATTTCTTATTTATATAAAATGAAAATAAAAATTATTAAATCTTAAAATAACCAAAATAAATGTACATACTTATTATATATATAATGTACCTATATTATATCTATAACTATTTATTTAACTAACTAATAATCTAATTTAAATAAGGGAAAAAAGAGTGTGCTCCCTAGGTGTAACTAACTTACATGCTCCCACCCTTTTTTCCTAGTTTATTTTTCTGAAACAAAATCTATTGGAATTTATATCACAATATGTCACCATGGTGTGATTAAAAATTTGACTTAATTCAAGAGTTATATTCTCTCCATCAAGACTGTCAAATTTTAACGGTCCCAGAATTGCTGAAATTAACCCCCTTCAGATGGAGGGTATAGGAGTCTCTGTTTCTGACAAAATTAGAATGACATGTTAGGGGGATATAGGGATGCATATACATATTTTCATTTTTCAAAAAAATAAGAAATAGGGGAAAATGGGAGTGGGAGTAGCCAATTGGCTACACCCAAGGTGTGGCCTCATTTAACCCTTTAAATAAACAAAAAATATATTTATAATCTTAAATTATATTTTAAATTGATAATATAAAATAAATAATTTATATGTAGAATTAATTAACTAAAAATTAATAAAGTATTGTTCATATGTAATGTATATCTATAAATTATATATTTTTTATACTATTTAACTAATTATATTAACTTATTTAAATTTAACAAAATTTATAAATACATTATTTATTAAATTAGTATATTTATTCATTTAAATTAAATTACTATTTAGTGTAGTTGGTATTTATTTATTTGTATACTACACTTTTGCCGTATTCCATGTTTTGTCTTTTCTTCTTTCCTCTCATGTCACGGGTAATCCTCCTATTGGAGAGAGAAGAGACGGTTGACTATTCAATCCTCCTCTTTTTCATCCTTTATTTGTTTTCTCTTCTTGTTCTTCTTTCCTTCTCCTCCTCCTTCCTCCAGTGCCTCTTCTTCCTCTTCGCCTTTCTCCTCCGCCCAACTGTCTAACAGCCTTGGCCGTTAAGCCATTCACCCTCACGGACCCTTCTCTCCTCCCCTATATGTAGCCACCCACCTCCTTCGAGCTCCATAATCTACCATTAGCGCCACCTTTCTCCAGTGAGCTCCAAAATCGTGAGGGAGAGTGACAGCTTTGCCAACCTGTCCGTCGCATCGAGGAGGAGAAAATAGTTAGGACAAGATCAACGTCGAGGTGCCTCTGCTCCGTAGCCTTCAACATCCGCGAGCTCCACCCTCATCTGGAGGCCACGATCATCAGAGCTCTGTCGAGCTTGGATTCATGGTCAGTCTTCCACATCATATTCTAGGTTAGATTTTTATCGAATTCCTCTTCTCATATCAGACCTCCAGTTTCTCCTATCTTCCTCTCTGTTTTTCTCTTCTGATTTCAACTCACAAATCGATCAAATCCATCTCTAAGTATAACTCCACTGAAAACTCCTCATTGTTGTTCTATCTCTCCATCTTTGACCACCTTCGACCATAGTGACCAGAGTTTGGAGCTCATCTTCCGCAGTGAGTAGCTCTGTCATCCACCTTTTGTTCTAATGCATGCTTGAGGCATCGTCCTCGAACCATGGTTTCCAAATTGCAGGCCTTCAGTGCGATAATGAGGTGTGATATATGACAATGAGTGTTATAATTTAAATGGTTAGTTATATAAGGTGAATCAACAAAAAATTCTGACTTATGTAAAACAAAACAAATCAATATGTGAAACAAAACAAATCAATCTTAACTCAATATAATTCATGAAATACAACAAAAGGCCTCTAATTTTGTGAAATAAAATTGGAAATAAAACAAAAGAAAATATTTCGATTTTGAAATAATACATGGAACAAAAATAATTTCGAAATAACACACGAAATATAATGTTTTGCATTATTAGAAATTGATGATTGTTATGACCAAGGTTTTGAAAATGAAACCAAGCCGACCGATTCAATTGCGTCAAATAAGAATTGAAAGTAAAACGGTCCAATCATCCGATTTTTCTTAAGAAAATAAAATTCGATCAAAATCCAGTTGGATCGCTTAAATCCGTGTGAAGTAATTGAACTAACCACTGGTTCATCCATTTTTACAAAAAAAAATAATAATTTTCTATAATTTAATAAAATGCAAAATTTTAAAAATATTGATAATCTAATCTCAATCTGACTCATAGTAAAGTACTCATTTATCCCTTCTCTTTCAACATGTGCCAATGACCCATTATCACCTCTCTCTTTCTACTATACATGCATTGCCTATCTCTCTTCCCACATTATCCGTGAGGTTGTCTGCATCCAGTAACAAACGAGGAAGACATTGCCATGTTCATACAATGAGAAGTAGTAAATTAAGAGCATTTGTCATTAATTAGAGTTTAAATAATTTTAAAATTGTTAATTATATACATTGTGTGTATGTATTTATATGATTTTTACAAAATATGTTTATTACACTCTTTTGAGATTTTCTAATAATATTTATACCCCTACCTTTTTAGCAATTTGACTTGTGCTCGTATATTCTTAAAAAAAACACAATATTATCCTTATGTTGGTATAATATAAGAGCACAAGTGTACTAATAACATGCCACTATTATTCTTTTTGTATAAAAAAATATAGGAGTACACATATAATTATAAATAAAATAGAGGTATAAGTGTTACTGAAAACTTGGATGGACACGAGTGTACAAACCTCTAAAGATGGTAGCATTTTTCATATTTATTTGTATGATACACCAATCTAATTCGATTCGATCCGTTTGAACCATACGAACCAAATCAATAATACATCGGTTCAAACTTTTCCAATTCTTATGAATTGTCGACGTCATCACCAATTCAATCAGTCGATCTCATTGATCAGATTATAAAAATAAAAAACTATTACGTTCTATTTTTAAAATCTTTTTTATGATTGTTTCGCCAGTCAATCTAACCTTGCATGACGGCGCATTGTCATAGTAGATCCCACATTGAACCCCACATTGAACGAGTCATATAATAAAAATAAAAAATGTATATATATAGAAGTAGGGAATGTTTTGCCAGTTCAAAATAATATTATGCAGAGATCTCTGAATAGCTTTACATGTAGATCAGTGAGGGAATCTAGCTTAGAAGAGGCAAAGGGGTGATAACTCCCACTTGGCATTTAAGTTTGACCAATAATACTCGACTTGAGTTATTTCTCATTTTAGGAATAACTTAGCAAAATATTGTCCAAAATGAGTTCATCTCGAAAATAATTTTTAAAATATTTATATTTCAGCAAACTGTTTGCCGTTTGACTTGTTTCGAGTGGCAAACTGTTTATCGTGCCATATCGACGGCAGAAACAATCATCTATGATGAAAATTTGAGTCCCCAACCCCCTCTCGTCTAGTCATGTTGCACGACAAATCATTTGTCGTGCCACGGCAAATGATTTACCGACATATGCCCATTTTAAGAATTATTTTCGTGCCATGCCTATTCGGGATAAAAAATTTTTTTGACCTTCCCATTCTTGTAAACGCCCCTTATATTACTTGCTAAGTGCCGTTTTCCATACGACGATATAATCCATAATTAATTGATGGAATCAGCATTTTGGAGCCTCACATTTCGTTATTTTTTGTTCACTTATTGGGCATTTTATTAACTCTTTGGCACATCCTTGAAATAATGGATTTGAATTCAATAATGGTACCTGTAAATGTTTTAAATATCTAACCAAGTCGATTTTTACTCATGGGATAAAATCGGTCAAATAATCCCGTTGAATCATTGGTTCGACATCCTATTTATGAAAAATAATATATGATTATTTAGTTAAATACAATTTTTATTTTTAAAAAATATGTATAATCTACTTTTGGAGATTTGTGATGATGAGCGGATTAAGAGAATGTGTGAAAGGCCCAAGAAGTGTTGGGATGAGATAATGCAAAGAGATCTTAGTTAATTTGATTAAGTTCGAGAATGGCTTAAAATATATATCTGAATTGAAATAAAAAATTTCATGTAGCTGACCCTACTTAATAGTGAGAAAAGATTTTGATGTTGTTGTATTCATAATATAGTTTCATTCTAATCAATACTATGGTATCCATATTGCTTATCTTTACGTGTCTTACGAGTATTGTCTTACGAGTATTGTCTTTCTTCTCACATTGTCTATAAGATTGTTCCCTAACTCCGAGTAAAGAAGTTGCCATAGTTACACTATAAGAAGCAATAAATTAGCAATACTTGTCATCGATTAGAATTTGAATACTTTTAAAATTATTATATTTATACAACACATTTATGTATTTATAAGAAACTGACAAAAGCATATTTATTATGTCCTTTTGAAATTTTCTAATAACAACTATACCCCTACTTTTTTAGCAATTTCATTCTTAAAAAATTAACAATGTTGTCCACATGTTGGTATAACAAAGGAGTACTAGTGTACTAACTAAGGCTACTAGTTTGAGTTGTATAAAATATAGGGACACACAACTATAAAAAATCAGAGATTAAGGGCTCATTTGGTTGCAGGGTTGGGTTAGGTACCCCTGTGAATAGTAAACTTTGAGGAGGATTGGGAGGATTGGAAGGAGGGGTACATCGGGGTACTCCAATCCAACCCCTCTCAACCCTGCAACCAAACGAAGCGTAAGTATCATTGAAAAGACTCAGAAGGACACAGATATACATAATTTAAATACAAGATTAACATTACTCATGTTTATTTGTATGAAATATTAGTCTTAACTCATTCAACATGGTTAACCATATAAATCAAATCAGAAATACAATGATTTATTTTTTCTGATTTGTATGAACCGTTGACATCGTCACCATTTCGATCGATCACTTCCATTGATCCAACCATAAAACTCAAAATTGATACATGCCAGATTTGATGTATGGTTCTATTTTTAAAACCTTGGTATCGATAATGGACAAATTTCTTTGTTTCGGTATTGCATTCAAAGCATTTCTTAATTGGTTCCTCCAGGTAATATTGAGACTAGTAAACTTGTGATTTCCATAATTTTTCAAAATACATTTTCTGACTTTCTAGTTTTTCTGATACATTTGTGCCTTGATGTTATGCTACCAGAATGACCATACTTTAGATTTTGCAAGAATACACAAAAAATTAAACGCAAAAAAAGTCAAAGGAGCAAGTGCTAGGGCATAAATTCGGAAGAGTACAAGTGTAAAAATCTCTTGTGACTAATATGTTATATGAAATATCAAGAAACCATAGGCTGCATCATTTGGAGTGCCTTTTAAATGTTTATGTTTTTTTCCTTTCTACTACTATTTTTCATTGTGATTACACAAATATAGTTTGGAGCATCATCTCCTATATAACAGCAAATTTTATATCATTGACAGTTATTAGCATTGCCTTAAATTTCAGCGAAATTCGATCGAATTTCTATCGAATATTGATATCCAGTCAAAATTGAAATTGGATCGAAATGACCGAAATATGAAGGTCCTAGTAAAAAAATTATCGAAATTCCGTTTCGATCGAATTTTAACTGAAATTCAACAAAATTCCATTTCAGTCGATCACCGAAATGGTGACCGAAATCGATATTTAGAACCTTGACTATTAGCTTTATCAATCGATCGGACATAAGAGAAAAAAAAACGTATAAAAAATGTATTGAAGTATACTTGGATATGAAAGGAAAAAAATGTATTGAAGTATAAAAAAACATATCGAGGTATAAAAAACATACAACAACAACAACAACAAAGCCTTTTCCCACAATTAAGTAGGGTCGGCTACATGGATTCTTCGCCTCCATTCAGATCTATCTTGGGTCAATCTCGGACTTATATCCAAAAAATTAAGATCCCTTCGTATAGTCTCTTTCCAACACTTTTTGGGCCGTCCTCGCCCTCTCTTAGTCGGCTCAACATCCCAACACTCGCATCTCCTAATCGGTGCATCAGTTGACCTTCTTTGCAAATGACCAAACCATCTTAAGCGGTTTTCTCGCATCTTATCCTCGATCGGAGCTACACCAACTTTATTCCTGATTGCATCATTTCGAATCCGATCTTTACGTGTATGTCCACACATCCATCTTAGCATTTTCATTTCTGCTACAGCCATTCTCTGCACATGTTTATGCTTCACAGGCCAACATTCAGAACCATAAAGCATAGCAGGTCTCACGGCTGCTTTGTAAAACTTTCCTTTAATTTTTAAAAGAATTTTATTATCACAGAGAACAGCGGAGGCTCCTCTCCACTTTAGCCAGCCTGCATTTATTCTATTAGTAACATCTCCATCAATTTCCCCATCATGTTGCAAAATAGATCCCAGATATCTAAAAGAATATCTCTTTTGAATGTTATCGTCACCAATCTTCATCTCGATTCCTTCACAATTGCTTCCATCAAAAGTGCATTCCATATATTCCGTCTTAGCCCTACTTATACGAAAACCTTTAGTCTCCAATGCATGTCTCCAAACCTCAAGCTTCTCATTTAATCCATCTCCAGTCTCGTCAATCAACACAATATCATCAGCAAATAACATACACCAAGGTAACTCATCCTGAATGTGACTTGTCAACTCGTCCATAATCAAAGTAAAAAGAAATGGACTCAAAGCTGAACTTTGATGTAAACCAATGTTGATATCAAAATAGTCAGTCTTCCCTGTCGGGGTTCTTACACAAGATAAAGCCCTATCATACATATCCTTTATGAGATTAATGTATAGGACAGGTACTTGTCTCTTCTCCAAAACTCTCCACAGTATCTCTCGTGGGACGGAATCATAAGCCTTCTCCAAATCAATAAAGATCATACGGAGATTCTTCCTTTTAGCTCTATAAATCTCCATTGTTCTCCTCAGCAAATGGATGGCTTCAATAGTTGAGCCACCTGACATGAATCCGAATTGGTTTTCTTTTACTTGGGAAACTTGCCTCAACCTTCTTTCGATCACACGTTCCCAAATTTTCATAGTGTAACTCATCAGCTTGATACCTCTGTAATTTGAACAATTTTGAATGTCTCCTTTGTTCTTATACAGAGGCACCACGATACTCCTCCTCCAATCTTCAGGCATTTTCTTGCTTCGCCAAATAACATTGAATAGATTCGTAAGCCAAGTCAAACCACGCTCACCTAAAACTTTCCATACTTCTACAGTGATGTCATCTGGTCCAACACCTTTTCCAGGTCTCATAACCTTCAAAGCCTCCTCTACTTCTTTTCTTTGTATTCGTCTATAACATGCACGATTCAAGTAACTTTCACTACTAGCTAGATCACCCAAAGTGATCTCTCTATTTCCTTCTCCAATGAAAAGTTTATGAAAGTACTGCTCCCATCTAGTCTCTATATCCTTCTGAGTAACAAGCACGCGACCTTCCTCGTCCTTAATGCATCTCAATTGAGAAAGGTCTTTGGTCTTTCTTTCTCTTGCTTTGGCCAACCTGAATATATCCTTTTGGCCCTCCTTAAAGTTGAGATTTTTATACAAAACCTCATAAGCTCTTGACTTAGCTTCGCTTACAGCCTTCTTTGCTTCCTTCTTCGCTATTTTATAGTTTGTGACAGTTTCCTCTGTTCTATCTTTAGACGTAGCTTTAAAGCAAGCTCTTTTAATTTTTAGCTTCTCTTGCACTCCTTCACTCCACCACCAAGCCTCCTTTTGACCCGGAGCTCCTCCTTTTGACTCGCCTAGCATCTCTTTAGCTACCTTTCGGATACAAGATGCTACTGCCTCCCACATCTCGTTTGCACTACGATACAATCCCAAGATAAGTCTTCTAAAACCTTCTCCCTGAAGCTTGATTGCTTCAGCGGAAGATTCCACCACCTAGTTCTAGTGATCTTAAGAACCTTCTTTTTCTTTAGCAGCCCTTTTATTTGTAAATCCAAGACTAATAAGCGATGTTGGGTTGTCAAACTCTCTCCAGAGATTACTTTGCAATCTTTGCAAAACAACCGATCTCTTCTCCTCAACGCAAAGTAATCTATCTGTGTTCTAGTTGAGCCACTCTTATAAGTAATTAAATGCTCCTCCCTCTTCTTGAAAATCGTGTTTGCTATCAAAAGATCATATGCAGTTACAAAATCCAAAATGACTTTTCCCTCTTCGTTTCTATTCCCAAAACCATGACCTCCATGCACAGTTGCATACTCTGAAACATCTTTTCCCACATGTCCATTAAGATCTCCACCTATGCAAACCATCTCTCTTTGTGGGATTCGTTGTAAAATCTTATCCAGATCCTCCCAGAAAGCTTGTTTAGTCCTTTCATCTAAACCAATTTGCGGTGCATAAACTGAGATGATATTCAGAATTTCTTCTTCAAGCACCAACTTTAGCAAAATAATTCGATCCCCAAATCTTTACACCTCAACCACACAATCCTTCAAATCTTTATGAACAACCACTCCAACACCGTTTCTGCCCTTATCTTTACCTGAATACCAAAGTTTAAAGCCTGTCTTCTCGATCTCCCTTGCTTTCTCTCCAACCCATTTAGTCTCTTGAAGACATAATATATGAATCTTCCTTCTTTCCATTGTATCCACTATCTCCATTAATTTTCCAGTTAAAGTACCGATATTCCAACTACCAATCCATAACTTCCTTTGCAATCTCTTTTGGACTAACTTCTTTACTCGCATGCGTCCATTATGCGAGAACCCTTGCAAATTTTGGACTGCATCCGGACGATGATGCAGCGGAACTAGCTTATTTACCTGCATGCGTTCCTCATGCGTTACCTTATTTACCCTTGCGTTCCACATCTCGTTTGCACTACGCTACAATCCAGGCTGCGATGTAACGGCCCTTGCCAATTTTTCATTGCATTCGGGCGATGCAACGCGTCGCAAGTAGGAAACGCCCCAACGAAATCTGTATGTTTGCTTAAAATCCATGTTTAAAAGATCCAAACGGTTTCGAGATAAATTTATAAATAGTGTTCTTAGAAGAACTTTAAGAACACTATTTACAAAATTCTCTCCTACGCTGGCTGTCAGCTACCTAACGCACAACCCTCCTCATTTATCCGGACTTGGGACCAGCCATGGCTGAGTTAGGTATAAAAAAACATAAGAGAAAAAATGTATTTAAGCATAATCCCCAAAAAGTCCCAAAAAGGAACTGATGAGCGCTGGTCGCATGTTGCTTTGGAACATTAATCCTTGGATATGAAGACTGAAGGCTGTTTTTATGATTTTGAGTCGTTTATGATGTAGACAAATAGAGACCATAACAAAATCAAATGGCTCTTTGTTATGGAGAGGGATTTTTTAGATCTTTTCTTTCGTACTCCCGTGTTAACGGCAAACTGCTTTCTTGAGCCTTTTGTTGTCCAAAGTCCCGGAAACGTTAAATCTTGTTCCCTTTATTCCATTCCACTGATCTTTTAGAAAAAAAATTAAAAGCAATCGAATGAAAGAACCAGCTATTATCGGACCTTGGCTCCAAGAACATCCATTTATCCCAAGAGAAGTTATCTTCAGTAAACGAAATTGCTATCCGTGATAGCATCCGTTACTCAGAATAAAGGGCCGGTTTGGTTGGGTTGAGCTGGGTTGGGTGAATAGTAATCTGTGAGGAGGAAGTACCCTTGTGAATAGTAACCAAGATTGGACCGACCCTGTCACCAAATATGAGTAATCGTGTTACATTATCTACTATATCTATGGATGTTCCATCTCTCCCGCCGCAGCCCACAGGTTTGGGTTTTGAAACCGCCTCGTCCAGTATTTATCACTTACCATCAACTACGGCCACCGACCAATGGACCATGTGATATCATTTCCTACACACCCAACACGGGTATTGCCACCTCGTGTGACGTGTCTCTCTTCAAAAAGACTGGTTGAGAATCTGGTGAGAATTAAAAAGAATATCCAACAAAAATACTTACTACCACTCTCAAAAATACAGAGGATCAAAAGCTTCACGGCCCTACCTGTACCCTTTTCAGTAAAAAGCTAAATAGCGCCGATTGCTGTTCGGATGTTGACAGTTCATCAACCCCTTCACAGCATGTGGAGTTAATGTCAACGTCACAGTGCAGGTAAATCCAAATACCGCTTTCATTCGAAAACATTCATATACGATTAGGCGTTTGAATGATAACCTTCAAAACAAGACAAGATCCGAGTTTTACCCATCCCAGAAGTTAAAAAACAGAGAGAGAAAACATCGTCTTAGTAGATCTCATCACCACACCCGCGCGCAAATCGTAACTAAACAAAGATGCAAAGATGCGCGCAGACGATGTCATCTGTGCGCGGTCACAAGCGTCTCGATAAACCTCAACCCGTCGAATCTTGGCAAGAACTTCTCACGATCCGTTTGCGCCGACCGCCTCGGTACGGATCCGGCCTTCTTCCCCCTTGACGAATCCTGAAAGGTGGTGAAACGTGGAGATTTCGATCAAAAAGATGGTCACGTCATGACTCGCGTAGTCGATTGCACTACGACTAGAACCGGATTCACGTACCGTGGAAACCTTGCCGGTGACGGAGGGTGAGGAGGAGGGGACTTGTTCGCGCCGTTCCGCGGAGACCGGCGAGAGAGCGGCATTGGAGGCGGCGGCGATGGAGGGCCATGAAGGCGGCGGCCTTCTTCATCCCTTCCGAAATAGGGCACTGGAGGGACCAGTGGCGGGAACTGGAGGAGCGGAAGGGAACACACGGCGCCCTGCAGCCGCTTCGACCCTCTTTTATATCATCCCTATTACGGTCCACCGCCAGAGGCCCATTCAAACTGGAATTGATTCGGTTTCGATTCCGGGCTTCACGGGCTTGTGCGATACGACGAGTCAGAGTGGTGGTCACTGTGCGGGAGAAATGGGTGCGGGCCCTTTCCTGGTGGAAACTTGCAAGCCACTCCACTGACGTTTCGTAGATATTTACGCTTCCAGGTTTAATGGTTCGGAGCGCGCGTCCTGACATGGCTCTGGGTGTGTGTGGTCCGAGACGTTTGATCTATAGGGTCCATCGCTTTCGAGATGGGCGTGATCTGGAGAGGTGGTAATGTAATTGTTCCTCCCACGATTTGCAATTGCAAGCGAGCAAGTGGGGACTCTGTGCAGCTTTGAGAGCACATAAACTAGTTTTTTTAACTATTGGAGTAGGTCTCTCTACAATCAAACATTCATGGTTAGACCGACCATTGGCAATAGATAGTAAAAGAAAGGGATATTTACATCTATAATTCTGAGTAGTTCCATAATTACCTCAGAAACCACGTATAAACACTGATTATACTTGAGAGTTTGAATAGTGCTTAACTCTTACGTTCATAATCCCGTGTTAACTTCTACCCAATTTTCCGTTAACTTACGGTATCTGTTACGTATTTTACATTTTATACCTATATTTGTCTTTTATTTAGGAAGGGTCCCTCCCCTTCTTCCCCCAACCTCTGCACCAGCTTTGGCCTAAGCCCACCCTCTGGCCGACCAACCACCACCGCCTCCTGCCGCACCCTTCGCGCTTCGACCAAAGCCCCCCTCCCCCCCCCCCCCCCCCCCCCGACCACCGCCTGGGAAGCCACCCCCTGCCACACCGTTCGCGCTTACACCCCTGTTGCACGCGCTCGCCTCCACCCCCCCGTCCGACCACTTGTGCTGCACACGCTCGACACCCCCCTCCCCCGGCCACCGCCTGGGAAGCCACCCCCCTGCCGCACCGTTCGCGCTTACACCCCTGCTGCACGCGCTCGCCTCCACCCCCGACCAACCGGCCGATCACCACCTGGGAAGCCCCCCCCCCACAACCGACCGACCACCCCTGCTGCAACACCCCCCCTGGAACCTCGACCTTCCCCATTCGGCCAAAGCCCCTCCCCCCCGCAAGTCGCTTGCCGAGGAAGAAGGGGAGGAAGAGCTGGTCGGCGGGTGGGCATGGTTGCTGGATGAGGAACGAGATCTAGTCGACAATTGGGGGAGAGCTGTTGGAGGAGGAGGGTGGTTTTTCTTTTTAGTTTTGATTTATTTTTAACCGTTGGATTGATGTTACGTTAGATTAACTCGATAGTTTGGTTAGGATTAACGGTTGAAACTAACAGAAGGTTATGGATGTGAGACGATGTAATATTCGGGATTTTCTCATGTAATTCGCGACTATCTTGAGTACATGGGGTAATTATGGAACTACTCAGAGTTATAGATGTAAATATCCCTAAAAGAAATGTTCCGATGAACAAGCGGAGAGGGAATCTTATAGCTTGTAAGTCGACGATTTTATCTTGAAGTGTTTTCTCCTTGAAATAATACTGGAGTATTTTGCAAGTTAATCTCTTAAATTAATTTTTGAATTATACGAGTCAGACTCTCTTTCTTGGGACATGTACTGACAGTCCTAGCATTGAGATTTCTTTCATGTGGATTATAAAAGACTTACTTTTACTTATCAGTTGCATGCGTCTTAAATTGGATTTTCTAATGAGCATGGAATGAACCAAAAAGTACTTTATACATGCTACAAAATATAAGAAAAAGTATGTTATTGCATATAACTTATGTACTCATCACTTTCTGACCATTGATCTATCTTAGGATTAATGAGTGCAAGTGGAACTTGTGCACTTCCAAATTTCAAGATAAATGAATAACTGATATGTTATGAACATCTAAGTTATATGTAATGGGTTGCATACCCCTCCTATTTCTTATCAAATAATAACTCTTAATCAATTAATTAAAAATCGTGCCATTAATTTAATACATTAGTTTAAGGAAAGCTTTTTAAAAATTGAAAACTAACCCATCGAAAAACCATTATAAAATTAAAGCATTTATAGATATACTAAGATCCTATAGAAAATTAATAAAAAATGGCATTATTATTATATAAAATAACGAGGGTATCAACAAATAATTTCATACGATAAAATCATTTCAAGCATCATGATGATCATCATTATTAAAATTAAAGTTATGAATTACACTTGATTTTCAATGCAGATATGAATACTACAAACTACGAAAGAAATGGAGGAACTCGATGTAACATGATTATCGTATTCACGTGCAAGAAAAGGGAGCACCACTGTATACCTTAAGATTGATGGATTTTTTTATAAAGACCGAAAAGGAGAATGGAAAATGTATGGCAGAGAATATGAGAACATGAAAATAAATTAAATGTAAGGTAGGGAATCAAGATAAAACTCTTAAATATATAGTTCTTTTCTACTAAACTTTATGGCTAATTTCCTACTGTTTTTGCAATACTAAATATTCAGTCATTAAGTGATTTAATTATATACACGTATGTATGAATGTGTACGTGTTCGTATGTATGTGTGTATGTAATATGGAGTGTGCATGTGTATTTGTGTGTCTATCATGCATGTGTATATGTCTATGTGTGAATTTGTGTGCTTAATATGTATTTATATGTATAAGTATCAAATCAAATTATTATCAAATGAATTCATGTTAATTCAAATTCGATTTATTTGATAATTGAATCCACAACTCAAATTGAATTATTTTACTTCGAATAGAACTTTTTCCATTTTTTATTGAACGAATCACAATCGAATTTGAATGATTCGATTCAATTAGCAACCCTGGTCTTCGGCTTAGACCCTCTCAACCATTATTAAGATAATTTGGTTCTGATAACTTGTTGGGTTCGGATCCAAGTGAACTCATCGACGACCACATAAAATATTTGAGGCCCAGGTTGCTAAGAAGCAATCCTCCACTCTTAACAACACACTCTCGCACTTAGTGAGCTTTAGATGTGGAAACTGCTTCTATTTAAAACTCACAAAGTTTGAGAGCGTGTTATTAACTGTGGAGGATTGTTATTTGATAACTTGAACTTAAATATTGTAAGAGATTATCAACGAATCCATTGTATCTGAACCTTACAAGTTGCCAAGTCTAATTTCCTAGGTAGCAGTCCAAGATATAAGCTGGAAACGTTACATGTGCATCCACCAGAGTGATTTGTTACCCCCATACCACGTATGATGGACGGTGGTGATTCTTAACTGGACATATTGCGGAAGAGAAGGCGAGACACTGCAACATGGATTCCTCTAGGGCTAGTTTGATTACTAGGTTGGGGTGGGTTGGGGTAACCTCATGTAAATAGTAGTATGTTTGGATGGTTACGAGGGTTGAAATAAGGAATGTGGTAAGATTTCGCATTGATTTGTGATAGAATTCCCACCCAAATTTGTAAGGTGAGTTACCGAATTACCCTGAAGTAATCCATGACACACTGCCAACCAAACGAACCTCTAGTCTTTATTTCCGTGAGTTTGGACAAAATTTCCATTTATGGAGAGAGGGACGGATGTGACTGATGATTGATTCATGAGAATCCTAATCCCCTGTTGCACTTGTCTATTGATATAGACATGTGCCCATCCATCGTTTTAACAGCTCGAGATATTTTGTACTCGTCTCGTAGGGACCAGGGAGCATAGCCACAACCTTACCCCTCCCGTGTTTGGATGAGCATCGGAGATATCTTACTTATTTTCCTTAGATTAATGAAACGTACCATCTCCCATTTCACAAGACGTTGCGACTCCCAAGTGCAGTGGATGTCTTCGAAGTTGGACCATCTTCATTACCCACAGACCGTTTCTTGGTAAGGCCATTTTTGATATTTTTTTGAAGTAACCTATGGGGAGGTTTTAAAATTTTCCATCTGATATCAAGGCGATCTTACTTCAAACTAACAAATTAAAATGTTTTTTACATCATGAACTCTAAATATTTTGCAAATTACTTTCTCGACCATGAATTCATCGTAATTATCACCTAAACTCTGTAAAAATGCTAATTGTTACAATAGGATTATGTGGTTAATTCTCATCCATTAAACCGTTAAAACAATCAGGTTCCATCCAAAAACTATGTATATCGCCCTTATTATTTATGAAATTTACAAAAGTATACCCTGCCCCCCCGTCATCCTCGTGTTCACCTTCTTTCCCCCTCCTAGTCGTCCCCAGCACCACCACGACACATCTCAGCAATGCCTCGAGCCCCCCCTCCCAGCGCTACCACAACATCTCCCAGCAATCCTTCATAGATCTCAATCGGGTCGATGATCGGAATAGCTCTCGATTGGAAAGGGTCAAATCGAATCTTTCCTAGCAATCATATGGCGTTTGTAAAATCAGGAACAAGCACATGTTCTTCCCCAAATTCGAAACTACATGCGGTGATTTGATTGGTAGGAGATTGCGGTCAATCTCCCATAAACTCTCAGATCTCCAAGTGCTACGGACGATCTCAGGGGAAGGTGACGTTCAGATATGATCTTTCCTAATCGGAGGCGAATCTGAAACCCAACCTTCAAGGCTTCTAATCAGCCTAATTCGGTGGTGACATCACCACGGAGGAATCGAAGCTACGATGGAGGTCAGGTGGAAGAGGATTCGAGGGACTTCCACCTCGAATCGTGCATAATATAGCCATGTCCAGCTCGAGCCATTGCCAAGCCCTGGAGTAAGATATCTGAAGGGTTTGATACCCTTCTAATTCCAAGGCAATCTCAGTTATCACTATTTGATCTTGTTTGAGTCTAATCTTAGATCATAGTACATGTAACCAACATGGAGTCTCGATCGGTTGTGCAGGGACTGTCCTAATATATAGTTGGACTGACGAGCATGACCTCATGAGAGGAAGGCCAGCGCAGTCCCGATGGTGCATGTTGACTTCCTTTTTCAACCAAGTATTATATATGGATTATCAAGTCAAAAAAGACTTGACGCAATCGCAGGTGGGGGCGGCTACTCACTTACCACCCTTTTTCCCCCAACTAAATTATCGCTTTGTTGTGCTATCCGTATTTCCATCGGACCGAGCATATATCTAGCTCAGCATCACGTCAATCAATCATTGATTGATTGAAATAGTGGAAGAAATTGAGACTTGGGCGTGTTCGGTAGGAGCTTAAGGGGGAATGGAATAAGGGGAATAAGCCTCCAACACGGTTCCCCGTGGTACGACTATTCCCCATTATTTCATCTTATTTCACTCTTATTCCTATCTTTATCCCACCTTACCTACCATTATTTCACCTTATTCTCCTTATTCTTATCCTCCAGCCGAACGAAGAATAGACCCTTATTCCCCATCCTTATTCCTACTTATTCTCCTACCGAGCGGGCCCTTAGGTCTAAGAAAGCACTTCATACAGGTGGATCAGTAAGGAGAGTCAGAAGGACCATTCCTAATCAAGCAGTCACCTTAAGCAGAGTACTAGACTAAGATTCCAGTGGGAAGGAGAAGCATTGTCAAGGGCTCTCTTATTCCAAATGAGTGTTAAAATTTCAATTTAGTAGAGATGTTAGAGTTGTTCGTGATCAACGTTGTTCCCTAATTGCTTATTCATCTGTAGATTGTTCCCTGTTCTGTAGGTCATACCCAATCAATTCATGTTTGAACATTTCTTCATTAATTGAAAGATTTCAGCCTGATCCTTATTGAGTGGAGGGATAAATACAGGGGTTTTGTAACTGTTTTATATTCACCCAATTTCTTTTGGGTCAAATTACTTGTAGTCATCTCTGTTGTGAGATCTTTTTACAGGTGATTGCATGAGTTGTGGAGATCCAAAGCATAAGAATCAAAGAATTGCTAGCCATCAAGCTATTGTACAAATCATGTTAAGGTTATAAGCTAATTGGATCACCTGTTGATACAGAAAATCTAGAGCTGACATGACGAACATGAGCAGAATATCATCTGAAAGCACCAGCAACCAATCCACCTTCTGGAGATTATCATCCACACCCATCAATAATGTCGCCTATGTAACGGTCCCGGATCCGAGCAGCCCAACGGGAAGCATTTAAATACATTTTCAATTGCCACGTCGGCCCCGTGGGTTACTTGATCGTATACAGTGCACAATTCATAAACAAGTCACATGAAAAGTCAACTTATTATTATAACAAAAGATAACTATTACATGTAAGTGTTGTCCCTCGAATACAATGCAATTCTAACAAAAGAAGCTATTCCTCGAGCGGTCAGATCTTCTAAGTCAAATTTTCTTCTCTAGCACCGTGACTCCTTCCAATTCACTCTTCTGCAGTATCTGTGGTAGGGCAACCACATGAGCGTACAAAATGCTCGTAAGCAACATGCTTAGTATGGTATAAATAGGAGACAAAATATTTATCAACGGCTTGCAATAACGATAAAATGACTAATGAAACATGTCAGAACATTATCAGATTTTATCAAATATAACAATGAGAAAAATTCATGGGCAATATACTAATCATAATATTCTTGGCAATCATTTTTCATGGTATTATTATAAAAAAATTAGAAATTGTTGGTAATAATTCTGACTTCGTTGGAACTTGACAATAGCAATTAGTCAATAGTATAAATAACTATTAAATCATTAGTTAACCACTGGCACATGTGGTCCATATCAATCAATCAAAGGTGACATCAGCTGATACATTTGTTCACTTAGGTTCCTTTGGACCCTGACACCCCTGGTAGGTGTTGCCCTCTTTGGCCAATATGTCTATCAGGACCCGGCCATATGGACTCTAGTGGTGGCTTTCGCTTTAAAATCGCGTAGCACTTAGCTCCATTGGTCGTTAATGGTTCTCGCAGACCCGGCATAGGGACTCTATAGGTGGCTCCCGCTTGCGCGTAGCACTTAGCTCCAAGTGTCGTTACGGTGCCATTATATTTAATCAATTACAAACAAATCTTGGAAATCTTGCGATGTCATTTATTCAGTTATCACAGTAATACTAATTCAGACATTATTTAACATATTTGTTTCTATACAGAATTCATCATATAAAATGTAATCTTAATAAATTTCAAATAGATTAGAAACTTAACGTACTGAACGATGATAAAAATAATTACAAAGTAATTAAAATGTGCAAACAGATGCCCCTCAAAAGGTTGAAGTATAGGGTAATGCAGATATCTATTTTGGCAGCATAACGCTATATTTTTTTGATAAAAATGGGCCAATAGCAGAGTCATATTATATTTGTTTGATCAAAGGCAGATTGGTAAAAATAACCATACTATAGTTATTTGATCACAGGACAAAAATAAAAAAGACCATACCTAAAATATGTTGCTCTTCTTCTCTCTCTCTTCTTTCTCTCTCACTCTCTCTATCTCTCATCCCCTTCTCTCTCTTCCTTCTTTCTCTTCACGCCTCTCTCTCTCTCCCTTTCTCTCTTGCGCGCCCTCTCTCGTACACTCCCGCACTCTCTCTTTTGACCTCCGATGGAATGTGTACCCCCTGCTATTTATAGGCCATATTATGAACCACCCTTCCCCCTTTTTTCACTGCATGACACGCAGGCCGCAGCCATACCCTCACCCATTTCCAACGAGGCCACGCATCTCCCTATTGCGTGGTCCCCACTCCACCCCCTCTTGCGTGGTCCCCACTCCACCCATCTTGCATGATCCCCACCCCACCCCTGAAATATCGCAATCTACCCTACTAAAAAAAATTCGTCCTGAAATTTAAAAGTTAAAAGGCTTACCAAAGAGTTCAGGATACTTGGCTTTCATCTCGTCTTCAATCTCCCAAGTAGCCTCTTCACGCTTGTGATGTTTCCATAAGACCTTCACCATAGATATTGTTCGTCGTCTCAGCTTGTTTTCCTTTCGATCAATGATCTTGATAGGTCTCTCTTCATAGGATAAGTCGACTTCTACCTCAGGAATTTCATATTCAATTACATGTGAAGGATCGGGTATATATTTCCTTAGCATGGAGACATGAAAACATTATGCAGATTCTTGAACTGAGAAGGAAGATCAACCTGGTAAGCAACTTCTCCAATCTTCTTGGTGATTGCAAATGGTCCTATGTATCTAGGATTTAACTTTCCTCTTTTCCCAAATCGAACAACTCCACGCATAGGAGAGAACTTTTATAAAAAATTTATCACCTATCTCAAAAATCAGCTCTCTGCTTCTATTATCTGCATAGCTCTTTTTGTCTGTTTTGAGCTGCTAACAATCTCTTTTTTATGACATCTATTTTATCAACAGTTTCTAGCACTAACTTAGGTCCAAGTATTTTATTTTCGCCAACATCATTCCAGCATAAGGGAGATCGACATGGTCTACCGTACAATGCTTCATAGGGGGCCATCCCAATGCTATTGTGGTAACTATTATTATAAGCAAATTCAACCAAAGGTAGATGGAAGTCCCAGTTTCCTGCAAAATCTAATAGCACATGCTCGAAGCATATCCTCTAACGTTTGGATGGTCCTCTCTGACTGTCCATCTATTTGTGGATGAAAAGATGTGCTGAACTTTAAATTTGTTCCCAATGCATCATTCAAACTTTTCCAGAATCTTGATGTGAAACGTGTATCTCGATCAGAGACAATTGACACAGGCACTCCATGCAGTTTTACTATTTCATGTACATATAGCTTAGCTAGACTCTCCGTGGACAGGCCAAGTCGTATAGTAGGAAATGTGCTGTTTTAGTCAGACGATCAACAATTACCCAAATAGTATCATACTTAGAACCCTTTGTAGCTGGCAATTTTACTATGAAGTCTATTGTAATGTGTTCCCATTTCCATTGTGGTAAGTCCAATGGTTTGCAGCTTTCCAGCTGGTCTCTGGTGCTCGATCTTTACAAGCTGACAAATAGGACATTTGGCTACGAATTCTGCAATTTCGAGCTTCATTTTTTCTCCACCAAAAATTTATTTTTAAATCTCTATACATTTTTGTGCTTCCTGGATGAATGGAGTACATGGAACTGTGTGCTTCTTCTAAAATCTCTTTCTTAATATTTTTGTAATTACGAATCCATATGCGATTCTTGAATCGTAAGCCTCCATCAATAGAAATAAAGAGCTCACTATTGGGTTTCTTTGAGGATTCAATCATCTGAGGTAGCTCAGAATCATCTTTCTGTGCTGCTAATATTCTTTCAACTAAAGCAGATTGAATTTGTAATCCAGCAATAAAAATAGTATGATCTTGATCCTTAAAAGGTCTCCATTCAACTAAATCCTCCATGAGTTTCCATTGAAGTCTCATGCTGGCGCATTGAGATTCTCGTTTCCTGCTAAGCGCATCCGCTACCTTATTAATCTTCCCTAGATGATACTCTAATGAGAAGTCATAGTCTTTCAATAATTCAAGCCATCTACGTTGCCTCATGTTCGAGTCTTTCTGCGAGAACAAATATTTAAGACTCTTGTGATCAGTCATTACTTGAAATTTCTCCCCATATAGGTAATGTATCCATAATTTCAAGGAAAAGACTACTGCTGCTAGCTCTAAATCATGTGTAGGATAATTACGTTCATGTGTCTTCAGTTGTCTAGAGGCATAGGCAACAACCCTACCATGCTGCATAAGGACTGCACCGAGTCCTGACCCTGAGGCGTTAGTGTGCACTGAAAACCCTCCTGTCCCTGATGGAAGTGTCAATATAGGAGCTGAAGTCAACATATTCCTCAGTTTCTGGAAGCTCTCCTCACATTGTGGACTCCAAAGGAATTTGGTATCTTTTCTTATCAGCTTGGTTAATGGTAAAACTATTTTTGAGAAGTCCTGAATAAATCATCTATAATAACCAGCCAATCCCAAGAAGCTACGTACTTCAGTGACAGTCTTTGGTTGATTCCAGCTTAAAACAGCCTCAACCTTAGATGGATCAACAGATATGTCATCCTTATAAATAATATGTCCAAGAAACATCACTTTGTCTAGCCAAAATTTACATTTTGAAAATTTAGCATAAAGTTTGTGATGCTTTAAAGTCTCTAACACTATCCTCAAGTGTTCTCCATGCTGACTCTTGTTTTCTGAGTAAATAAGAATATCATCTACAAAGACTATCACAAATTTATCCAAGAATTCCTGAAATACTCTATTCATGAGGCTCATAAAAGCTGCAGGTGCATTAGTCAATCCAAATGGCATTACTCGAAATTCATAATGTCCGTATCTAGATCTGAAGGCAGTTTTTGGAATATCATTTGTCTTAATCCTCAGTTGGTGATAACCTGACCTCAAATCAATCTTCGAAAAGATTGTAGCTTTCTGCAATTGATCAAATAGGTCATCTATGCGGGGTAAAGGATACTTGTTTTTGATAGTAATCTGGTTCAGGGCTCTATAGTCAATGCAGAGTCTAAGAGTCCCATCCTTCTTTTTGACAAATAGTACTGGTGCACCCAAAGGAGAACTGCTAGGCTGGATGAAGCTCTTCTCTAATAGCTCTTCTAATTGCTTCTTAAGTTATGCTAACTCTGTTAGAGTCATACGATAGGGTGGCTTTGAAATAGGAGATGCTCCTGAAATAATATCAATAGAAAAATCCACTTCTCTAGGTGGAGGTAAACCAGGAAGATCTTCTGGAAATACATCTGGGTATTCCTTAACCACCGGCAGACTCTCTATAGACATGGGTTGGGCATCGGTCTTTACTATGCTGGCAAGGAAACCCACACATCCTTTTGATATCAGCTGACATGCCTTCATTGAGGAGATAATTACTTTATGTGTATCTCTCTTAAAACCTCTAATTTGAAACTCAGGCTCACCAGGTCTACATAATACGACCTTCTTTTCCCTACAAAGAACATTTGCAAAGTTCTCGTACAACCAATCCATTCCTAGAATGACATCATAATCAGTCATATTAAGCAGAACTAGGTTTGCTTCTGACTTTCTAGTTTCAATCTCTATAGGAACTTTATGAAAAAATAATTCTGCTTTCCCCAATTCAGCCAATGGGGATGCAACAACCAAGATGAATGACATTTCTATAGTGGGTAATTCAAGCTGTCTAGCAAATCTACTGGATATAAATGAATGTGAAGTACCTGGATCATAAAGAACTTTTACGAGAATGCCTGAAATCAAAAGTGTACCTTATATAACTTGGTTTGGATCCTCTTCCTGCCTAGTCATCATGGAGTATACTCGTTCCATAATTTTCTTCTTGGGTTCTGCCGTCTTTCCCTTATCATTAGAAGCTTTCATCATAGGGCAGTTACGAATGAAATGTCCCATCTGCCCGCATTTAAGACAAGCTCCAGTCAGCTTATAACATTTCCCATAATGCCTTTTTCCGCAGTGGGAACAATTAGGAGAGCCTGATTTTTTAGTGGGTCTAGCTTCTTCCTCCTCCCTACTAGGAAATCCCATTTTTATCTTTTTGCTTGGGCCTTGAGAAGTCCCACTTCCAATCATCTTTCCAGATCTCTTTTGCTGATTTAGGGTCATCTGATATTCTTCATTTACAACGTGGCCGCATTCACTACCTTGACTAAGGTCTCTGGTATACTGGCTAGAACTTTTGATCTTAAGCCTGTCATTATTCCCATAATATATTTCTTTGCCCGTTCACACTCAGTAGCACAAATCCCTTTACCATATTTTTCTAGACTATAATATTTAGTTGTATAAGCATCTAGAGTCAAATCATTTTGTTGCAGTTCAATGAACTCATGTCTCTTCTTTAACCTTGCACTTAATTGAATAAATTGCTCGGTAAAGTGATTCACAAACTTAGTCCAAGGTATTTTTGGTTCATTTTCAAAATGAACACCTTTACAAGTCTCCCACCTGTCTTTTACCTCAGCTCGCAATCTAAACATGGCAAAAGTAACCCTTTTCTCGTCTGGAAAATCTAATGCACTAAAAGTCAGCTCTATCTCCTTAAGCCAGTGTTCAGCTTTCTCAAGATCTGATTCTCCATTATATATAGGCAGATCAAGCTGGAGAAATTTTCTTAAAGTCACACCTTCTCCTTTTGTTCGTTCATGCATCTTAAAAAATTGTTCTCTTTCTTTTTTCATCCATCGCCCCATCTCCGTCATAAATTGGGCTTGTTGATATTGTGAAGGCTCAGGCCCACTATCCCTGGGAATAAGGTCTCCTTCCATCTAAAAAAAAATCTAGGTTTAGTCCTTAATAGCTAAGTCACAAAATCCTAGGTGTGGTTAAGTGAAGTTATGCTCTGATACCATCTGTAACGGCCCCGGATCCGAGCAGCCCAACGGAAGCATTTAAATACATTTTCAATTGCCACGTCGGCCCTGGGGGTTACTTGATTGTATACATTGCACAATTCACAAACAAGTTACATGAAAAGTCAACTTATTATTATTACAAAAGATAACTATTACATGTAAGTGTTGTCCCTCGGATACAATGCAGTTCTAACAAAAGAAGCTATTCCTCGAGCGGTCAGATCTTCTAAGTAAATTTTCTTCTCTGGCACCGTGTCTCCTTCCAATTCACTCTTCTGCAGTATCTATAGCAGGGCAACCACAGGAGCGTACAAAATGCTCGTAAGCAACATGCTTAGTATGGTATAAATAGGAGACAGAATATTTATCAACTGCTTGCAATAACGATAAAATGACTAATGAAAACATGTCAGAACATTATCAGATTTTATCAAATATAACAATGAGAAAAATTCATGGGCAATATACTAATCATAATATTTTTGGCAATCATTTTTCATGGTAGTATTATAAAAAAATTAGAAAATTGTTGGCAATAATTCTGACTTCGTTGGAACTTGACATGAGCAATTAGTCAATAGTATAAATAAATATTAAATCATTAGTTAACCACTGACACATGTGGTCCATATCAATCAATCAAAGGTGACATCAGCTGATACATTTGTTCACTTAGGTTCCTTTGGACCCTGACACCCCCGGTAGGTGTTGCCCTCTTTGGCCAATATGTCTATCAGGACCCGGCCATATGGACTCTAGTGGTGGCTCCCGCATTAAATCGCGTAGCACTTAACTCCATTGGTCGTTAATGGTTCTCGCAGACCTGACACAAGGACTCTATAGGTGGCTCCCGCTTGCACGTAGCACTTAGCTCCAAGTGTCGTTACGGTGTCATTATATTTAATCAATTACAAACAAATCTTGGAAATCTTGCGATGTCATTTATTCAATTATCACAGTAATACTAATTCAGACATTATTTTAACATAATTGTTTCTATACAGAATTCATCATACAAAATATAATCTTAATAAATTTCAAATAGATTAAAAACTTAATGTACAGAACGATGATAAAAATAATTACGAAGTAATTAAAATGTGCAAACAGATGCCCCTCAAAAGGTGAAGTATAGGGTAATGCAGATATCTATTTTGGCAGCATAACGCTATATTTTTTTTTGATAAAAATGGGCCAATAGCAGAGTCATATTATATTTGTTTGATCAAAGGCAGATTGGTAAAAATAACCATACTATAGTTATTTGATCACAGGACAAAAATGAAAAAGACCATACCTAAAATATGTTGCTCTTCTTCTCTCTCTTCTTTCTCTCTCTCTCTCTATCTCTCTTCCCCTTCTCTCTCTTCCTTCTCTCTCTTCACGCCTCTCTCTCTCTCCCTTTCTCTCTTGCACGCCCTCTCTCGTACACTCCCGCACTCTCTCTTGTGACCACCGATGGAATGTGTACCCCCTGCTATTTATAGCCATATTATGAACCGCCCTTCCCCCTTTTTTCCTCTGCATGACACGCAGGCCGCAGCCATACCCTCACCCATTTCCAACGAGGCCACGCATCTCCCTATTACGTGGTCCCCACTCCACCCCCTCTTGCGTGGTCCCCACTCCACCCTGAAATATCACAGCCTATCTGCGAAAGAATAGGGAACCCATCGATTCTTCCAGGGACCTGCACAGCAAGGCCTTCTCCTTCACCTCCATTGACACTTCCACTGACGTTAGGTTTCCTAGAATGAAGAGGAAGAAAAAGTGAAGAAAATGAGAGAATGAAGAACACATCCTTTCTTCGCACAAGAGTCCAAGACTGAGAGTCAATAAGATTTTGGAAATTACTGGAATCGATGGAATCGGAATGTTTTTTGTGGAAACGACATGTCCAAATGAGAGTTGAAGAGTCTAGAGGATTGAACCTCTCTCCCATATGTCCGTGTTCACGTTCCTCGCTCTAAATCCCGACTCTCAAGTCTCACAATTCAACTTCATGCCAAGGAACACATCGAAAATTTACAGAAAAGCGTATTTGAATATGTGTATTTTTACTGTTAAAATAGTAAACATGATTTTTCCTGATTTATAGAACCGGTCCAACAGATTTAGCCTTTATAAAATGAACAGTCTAATTTTCCCTTGCTTCCTATGGAAGACATCATGTTGTGTCATTGTTGATTCTACCATTTTGAACCATTGATTCGATCGATCAAGAACCAAAATGGACACAAGACCGGTTCAACAACGATTTCGTTTCTTAAACCTCGGTCACCTATGGTCAACAAACATTGAGTTGTTTGTCACCTATGGTTATTCAAAAATCACACTACAAGAACATGGTTAAAGTGCATATAGCACAACTTGTATACTCCAAAACCATAGGAAGCTTGATGCATCTTGTGGGTTACTTGATATTTATCTTTCATATATTCCAATTAGAAAAACATACTAAACATTTGTTGGGTTGCAATTCCAGCCCCAACTTGGACTCCAATGGGTACTACTATTTGCTTCTTTTGTAGGGGTATACCTGCAACATTTCCATCAATTGGGCAGCCCCAATTCCAGGGGATTTCACGTATGGGGGGGGGGTGATTCCAAGAGCCCCATTCGTTCAACCATTTTTCCTATTCCCGAACAGAGAATGAAACCCTAGCTTTGGGTGTTCTCCTCTCCCATTCCAGCAGCAACAGTAAGGGTCTTGGGACCCCCTCTTCGTCTTCCTCCGCATGCGCTAGGGAGCCCAAGCGGGAGAGACATAAAGCTGCATCTTGGAGCTCGAGGAGCAGCGGGTTCGGCTTGGAGGGCAGTGGCTTTGTGTGTGCTCGAGAGGAGCAGTTGGAGGTCGTTGTGAACGACCTCAAGGAGCCGAGCATCGTGTTTGGGTCTCCGTCTGGGAGCCCACAAGGGGAGTCAATACATCTATCTTGATTTGAGCATGTTGTTTGGTATTTGTAGATACCTAGGGTAGTTAGATACTTGTAGAAGAACTACCTATTGTGCTCGTGGTTTGTACCTCGGTTTTGTGGGCAACAAAACCGGGAAGAACATTGGCTCCATTTGACCGTAGTGATTAGTTGCCGATCTTGCCCCGTGATTTTTCTCTTACTCACATCGAGTAAGGGCTTCCACGTAAAATCTTTGTCTCGCGTGATTACTTGTGGTTGCTTGCTTGTGATTTGTTTGTCATATTGTTGCCATTGAGTTCCCGTGTGGGGAACACATATTGTGTGCCATCTTTGCTGTAGGACAGTTCTAGGGGATACTCCTGGTTGATTGTTGTGCAATATTCCCCAACAAGTGGTATCAGAGCACAGGTTGTGCAAGATGGGTGAAGATGATGAAGGCACTATGATTAAGCTCACAAGCAGCAACTGGCATATTTGAAAGGCAAAGATGGAAGACATCTTGTATTGCAAGGACCTCCACGATCCGGTGGAGGGAGAGAGTGCTAAGCTGGAGAACATGTCTGCATGAGAGTGGACAAAGTTGAACCGAAAGGCCATTGGGACCATTCGGAAGTGGCTTGACATGTCCGTGTTCCATCATGTTGCCGAGGAGACGAATGCAAATGAGTTATGGGACAAGTTGTCCGAATTCTATGACCAGAAGTCCGCAACCAACAAGGCTTTCTTGATTAGAAAGCTTGTGAATTTGAAGTACAAAGATGGAACCAAGATGGTAGAGCATCTGAATGATTTCCAAAGCATCATCAACCAATTGACTTCCATGGGATTGGTACTGGACGATGAGTTGCAGGCACTTCTCTTGTTGGGTTCACTACCAAACAGTTGGGAGACTCTAGTAGTCACCGTAAGCAACTCTGCGAAGGACAACAAGTTGACCATGGCTATGGTCAAGGGCAGTCTCCTCAATGAGGAGATTAGACGTCACTCTTCAGGAAAGGCATCCTCCTCTTCATATGTGTATGCAATTGAGAGGAGAGGAAGATCCAGCAGCAGAGGACCATCACAGGAGAGGCAGAAATCCAGAGACAAGTCCAAGGGCAGAGGAAAGTGTCACCATTACTAGAAACTCGGTCACTGGAAGAGAGATGGCATGGTTTGGAAAAGAGAGCAAGCTGAAGCCAAGAAGAACCAGAAAAATGAAGATGACAATGTAGCTGCAGCTGTGGCAGATGACAGTGCAGAAGAGGTGATTCTCACCATCCAGGACCAGTGCTTGCATGCAGGGAGCGATTTGGAGTGGGTCGTTGATACGGCCACCTCCTATCACGTGACTCCACATAGGGAGTTCTTCACCGCATACACTAGGGGTGATTATGGGAGAGTCTTCATGGGTAACGAGAGTTACTCTAAGATCATTGGCATGGGCACCATCTCGATTCAGATGGATGTTGGGTGTTCAATGACTCTTCAGAATGTGAGGCATGTTCCTGATGTGCGGCTTAGCCTTATATCTGGTTCACAACTAGATAGTGAAGGCTACCATCTGAAGTTCGACGACAACAAGTGCAAGATTGGCAAGGGCTCTCTCATCATGGCTAGAGGCAGCTTGTGTCACACACTCTACATGACTAGAGTGAAGGTCATGGATGGCAGTTTGCATACTAGTGAAGCAGATAATTCAGATTTGTGGCACCATCGGCTTGGCCACATGAGTCAGAAGGGCTTGCAGCTTCTTAGCAAGAGAGAGTTGATCCCCTACCGCAATGACATCACATTGTCTCCTTGTGATGCATGTGAGGTTGGGAAGAGCAGGAGTGCGCCATACAGAGCCAGATCCAAGGTGAAGGGAGACCTTCTACAGTTGATTCATTCTGACGTTTGTGGTCCTATGGACACAGCCTTTCTGGGAGGCAACAAGTATTTTGTCACCTTCATTGATGATGCATCTATGATCAGGTTTTTGATTATTTCAAGAAATTCCATGCCATGGTTGAATGCGAGACAGGAAAATTGTTGAAGTGTCTACGCACAGACAATGGGGGAGAGTACACCTCCCATAGCTTTCAGGGCTATTGTGCAGAGCACGATATCATGCATGAGAGGACATAGCCAGGCACACCCCAGCACAATGGTCTAGCTGAGAGGATGAGCATGACCATTGTTGAGAGAGTTCGTTGCATGCTGAAGACAACGAAGTTGCCTAAGACCTTTTGGGCAGAGGTGGTTCGCACCACATGTTACTTGGTCAACCGATCTCCATCAGTTCCCTTGGGCTTTCAGATTCCAGAGCGTGTTTGGACAGGTAAGGACCCCTCATATGCTCATTTGAGGGTGTTTGGATGCAAGGCTTATGCATTGGTACCCAAGGAGCAGCAGAAGAAGTTGGATGACAAGGCGGTGCCTTGTATTTTTCTTGGCTATGGAGATCGGGAATTTGGATACCGTCTTTGGGATCCAAGGAAGAAGACAGTCACCAAGCACAGAGATGCGATCTTTTATGAGAACCAGACATTGGCTGAGGACACCACTGAGAGTGGTGATGTAGATGAGTTTTCCATTGATGATGACAGCGATGAGGACACGGAGCCCTCTCCAGTCATGGTACAAGTGGAGAGGATGGGCAGCTAGAGCAGCATGAGCCAGATGCAGACCCCGTTGATGCAGATCCAGGAAACCTAGGGCAGGGGGAGCAGCCTCATCCACTTGCAGACACAGCAGAACCTCAGATCAGGAGATCTGAGAGGACACGCCAGCCATCATCCCGTTACCCCACTTTCAGGTTTGTGATGCTCACAAATGCAGATGAGCCATACACATTTGAGGAGGCACAAATGCACAAGGACAAGGGTCGTTGGCAGAATGCAATGAACGAAGAGATGTCATCTCTCAAGGAAAATCACATTTATGACCTTGTTGAGCTTCCTAAAGGGAAGAGAGCCTTGAAGAACAAATGGGTTTACAAGATGAAGTCAGATGACAGCGGCAAGCAGGTCAAGTACAAGGCCAGGTTGGTAGTGAAAGGATTCAGCCAGAAGGAAGGAGTGGACTATGAGGAGATCTTCTCCCCAGTGGTGAAGATGAATTCAGTGAGAATGGTGTTAGGACTTGTTGCTAGCATGGACCTTGAGCTGGAGCAGATGGATGTGAAGACAACATTTCTTCACGGTGATTTGAAGGAAGAGATCTACATGGAGCAGCCACATGGTTTTTAAGAGAAAGGGAAAGAACACATGGTTTGCAGGTTGAGAAAGAGCCTTTATGGCTTGAAGCAAGCCCCGAGACAGTGGTACTTGAAGTTTGATGCTTTCATGGGAAAGCAAGGCTTCAAGAGGACTACAGTTGATCCATGTGTATATGTTCGTCGTCTTCCCAATGACAGGTTCGTCATTCTTTTGATATATGTGGATGGCATGTTGATTGTAAGTCATGATTCCAACCTCATTGCAAAGCTCAAGAAAGAACTATCCAAAGAGTTTGAGATGAAAGATTTGGACAAGGCCAGTCACATCCTTGGGATGCAGATTATAAGGAACAGGAAGAAGCGCATGCTATGGTTGTCACAGGAGAGCTATGTTGAAAGCGTGCTGGAGCGGTTCAACATGAAGAATGCCAAGCCTGTCAGTATGCCCTTTGCCACTCATTTCAAGCTAACCAAAGAGTCATGTCCTTCTACTTCTGAGGAGAAAGTCGAGATGACCAAGATCCTATACCAGTCAGCAGTTGGGAGCCTCATGTACGCAATGGTTTGCACTAGACTCAATATAGACTATGCAGTGGGCGTGGTGAGCAGGTTAATATCCAATCCGGGGAAGGACCATTGAGAGGCCGTGAAACGGATCTTGAGATACTTGAGAGGGACCTCAAGTATGTGTCTTGTGTTTGGGAGGTCAGATACCAAACTTTGTGGCTACACTGATGCAGATATGGCAGGTGACATGGACCAGAGAAAGTCTACTTCAGGGTACGTTTTCACATTTGTAGGGGGAGCCATATCATGGCAATCCAAGCTACAGAAAAGTGTTGCTCTCTCGACTACCGAGGCAGAATACATTGCAGCAGCAGAGGCTGGGAAAGAAGTGTTGTGGCTACAATGCTTTCTTGTGAGTTTGGATTGAATGACAGTGAATCGGTTGTGTTTTGTGATAGCCAGAGTGTTATAGATTTGAGCAAGAGTACCATGCACTACGCTTGCACAAAATACATTGATGTGAGATACCATTGGCTGAGGGATGCAATTGAACAGAAGCAGCTCATGTTGAAGAAGATTTACATTGATGAGAACCCCTCAGACATGTTGACCAAGACAGTCACTCGTGACAAGCTTAAGCTCTGTAGAAAGTTGAGCGGTGTCACTTCTTCTTGATCTCCATTACAGGACAGCACCTCCCCGTTGGGGATGGAGGGGGAGGTTGTTCGGTAATTGCAATTCCAGCCCCAACTTGGGCTCCAATGGGTACTACTATTTGCTCCTTTTGCAGGGGTATACCTGCAACATTTCCATCAATTGGGAAGCCCCAATTCCAGGGGATTTCACGCACGGCGGGGGTGATTCCAGGAGCCCCATTCGTTCAGCCATTTTTCCTATTCCCAAACAGAGAATGAAGCCCTATCTTTGGGTGTTCTCCTCTCCCATTCCAACAGCATCAGCAAGGGTCTTGGGATCCCCTCTTCGTCTTCCTCCGCGCGCTAGGGAGCCCGAGCGGGAGAGAGACATAGCTGCTTCTTAAAGCTCGAGGAGCAGCGGGTTCGGCTTGGAGGGCAGTGGCTTTGGGTGTGCTCGAGAGAAGCAGTTGGAGGTCGTTGTGAACGACCTCAAGGAGCCATCCCACAAGGGGAGTCAATCCATCTATCTTGATTTGAGCATGTTGTTTGGTATTTGTAGATACCTAGGTTAGTTGGCTACTTGTAGAAGAACTACCTATTGTGCTCGTGGTTTATACCTCGGTTTTGTGGGCAACAAAATCGGGAAGAACATTGGCTCCATTTGACCGTAGTGATTAGTTGCCTGTCTTGCCCCGTGGTTTTTTCCTTACTCACATCGAGTAAGGGTTTCCACATAAAATCTTTGTCTCACGTGATTACTTGTGGTTGCTTGCTTGTGATTTGTTTGTCATATTGTTGCCATTGAGTTCCCGTGTGGGGAACACATATTATGTGCCATCTTTGCTGCAGGACAGTTCTAGGGGATACTCCTGGTTGATTGTTGTGCAATATTCCCCAACGCAATCCTAATCTCACTTATTAGGAGGTCCTGGACAGAATACCGAAGTGCCATAAGGAAATTATTTCCCTAGAACAACATTATGAAAAGTATCCTTAAATTATATATGAGATAATGATGCAAGTTAGATTGATGAAATAAAGAACTCCACGAGTAACAGTTGAGCACTTCAATTGCTTGGATGTCTATTTCGAATTTATGATGAATGGCATACATAACTTGATTCACCTTTAAGGTAACTTGATTCACCTTTAAGGTTGAATCATTCGTTTTTAGACACCATTGGAGTGGATGATGAATGTCGAGGGGCTTCGATGAGAAATCATTGCAGTGTCTAGGCACATTCGTTTCATAGCATGGTAATGTGATACAGCGATGATTAGAAGTTCAAAGTCCATGCTCTAATTGGGGGTGTTAGGAATTCTCGAGCTCAATGAATTCGGCTCAGAAATGGTTCGTGAGATCGGTTAGACAAGATTAATAAGTTTGATTTCAACTATAGCTTCAACTCAATAGCAATAATGAGCAGAATTTGAGTTAAGCAATGTTCAGCTCGTTAACTCATCTGGATAATAGTACATATGGGTTTTTGCGATAAATATAGTTCATCAACTCAGTTCTTTAGCACAAATGTTGAGTAGCATAGATCAGTTGCATAAACATTACAAGGGCATGCTCATTGTAAGTATATGATGGGTAAATCTTGTGGTAGTAATATCAAATAGGGAGCTTGGATAGTGCAGTGGAGGCAAAGTGAATTCTGAATTTCCCCCATTTCTAAAGGAGGATGTTTGGCGCACAACATCCATCTTTCTGTGGATGTGTGTTAAATAAAATAGTTAAATTGTTGTTTATGTTAGTTGAATTTTGGTTAAAGAGCTAAAATTCCTTTCTAAAAGTTGAATGTGTTATATGAATGGGCAACATATGGGAATCAGAGTTAGTTCAAGCTTGACCGAGATGAACTCTAGTCCATCTAGCAGCAAGAGGTCCGATATCATTCATCTAACTGTTGGGGGATATGCATAATCAGGCGTATCCCCTAAAACTGTCCTACTGCAAAGATGGCACAACAATATGTATGTTCCCCACACGGGAACTCAATGGCAACAATATGACAAGCACAAACAAGCACAACAAGCAACCACACGAGGCAAGGAATTTTACGTGGAAACCCTTACTCAGTGTCAGCAAGGGAAAAACCATGGGGCAAGACCGGCAACAAATCCACTACGGTCAAGATGAGCCAATGTTCTTCCCAGTTTTGTTGCCCACAAAATTGAGGTACAAGCCACAAGCACAATAGGTAGTTCTTCTACTGGTAGCTAACTACCTTAGGTATCTAAAATACCAAACAACATGCTCAAATCCAAGAAGGATGGAGTGGCTTCCCTTGTGTGCTCCCGGATGGAGTCCCAAAATCGGCTTCGGCTCCTTGAGGTCGTCCACAATGACCTCCAATGGCTACTCCTCTCGAGCTCGCTCCAACGACTCCTCTCTCGAATCCGCAACCCTAGCAGCACCTCAACCAACTGGAGAAGAAGAGCAAGGCCACCGGCTGCTCTCTCTCGCTCTCGGTCTCTCTCTCGTGGAGGAAGAGGATGAGTTTTGAAAACCCCTTTTTCTGCTCTTTAGAAGCTTGCTGGAATCGGCTGGAATTAGGAGAACGAATGAGGCTCTCACTTGCGTTGTGCGTCCCTGGATTGGGGAAGCCATGGGGCTCCCATTTGCTGGAAATATTTCAGTAATGCCCCTGCCAAAGGGGCAAATAGCTGCAGCTACAAGGAGCCGAAGTTGGGGCTGGACCTGAAAATTACCCAACAACCTCCCCCTCCAGCCCCAACAGGGAGGTGTTGTTCAGTGATGGAGATCAACAAGAAGTGATACCGCTCAGCTCTCTATAGAGTTGAAGCTTGTCACGAGTGACTGCCTTGGTCAACATGTCTGAGGGGTTCTCATCTGTATGTATGTTCTTCAACATGAGCTGCTTCTGATCAATTGCATCCCTCAACCAATGATATCTCACATCAATGTGTTTTGTGCGAGCATGGTGCATGGTATTCTTACTCAAGTCTATAGCGCTCTGGCTATCACAAAACACAACTGGCTCACTGTCATTCAATCCAAACTCACCAAGGAAGCGTTGTAGCCACAACACTTCTTTCCCAACCTCTGTTGCTGCTATGTATTCCGCCTCGGTAGTCGAGAGAGCAACACATTTCTGTAGTTTGGATTGCCATGATATGGCTCCCCCTGCAAATGTGAAAATGTAGCCTGAAGAAGATTTTCTCTGATCCATGTCACTTGTCATATCTGCATCAGTGTAGCCACATAGTTTGGTATCTGACCTCCCAAACACAAGACATATACTTGAGGCCCCTCTCAAGTATCTAAAGATTCATTTCACGGCCTTCCAATGGTCCTTCCCCAGATTGGACATGAATCTGCTCACTACGCCCACGGTATGGGCTATGTCGGGTCTAGTGCAAACCATTGCATACATGAGGCTTCCAACTGCGGACTGGTATGGGATCTTGTCCATCTCTATTTTCTCCTCAGAAGTGGAAGGACATGACTCTTTGGTTAGCTTGAAATGAGAGGCTAAATGTGTGCTGACAGGCTTTGCATTCTTCATGTTTAACCGCTCCAACATGCGTTCAACATAGCTTTCTTGTGACAACCACAACATGTGCTTCTTCTTGTCCCTTGTAATCTGCATCACAAGGATGTGACTTGCCTTGCCCAAATCTTTCATCTGAAAATCTTTGGAGAGTTTTCTCTTGACTTTGCAATCAAGTTGGAATCATGACCTACAATCAACATATCATTCACGTATATCAAAATAATGACGACCTGTCATTGGGAAGATGGCGAACATATGCACATGGATCGGTTGTCGTTCTCTTGAAGCTCTGCTTTCCCATGAAAGTATTTAACATCAAGTACCACTGTCTCGGGGCTTGCTTCAAGCCATAGAGACTCTTTCTCAACCTGCAAATCATGTGTTCTTTCCCTTTCTCTTGAAATCCCTGTGGTTGCTCCATGTAGATCTCTTCTTTCAAATCACCGTGAAGAAACGTCGTCTTCACATCCATCCGCTCCAGCTCAAGGTCCATACTAGCAACAAGTCCAACCACCATTCTCACGGAATTCATCTTCACCACTGGGGATAAGATCTCATTATAGTCTACTCCTTTCTTCTTCCTGAACCCTTTCACCACCAATCTGGCCTTGTGCTTCACCTGCTTGCCACGGTCATCAAACTTCAGCTTGTAGATCCATTTATTTTTCAAGGCTCTCTTCCCTTTAGGAAGCTCAACAAGATCATAAATGTTGTTTTTCTTGAGAGATAACATCTCTTCATTCATTGCATTGCGCCTATGACCCTTATCCTTGTGCTCCTGTGCCTCCTCAAATGTGTATGGCTCACCTGCATCTGTGAGCATCACATACTTGGAAGTGGGGTAACGGGATGATGGCTGGCATGTCCTCTCAGGTCTTCTGACCTGAGGCTCTGCTGCATATGCATGTGGATGAGGCTGCTCCCCCTGCCCTAGGTCTCCTGGACCTGCATCAACGGGGTTTGCATGTGGCTCGTGCTGCTCTAGCTGCCCATCCTCTCCACCTATACCCTATACTGGAGAGGGATCCGTGTCCTCATCACTATCATGATCCATGGAGAATCATATGCATTACCACTCTCAATGGTGTCCTCAGCCAATGTCCGATTCTCATAAAAAATCACATCCCTATGCCTGGTGACAGTCTTCTTCCTTGGATCCCAAAGACAGTATCCAAACTCCTAATCTCCATAGCCAAGAAAAATACAAGGCACTGTCTTGTCATCCAACTTCTTCCGTTGCTCATTGGGTACCAATGCATAAGCCTTGCATCTAAAAACTCTCAAATGAGCATATGAGGGGTCCTTACTTATCCAAACACGCTCTGGAATCTGGAATCCCAAAGGAACTAATGGTCATCAGTTGATCAAGTAGCATGCGGTGTGAACCGCCTCAGCCCAAAAGGTTTTGGCCAACTTCAATGTCTTCAGCATACATCAAAATCTCTCAACAATGGTCCTATTCATCCTATCAGCTAGATCATTGTGCTGGGGTATGCCTGGCTCTGTCCTCTCATGCCTGATGCTGTGCTCTGCACAATAGCCCTGAAAACTATGGGAGGTGTACTATCCCCCATTGTCCATGCATAGACACTTCAACAATTTTCCTGTCTCACGCTTAACCATGGCATGGAGTTCTTGAAGCAATCAAACACTTGATCCTTCGTCCTGAGCACGTACACCCACACATTCCTAGATGCATCATCAATGAAGGTGACAAAATACATGTTGCCTCCCAAAGAGGCTGTGTCCATGGGACCACAAACATTTGAGTGAACTAGCTTTAGAAGGTCTCCCTTCACCTTGGATCTGACTTTATATGGTGCACTCCTGCTCTTCCCAACCTCACATGCATCACAAGGGGACAAAGTGATGTCATTGTGGTAGGGGATCAACTCTCTCTTGCTAAGAAGCTGAAGCCCTTCTGGCTCATGTGGCCAAGCCGATGATGCCACAAATATGAATTATCTGCTTCACTAGCATGCAAACTGTCAACCATGACCTTCACTCTAGTCATGTAGAATGTGAAACACAAACTGCCTTTAGCCATGATGAGAGAGCCCTTGCTTATCTTGCATTTGTTGTCGCCGAACTTCAGATGGTAACCTTCACTATCTAGCTGTGAGCCAGATATAAAGCTAAAACGCACGTCAGGAACATGCCTCACATTCTGGAGTGTCATTGAGCACTGATAAACATGGGAATCTTGGGTCGTACGGTTTCACAAGGCGAAACCACAGTCGAAGTCTTGACCACTACAAAATCCCGTATTTAATCAACAATTAACCCACACTATAAATATCAAGAACTGGCAAACAAATGTGAAGTTAAAATTTATTTTTAACTCTACATAAAAGATGTATAGATGCAAGTACGTAGAGAGTTCGAACACAGGGGGCAAGGCAGGATAGATCCACAAGTGTGTGCGTGTGGAAGTGATTGTATGTCTACACTATGCAATGCAAATATTTTTGTGGGTTTTTAATTTTTTTATTTTTTTTAATTTTGTATTTTGATTTTTAATTTTTCTGATTTTATATTTTCTTTTTTTATATTTGATATTTATTTTTTTATTTTCTTTTTCAATATTGGAATATATAAACTATATAAGAAAATATGTGCTAGGCTATTTATAAAAATAAGGGAAAATAGTCAAAAATTACGAAATAAAATCTTTTTGATCTTTTTATACTTTTTTGCTATTTTTATGATTTTTGGGTATTTTTTCAAATGTTTTTGGTATTTTTAAAAATTAAAACAAAGGAAAATAACGAACTAGAATTCTGGCCGAAATCAAAATGTGAATGAAAAATATCTAACATTCACAAAATTTTTTCACACTAATTTTAAAATAAAGGAAATAAAACAAGAAACCTACAGAACTTGAGTTTCTATTTTTTGATTTTTCTACGATTTTATAGATTTTTTTTGAAGTTTTTAGGTATTTTCTAATTTTTAAGGTTTTGGTTTTGAAATTTTTAGTGGTTTTTGGATTAACATTAGAATATAATAAAATAGACCTTATGTATTTTTTTTGGAATTTTTCGAGGTGTTTTAATATTTGTTTGACATTTTCTAAGCTAGACAGTACTGAAATGACATGTTTTTGATTTTTAGTAAATATAAAAATGCAATAAAAATAAAATGTAAGAATATGGCGTGAGAGTGCAAGCACACAGGAGCTTAAGTTGATTTTTGGGGATTTTTTAGGGTTTTAATGATGCATGAAATAAATAAAGCAAGCAAGCAAAAATGTATGGCCTGACAGGGGCATATATGCAAATATCATACATCCAGGGGCAAGGTTGTAAATTTCCAACAAAATATTACACTGAATATTCAATTTTTATGGATCAATCACAAATAGCCAAACCCGCATGAGTACAGATGCAAAATACCCACTAGGGCACGTGTTTGGCGCGCGCCTGGTAGGGACCTTTTTGTAAAATCAAAAATGCCTGAGGGCTCTGGTGCAAATATCCCCAAAGTTTTACACTGAAATTGAAAATTCTAGTACAAAAATGAAATACACAAATGGCCGAGGGCCTCGCTGCAAAAAGCCCAGCGCCTCACGTGAACAGGTCACGTGAAGTGACGTAGCCGAGGAACTAAGTGTAATAATGGAAAGCACATGGGTCTCAAGTTAAATTTTACAAAACTTTTTACACATCATATGAAAGTTTAAGTGTTTCAAAATAAATTACAAAAACGCCAGGGGTTGAGTCGCAAAATACCCAAGGCTAAGGCGGGAACGGACGACAGATGAAGCTTCACTTGTCCACGTGTCCTCGCCTCCTTGCGCGATGACGCTTCGAAACGCACGGCTGCGATTAGATGCGGCGGTGCTGATCGAACGGCTGGAGGAGATCTGATCTAACGGCGTTGGGAAGACCTGGAGGCGAAGCTCGATCGAACGGTCGTGGACTCCCCTGCAAGAACAGGGAAGAGCACGGCCTCCGACGAGCTTGGATCGACGCTGGGGCTCTGCTCCGGCCTCCTCCTTCGTCGCGGAAGACCTCCTTCGACTCCTGGAAGGTTCCTGAGTCCACCGGCGGAGCCAAAAAGGCTCGAGGAGCTATGATGCTCCGTGGCGAAGCCCAAGAAGAATGGTGGCCCAGGTACCTGTGGTTCTTCCAAAATCGACCCTTCGCGGGGGTCTTTTGAGCTCCTGCGACTGCCAAAATGGTCCATGGAGGCTAGGGTAAAATGCCTCGACCTCCAGGGGGTTCTCACAAGGGGTGAACAACGATTTCGATGCTCACCGGAGCTTGCTCCGGCGAGGGAACTCGATTAAGCGAATCGATGGGGGATTGGAAGCGAAAAGGGAACCTAAGTGATCCTAAGACTACAAGGAATGAAACGAGAATGAAAATGAAGGGAATAAACACCTCAAGAGGGTACCTGAGGTTGAAGCACCTCGACGGGAAGGTCACCGGAGGTGGGAGTGGAACACGCCCGGATCGTGTCGATCCTCCGCCTTGAAGAAGGAAACTTGGAGCTGTCACCTCCAAGAAGCTCGAGCGAGTCCAAGGGGGGGAAATCTGGATGAATTGCGGTTCAATTTTGAATGAAAGTCAAGGTTGGTTTTTGTGTGGCTGACCAACGGGTCTCAAGGATCGAGGATTATCTGGCGAATCGTCGCTCCATTCTCCAAGGAAACATCTAGGCGTGAAAGACGACATGTCGAGGAGCAAAAGTCATGAAGGACGATACACGAAATAGTGAATGGAGATGCCTCGAAAAAATCCGCGAAAATTGGTTCAAACGAGGTCTGACACAGTGCACAGGGGTGAAGGTCAGACTGTTGACCTTGGTCAACAGTCCAGATCACCTAGTTGGTCCACGTGGACCAACCAGGAAAAACCTCTGAAAATGATTTAAAAATTAGTTTAAAAAATAGTAAATGGTCAAATTAAATTTTGGTTATTAAATAAAAAATATTTACTATTTTATTTAGTATTTTATTCTGATTTTTAATTATTTTTATGAAGTATATTTTTACAAGTTGCTTTTTATAGCCTATATAGGTATTTTACCTGTATTTTTTTAGTATTTTATTTTTATTTGGTATTTTTAATTTATTTATTTTTGTTTATTATTTTGTAAAATTATAAAATACTTTTATACACTTATCTATATTTTTATTTTAATTTTCTGATGTGATTTGTATATTTAATAAAATAAAAGTGTTGTGTGTATATGTATATATATAGGTCTGATACCTATGTATTAGATATATAAGTATTTTATTTAGAGTTTTTTTGGATTTTTCTTCTGATTTTAATATACAAACTTATTATAAGTAATATTTACAAAATTATAAAAATATAAAAATACAAAATCATTGAATAAATAATAAATTGAATATTTTAATCTGTACAAGTATACAATGAGGGTCCAAAACTCAACTTTCAAACCGTAGCTCCACCAAATGCGAAACCACCGCCATTACATAGCTTATTTTATACTATATACAATTAAAGATGAGTTTGCTGCATTTGGAGTTTTCAGTTGTGAGATACGGGTCTGGGAAGTTGAGATTCTGGATTTTTATTCAGACCATAACTTTTTATCTATATATTATTTTTGAATGGAATCAATTTTGTATTTTTCCTTATTTAATTATCTACAACTTTCATGTACAAAGTTTCTTTATTTGATGTATAGAAAGTGGAACCACAAATAGGTCCCAAAATGAATAAAGAATGAATGGAATATGTATTGTATTTGGCCCTTATCTCCCCCTACATTATTCCTGGTCGACCTATTCATCAAGATGCCTAGGTCTCGGGGTTTCGAGTCATAAAATATTTACAATATTTTATTCTTTTTCTTTTCTTTTATTTATTCTATAATTTTGGCTTTAATTATAGTATTTTATACACTAATTAGATGCACATGCATGAATGCTAAGATGATGTAATTAAGGGTATTTACATGCATTTGATAGAGTTTTTGAGGCCAAAATGATAGAATAAAGATGATGAAATGTTGATTCATCATCCCCCTATACTTTACCTTTGCTAGTCCCTAGCAAACACTTATGCAATAAGTGCAGAAAAGAAAAAGAAAGAAAAGAAAAAGAAGAACTTGGATTTAGTTTAATTATCAAACTTGTTTTCTCAAAATCAAAGTTTGGAGCTTAAGTCGGACCTTTGAAATTTTAGTGCGGGCGGATCCTTAATGAGAACCAAATTTGAAGTCCAACATTCCTTGAGAATCCCAAAACTATGTTCAAGTCTCCTCAATAGCCAGGTCAGAAATATCTCAACTCATACACAAACCCTTACAACTATGAATCTGACTTGTAAAGTGTAAGTGATGGTGGCTCTCCCCAACTAAAATGACAAAGAAACTGACTTCTCCAGTACGACAACCCAATGATTCCCCAATCCAACAACTCCATCCTCGAGGAGCGGGGTATTCCCTTCTAAGTTCAAGTGGCAACCAGCTCAAGAGGAGGGGGTGAAGAGAAGAATGGACGGTAGCCAGTGTAGCTACCTATCCTGGGATGCAAGACCAGTGTAGTCAAGTCATCCTGCTGCAGGCTCACATATTTGACTTTGGATCTCAAGCTTGCTTATTGGCTTTACACATATGTACATACCTTACAGGCTTTTTATTTTTGTACATGCCTGAACACTTTTTTTTGAAATACTATTCACAACAGCATTTATATACGGAGTTTTTCCTCTTGAGCCAGTAGACTATCCCTCTTTTGAAGCTTTATTGCAACCCACACTCTCATGTCTTTAGACTTCCACATCACTGGACGGGTTGGGGTGCACTTCCCTCCCTAGAGGAGGACAAATGTTTCCACTTGTGTGCGTCTCATACCGGCAAATCCAATCCCCTCACCACTCCAACTGAGTTGAGCCATGTGAAAGGTGCAGGTGTTAGGTCATTATCAACAAGAGTCGTGCATGTGCTCCAAAATACTCTACTTAGACAGTCAAGAATCCATTGAAACAAGTCTTGTGATCCTCAAAGAATTAAGTCAACTAGACCTGAAGTACCTCAAACCCAGTTCCTATCAGGTTCCTGTTATTAGGTAGATTTTAAGGTCCAATCAAGCTCCAATCTCCGGATTTTATTTAGACTCGTTCAACTATCAAACTTAATCCGAAAAATGCTCATGCGATGCAAATGATATGCATAATGCAGGAAATATTTTTGTGATGCAATTTTCAAAGATTTTGAACTTTTTAGGGATTTTTGAAAAGATGATGATGATGCATATGCATTTTTTTGTATTTTTCAAAGAGATTTTTCAAATGTTTTTGGATTTTAATTTTGCAAATATTTTTGGGATTTTTGAAAACAAAAAGTTTTGGCTAAAAACTAGGTACACAGTATTTACACGGGAGTGCTTCTGATATCTATAAGAAGTGGATTTTAAAAATTTACGAGGGTAAGTGATCAATTTTATAGGTATAAAATAAAGAATTTTAGGTATGATGTATATATTCCTCAAACTTATTTGACACATGTTTTTCAAAGAATTTTTGAAAACTCTAGTCCAAAATAATTTTTACAAACCATTTCACGAACATGTACACACATTTGAAAATCATTTTGCAAAGGTTTTCAAATAGTATAGATAGATTTTTCGAAACATTTTTGCAGCCATTTTTCAAACCATTTGCAAAGCATTTTTCAAACATTTTATTTCACACAAAGAAAATAAATTTTACAAATCAAAATTTTTTACAAAGGTTGAAAACATGTAACAAACGTTTTCCAAATAGTTTTCAAAAGATTTTTCACAGATTTTCAAACTATTTTTCAAACATTTTGCAAAAAATATTTCCACCTGATTTATTAATCAGTAAATACAAAAAGAGTTTGAGGAATGGTCACATCTTTTTATTAAGGATTTTAATGAATTTTAAAGAATTGTTATCCATATTATTAAGATAATACGAAAGTACGAGTTATGGCTAAAGTATATACGTAGTATATACGACCCCCCATACTTAGCTTGAGCTATGTCCTCATAGATCAGAGAGAAAAGAGAAGACACAACTCGTACTAAGTATAGGCAACTCTAAAGAATAAATAAATAAATGAACCAATGAGAAGTTGACCATCCCCCCTATACTTAGGATCAAATAATCCTAAGTATATCAGACTGTACACAACAACGCAGGGAGGGTCAAGGGTGGGAATGAACAGATCGTACTCAGATTGTCTCCCCCTATACTTAGGGTCAGATATCCCTAAGTATAGACAAGAAGAGGAGACAATGGAGAGGATCAAAAAGAATAAAACAACTCGGAGTGCACACCACCTATACTTAGGACAAAGTATGTCCTAAGTACAGAAACTGGCAACAAGGGACGGCACCTTTTTGGTAGATAAAGAAAATAGAGAAGGAAAAGAAGAAAAGAAGAAAAGAAGAAAAGAAATCAACAAATGAAAGAGTGATATGGACAGATGGATCTGTACAACGGAAGATGGAATTGATCACCATGTATGAGATGCAGATGGTATGAGTCAAAGAACACATCTTATACCAGAAGAATGGGGGCAACGTCAATGGTCGGCGGATCATGATCTAGATATATTTTCAGGCGTTGACCATTGACACGGAAGGTAGAAGAAGATAATGGTTAGGATATGTCGATACTGCCATTGTCATGTACCTTCCTGACCACATAAGGACCTTTCCACTTGCTCTGTAATTTCCCTGGAAATAATTTCAGCCTGGAATCAAACAACCATACGCGTTGATCTGGCTCAAACTGTTTATGGCTGATGTGAGAATCGTGCCATGTTTTCACTTTTTCCTTGTACTGTAGGCTGCTGGAAAAGGCTGTATCTCTCAGTTCCTCCAGGGCTGCCAACTCTGCTCTTCTCTGTTCTCCTATACTCTCGGGATCTAACAGTAACTCAGTGACTCCCCAAAAGGATTTATGCTTGATTTCCAGAGGAAGATGGCACGGCTTGCCATAGATGAGTCGAAAGGGAGATGTCCCTAGTGGATTCTTGAAGGATGTCTGATAGGCCCACAAGACCGAGTCCAAAAGCTGTGACCAATCTTTTCGATCTGGGCGGACAACCTTCTGTAGGATCGTCTTTATCTCCTGGTTCGATACTTCGGTAAGACCATTAGTCTGAGGGTGATACGGCGTGGCAACACGGTGGTCAATGCCGAACTCGTCTGCAAGGGCCCTAACCTTGTCATTGATGAAATCAGACCCCTCGTCTGAAATCAAGACTCTAGGTATCCCGAACCGTGAAATTATATTTTTCCTCAAAAATTTGCACACGGTTTTAGCATCTGCGGCTCGGGCGGGGATGGCCTCAACCCATCGGCTGACGTAATCTACAGCGAGCAAAATGTGCTCGAATCCCTGACTCTTAGGAAATGGGCCCATCAAATCAATCCCCCATGCATCAAAAACCTCACAAAAGTGAATGGGCTGCATGGGCATCATGTCTCTCTATCCGCAGGTTCCCATTTTCTGACAGTCAGTACATCTCTTCACGAACTCATCTGAATCCCTGAAGAGAGTGGGCCACTAAAGGCCGGATTGAAGCACCTTCTGTGCTGTCCTTTTTCCAGAATTATGTCCTCCTGCCTCAAGCTTGTGGCAGTATGTGAGGACGCTATGCTGCTCTTCTTGAGTATTGCACCTCCTCCAGATGTTGTCCCCTCCTTCATGATAAAGGATGGGATCCTCCCAATGCTAAAGCTTGGCCTTTGCCAGGAAGGTCTCGAGCTTCTGCCTGGGCCAACCTTGTGGGACCGTCTTGGCAACAAGATAGTTCACAATGTCAGCGTACCATGAGAGTGAGGTGATAGCCAAAATCGCCTCATCTAGAAACGTCTCTGTGATAGGTGCACTGGGCTCAAATTCCTCAAGGTTCTCCAATCGGGAGAGATGATCCGCCACCACATTTTTGACTCCAGGCTTATACTTAATCTCAATATCAAATTCCTAGAGCAGATGGATCCATCTGGTAAGACGTGCTTTGGCATCCTTCTTGGCCATTAAGTACCGGATGGCGGTGTGATCTGTGTAGATTGTCACTCTAGATCCGAGAATATAAGATCTATACTTATCCAAAGCAAAGACTGCGACCAGCATCTCTTTCTCAGTCACAGTATAATTCCGCTGAGCGGCATCCAAAGTCCGACTGGCGTAGTGAATGGCAAACGACAATCCATCCCTCCTCTATCCAAGCACAACCCCAACGGCAAAATCGGAAGCGTCCGTCATGATCTCGAATAGGAGAGACCAATCGGGTGGCTGAAGGACGGGAGCCTAAACAACCATACCTTTGAGAGTCTCAAAAGACGCAAGACACTTATCATTGACAATGAACTCGGTGTCTTTCGTCAACAGATCAGTAAGCGGTCGGGCAATCTGACTGAAGTCCTGAATAAACCGTCGGTAGAAACCGACATGCCCCAGAAAAGACCGCAATTGACGCAAATTGGATGGTGGATTGAGTTTTCTAATGATATCCACCTTGGCAGGATCGACCTCCATGCCCCTGTTGGAGACGATATGACCAAGGACCGTCCCTCGAGTCACCATGAAGTGTCTTCTCCCAAGACAATACAAGGTTGACCTCAATGCAGCGCTGAAGCACACGGTCTAGGCAGTCAAGACAAGCATCAAACTCGTCGCCATAGACCGAGAAGTCATCCATGAAGACCTCTAAATAGTCACTCATCATGTCCGAGAAGATGGACAACATACACCTTTGGAATCGCCAGAGCGTTACATAGACCAAAGGGCATCTGTCTGAAAGCATACGTCCCAAAAAGACAGGTGAATGTCGTTTTCTCCTGGTCTTCGGGCGCAATGGCCACTTGATTTTATCCGGAGTACCCGTCAAGGAAGCAGTAATGACTTTTCCCAGCTAGCTGCTCGATAATCTGATCAATGAATGGCAACGGGAAATGATCCTTCTTGGTGGCCTCATTCAATCGTTTGTAGTCCACACAGACCCTCCAAGAAGTGGGCACTCGGGTAGTGATCTCCTCTCTAGACTCATTCACAACTGTAGTGATACTCGTCTTCTTGGGTACCACATGTAATGGACTAACCCACTTGGAGTCAGAGATGGGGTAGATAAAATCGGCGCTCCACCACCTCGATATTTCTTTCATGACTACATCTCGAAGATTCAGGTTCAGCCGTCGTTGGAACTCATGCGACGGCCTAGCGTCATCCTCAAGATAGATGTGGTGGGAGCACAGAGCCAGACTAATCCCCTGGAGATCAGCTATACTCCATCATATCGCCTTGCAGTTTCTTTCAAGAACCTCCATCAGACGAGATTCTTGTTCTCCAGTCAAACCTGCTGAGATAATGACTAGGTGCATATCTGGCTCACCCGCAAGGAATCTATACTTCAGCAACTGCGGCAGAGGCTTCAGTTCTGGACAACTGGGAGGTGGCAGATCTGGCTTCTGATATGTCTGTGTGAAGGCGATCAGGTCTGCATCGGAGAATTCTCGCTCTGCATAAATCTCTAACGAAGGGAGACCTGCTGAATCATCAATACACTGCACTGGCTCGCACTCGGTCATGGCTGTTGGCTCAGAAGGAATCAAACAAGGTAAATATTCGTCAAAATCATCCCAATCGATGTCTGAATCCGAGGGATCTGAAGTAGATAAACAAGAGTGAAAATCATCAGCACCACTCGTCCCAACACTGTCAGCCTCAGGTGTATCCTCATCCAGGGGTGTGCTCTCCAGGATCTCGACTGCCATAAGCTTTAGATATAGTGAATCTGTAGGCAAGGCAAGGGTCTGTGCCACGGGATCTGTCCATATAGATTCATCATCTGTCATCACAAAATCACACTCCTGGTGGATGTCTAGCTCTTCCTCTGTCATCTGCGCGGCTTCGCTGGACTGCTCCGAGCATTCAAGTTCTCTGACTCTGGTTTCCTCGATCGTCTCTATTTGTATGGTTTCACCCTCTACGTGAAAACATACTTCCCGATATCATGATCGGTCACCGCCTTGGCTGTGGCCAAGAATGGACGTCCGAGTATGATGGGGCATCGGTTACCGATTCAGGGATCTCCATGTCCAACACAACGAAGTCCATGGGAAATTTCAGGCCCTGAATGGTAACGACCACGTCTTTCAATAACACCTTCGGCCTCTTAATCGACCTATCAGCAAACTAAAGGACTGTCCTACTCTTAAGAAGAGGACCAAACTCGAATCGGTCGAGTAAGGCTGCCGGAAGAAGGTTAATTGAAGAGCCGCTGTCTAACAGAGTACGATCAAACTGCTGCTCCTGAATCTCACATCTGACATAGGGAGCTCTTGCATCTGGTCTCTTGGCTGGCAGTTTGTTCTAAATGGTGCAGCAAGTGTCATGGGTGAGCGTATGGATTTGATCTATGTACCTCTTCTTCCTGCGGACTGTAGTTGTCTCTTTCAAGTTCTTTTTGAAGAGGGGGATATGCTCAAATGCTTCCCGTAAAGTCAGCTGAATGTGGAATCGATCAATCATCTTATTGCTGAACTCTACCTGTTGGTCCTTTTTTGGATTTTCTTTTTTATTCCCCTTCCCCCGGCAGAGTGCTTCTGGGAAGGGGATGGTAGGGGCCTCCTCAGATGGAGGACTAGGAATAGGTCCCTGTGCCTGTGAAGGAATATAATCCATACCCTGATCATCATTCAACATATATGGATCTGAAATGTGAACATAAACCTTTCCTTTATTCATATTTTTGTTTTTCTTGTTACCACAGTCCATAGATACAAAAGGTGGTAACACCATAGAAGGAAACTCAACAAAAGTAGATGTGGTGGCCTCAGTACCACCACCGGCACCTGTCTTCGCGGCATCAGCACCGCGCTTTGGTTTTGCATCCAAAATGGTGGCATCAGCACCACCGTCTGCATCTGGTATCACGACGGCCTCAGTACCATCGTCTGGCTCTCCATCAATGGTGGCATCAGCACCACCATCTTCAACATCATCATTAGCGGCATCAGCACCGCTACCCTGCTCATCTGGCGCTCCTGGTTCTTCATGTGGCTGTCGCTCAGATGAGGCGCCGCCGGCTGGCATCCTACCGCTCCTAGTAGTCACAAAATCAGCATCATACAAAGAAGAAGACATGTCACTCAAATAGTCACTAGGAGAGGTATCCTCTGTAAACCCTACCTGCTCAGACTTTCTTTTCAGATTGTTCGGATTTGGTTAAATCTGAGCTGGTATGGCGGCCTTACCCTTGATCAAATCCCTCACCTCCTGCCGGAGCTCATCCATGTCTCGTCGGTAGGATTCTCGATGTTCAGAGAGCAATCGGGCGAGGTCATCTAATGATGGGTTCTCAAAAGCAGGTGCCTGAGAACCGGACGGGTTCCCTTGCGGGAAGTAAGGCTGTTGCTGCTGCTGGTACTGGGGAGGATGGGAGTACGACTGCTGAGGCTGCTGACGCTGCCTCCACGGTTGTCCCTGATAGGCGGGACGAGGACCCTGCTGGTATTGCTGCTGGGCATACTGGGGCTGCTGCTGTGACTGCTGGCTGCTCTGCTGTCTCTGAGCTGGAGGCTGCTGCTGAGATGAGGAACCACCGTTGCCCCAACGGAATCCGGGGTGATCGCGACGAATCCCGAGCTGAGGGTACCGGTCGTACCAAATCCCATTGACTTCCATCAATGGCTCCTGCTCAAAGGATGGTGGAGGTAGAACTGCCAGTGGCTGCTTCGGCTGATAGACCACCATCTGAGTGTCCTGAGATGGCGACTGTGCTGGGTAGTACTGTAGCAACGGGATCAGCTCTGCCTGGATGTGGTTGACCTGGTGGTACAAGGCAGAGGGTTGGGATGAGTTGCTACTGCTCGGATCAGCACGTGACCTGGAAGGCTGCTGGGAAGAAGTTTGTGCCTCCTGGACACACAGGATCTGAGTCTTCAGGTCACTCATGGTCTTGGCAATCTGGTCCATCTGGGCCATGCCTTGTATTTGCTTCTTCTCGAGGATCTCGAGACGGTCCAGTTTCTCATTGATAATTCCCATGTCGGCTGCGGCTGATTCGGCTTGGGTTGCGGATGCCGACGAAGTGTTAGGACCGGCATCGATGCGGGCGATCCTCTGAAATGATCCCGCTCCTTGCGGGGTCTTTTGTTGTGTGTAGACGCGGGCTTGGGCCATGGAGGTTGAATTCTCTGCCATGCCTTCATAGATGGCCCAAACATCGTCTTCACCCTTGGAAAAGTAGGACCCACCGCAAGAGGCGTTAACAAGCCCCTGCAGCTCTGGCGTCAGCCCACAAAAGAAGCTCTGAACTAGATTGGGCTTGGAGATATTGTGATGTGGACACCGATCAATGAGCTCTCTGAATCGATCCCATGCTTCATGAAACCGTTCATTAGGGATCATGACGAAGTTGCTGATCATCGCTCTAACTGCGTTCGTCCGGCCGAGAGGGTAATACTTCTTCAAGTATGCGGTCCGGAGATCTGCCCAAGTGTCGATGAACCTCCCCAGGTGTTTCAGCCAGTACGCGGCTCTGTCAACCAGAGAGAAGGGGAAGGCTATCATCTTAATGGTGTCCTCAGTCATCAGCCAGTCATGAATGGTACTGCAGATCATTTCGAATTCCTGCAAGTGGAGGTGTGGCTCTTCGGTCGGCAACCCATGGAATTTGGGCAGAAGCTGAATAGTGTGGGGCCAAAGCTCGAAATCTCCATGGATGGGAGGGAGTCGGATCCACTGATGTGTGAGGGAAGCTGCTGGATTGTGCAATTCTCGCATGATGGTCTGCGGCAGCCTCTCCTGGTTGGGTTCTCCTCCCTGGTTCTCTACAACAGGTATATCATCTCCACCGCCACTGCCCCCAGGTATGTTCTCTCGCATCTATGCTATTTCTCTCATGAGATCACCCATAAAGACTCCCTGGTCACGAATCTGTCTCTGCATTGTCTCCAAGGATGCTAGCAAGGAATTGTTGATGGCGGCTTGATCAAATAAAAATGGCGGGTGCTCATGGTCATCTGGATGCTCTCCTATGTCAGCCATGTCTGGGTTCTCTGAAAAAGCAAAAGAACCCATCTCAGGTGCCGTCAAATGCTCTGAGCTATGTGATGCACTACATTCTGAAATTCTTGGACTAATGGAAGGAGAATGAGAAGGGTGGTCGAGGGGGAACAGGGTGGATGTGAACTCAGGCTCGGAGAGCGGACTCTCCGAGGTCGTCCTAGATGAATGAGGAGTGATGGATAGCGGTGCCGACAGAGTCGGTCTAAGAGACCTCCGTCCCATCATCTTGATCATTGAGAAGAGCAAGGTGAATGCAGAAGAAGAAGGAAGGCAAAATTGCGCACAGGCGTGCAGTGTTTTTGATCTTGACCTAAAATAAACTAGCAATCAAATACAAAATATGGGAGTTCACCAACTCAACACATGAAGCCATGAAGGTTCGGCTTTTATCTTATCAATTTTAGCTTGAATTCAGGAATTAATCTGATAACGAGTCCTTAGAGCGCTACGCCTAAAAGAGAGAGAATACTGCCGGAAAAAGTATTCCCGTACTTGTCCTCCTCCAGTGTAACCTGTAGCTTGCGCTTTTTAAGGTCCTTGTAACCCTTCCTGGATCCCTACTCAGCCAAAGAAGAAGAGGGAGGAAGCCGATAGGTGAAACCGATACTTCGGATCTCGCTCGCAACGAAATCACCCGTGAGCGTGCAAGACCCTCCTCGGACGCAGACGGTGAGAAGACACACCCGTGAAGGCGTGGCCTATGCTCGGTACTTCGGAAAAGGTCGATGCTCACACAATAGTGAGTCACCAATGGTGACCAAGCCCTACTCGCCTACGTACGATAGTAGCGCCAATAATTCGGAAATCCAGGCGATACACAAGGCAGCCACAAGCTGGGTTTTTGGCTCTAATCCTTACGAAGCACTCTGCTCACTTTGAAGGAGACCTTCCCATGCAACCTGAAAACAAGTGAGGGTGTGACTCTCCCCAATCAATGAGTCCAATTACCAATTTTATTTAGGTCAAAGTTTTCTTAGCATTCCCTTTTTTTAATTTTTTTGGTATTATCTCTTCTTTTGAGTAGATTCAAACAAGCGCCTAATGATTTTGTTTTTTCTTGATTCCTACTTTGTCCAAAAACAGAGGGAGAAAAGAGTCGGAAAAGCCAATGCAAGTCAGCACCAAGATGGAAATCTCACCTTTGTGCTTAAATGATGGATGCAAAGATAGAATGACTTACAACGCCTCCAGCTCACTCCATGCGGGATGCAAAGCATAAATTTATAAACCTAATCTATATGCAGATATGCAAGCGGAAATCATCCTAAGCAGGCAATTGCTACGTGAAGAACCACAAGTCAACCACCGATCCCCAATCCTAAAGTCCGGTCTAGGCTCCCCCCTCCTCCTCTCGACACATCGAGTTCAGGAGAAGCGCTTGGCAGGATGAGCTCGCGGCGCGGCGGATAGAAGACTAATGATTAACTGTTTAATTTAACTAAGTCCAAATACGATCTATAGGTGCATGCAAAGGTTATTAGTATGTTTGGACCTAATCTAATCGATCAAGCAAAAGCCTAGAACTAAGGGCTCAATCCACAAAAGAAATGAAAAATGAAAACAAAACCGGAAAATGACTGCGGAAAACACGAAGAAAACCGTGGTGGGCCCCCAGGTGAACAGACACCTGAAAATTAGGCCCGAATTGTCTGAGTGTCCAAGTCCCTGTATTATTACAAATTAATAAATCTCTCTCTCATAGAAATAAAATGCAAACTATTCTAGCACTCTCTCTCAAGTCTCCCGCTCTCTCCTGCCGGCTTGGCTTAAGAAAAGCCGGCTCCGCTTCCCAAAGTTGCTTCGGATTCCCTAGACGATCCGCCTCACTCCGCGGTCCCTCGCAAGAAGACAAGAAAAGAGATGGTCAGAAAGCTCAACAATGTATATCAAAAATGGAAGAGAGATAAAATGAAGCAATAATGGAGACAAACAAACACAATCAAACAAAAATGTGATCTATTCGTTGTTGCTTCCCGGCAACGGTGCCATTTGATAAACAAGGGAATCGCGGGTCGTACGGCTTCACAAGGCGAAACCGCAGTCGAAGTCTTGACCACTACAAAATCCCGTATTTAATCAACAATTAACCCACACTATAAATATCAAGAACTGACAAACAAATGTGAAGTTAAAATTTATTTTTAACTCTACATAAAAGATGTATAGATGCAAGTACGTAGAGAGTTCGAACACAGGGAGCAAGGCAGGATAGATCCACAAGTGTGTGCGTGTGGAAGTGATTGTATGTCTACACTATGCAATGCAAATATTTTTGTGGGTTTTTTATTTTTTATTTTTTAATTTTTTTAATTTTGTATTTTGATTTTTAATTTTTCTGATTTTATATTTTCTTTTTTCTTTTTATAATTTATATTTATTTTTTATTTTCTTTTTCAATATTGGAATATATAAACTATATAAGAAAATAGGTGCTAGGCTATTTATAAAAATAAGGAAAAATAGTCAAAATTACGAAATAAAATCTTTTTGGTCTTTTTATACTTTTTTGCTGTTTTTGTGATTTTTGGGTATTTTTCCAAATGTTTTTGGTATTTTTAAAAATTAAAACAAAGGAAAACAACGAATTGGAATTCTGGCCGAAATTAAAATGTGAATGAAAAATATCTAACATCCACAAAATTTTTTCACACTAATTTTAAAATAAAGGAAATGAAATAAGGAACCTACAGAACTTGAGTTTCTATTTTTTTGATTTTTCTACGATTTTATAGATTTTTTTGAAGTTTTTTGGTATTTTCTATTTTTTAAGGCTTTGGTTTTGAAATTTTTAGTGGTTTTTGGACTGACACTAGAAATAGACCTTAGGTAATTTTTTTGGAATTTTTGAGGTGTTTTAATATTTTTTTGGCATTTTCTAAGCTAGACAGTACTGAAATGGCATGTTTTTGATTTTTAATAAATATAAAAATGCAATAAAAATAAAATGCAAGAACATGACATGAGATTGCAAGCACACAGGAGCTTAAGTTGATTTTTGTGGATTTTTTTGGGTTTTAATGATGCATGAAATAAATAAAGCAAGCAAGCAAAAATGTGCGGCCTTCCAGGGGCATATATGCAAATATCAGAACATCCAGGGGCAATGTTGCAAATTTCCAACAAAATATTACACTGAATATTCAATTTTTATGGATCAATCACAAATAGCCGACCCGCACGGGTACAGATGCAATATACCCACCAGGGCGCGTGAGTGGCACGCGCCTGGTAGGGACCTTTTTGTAAAATAAAAAATGCTCGAGGGCTCTGGTGCAAATATCCCCAAAGTTTTACACTGAAATTGAAAATTCTAGTACTGAAACGAAATACACAAATGGCTGAGAGCCTCGCTGCAAAAAGCCCAGCGCCTCACGTGAACAGGTCACGTGAGGTGATGTGGCCGAGGACCTAAGCGTAATAATGGAAAGCACAGGGGTCTCAAGTTAAATTTTACAGAACTTTTTACACAGCATATGAAAGTTTAAGTGTTTCAAAATAAATTACAAAAACGTCAGGGGTTGAGTCGCAAAATACCCAAGTCTAAGGCGGGAACGGACGACGGATGAAGCTTCACTTGTCCACGTGTCCTCGCCTCCTTGCGCGATGACGCTTCGAAACGCACGGCTGCGATTAGATGAGGCGGTACTGATCGAACGGCTGGAGGAGATCTGATCCGAAGGTGCTGGGAAGACCTGGAGGCGAAGCTCGATCGAACGATCGTGGACTCCCCTGCAAGAACAGGGAAGAACACGGCCTCCGACGAGCTTGGATCGACGCTGGGGCTCTGCTCCGGCCTCCTCCCTCGTCACGGAAGACCTCCTTCGACTCCTGGAAGGTTCTTGAGTCCACCGGCGGAGCCAAAAAGGCTCGAGGAGCTCCGATGCTCCGTGGCGAAGCCCAGGAGGAATGGCGGCCCAGTTACCTATGGTTCTTCCAAAATCGACCCTTCGCGGGGGTCTTTTGAGCTCCTGCGACTGCCAAAATGGTCAATGGAGGTGAGGGTAAAATGCCTCGACCTCCAGGGAGTTCTCACAAGGGGTGAACAGCGATTTCGATGCTCGCCGGAGCTTGCTCCGGCGAGGGAACTCGATTGAGCGAATCGATGGGGGATTGGAAGCGAAAAGGGAACCTAAGTGATCCTAAGACTATGAGGAATGAAACGAGAACGAAAATGAAGGGAATAAACACCTCAAGTGGGTACCTGAGGTTGAAGTACCTCGACGGGAAGGTCACCGGAGGTGGGGGTGGAACACGCCCAGATCATGTTGATCCTCCGCCTTGAAGAAGGAAACTTGGAGCTGTCACCTCCAAGAAGCACGAGCGAGTCCAAGGGGGGAAAATCTGGATGAATTGCGGTTCAATTTTGAATGGAAGTCAAGGTTGGTTTTTGTATGGCTGACCAACGGGTCTCAAGGATCGAGGATTATCTGGCGAATCGTCGCTCCATTCTCAAAGGAAACATCTAGGCGTGAAAGACGACATGTCGAGGAGCAAAAGTCATGAAGGATGATACACGAAATAGTGAATGGAGATGCCTCGAAAAAATCCGCAAAAATTGGATCAAACGAGGTCTGACACAATGCACAGGGGTGAAGGTCAGACTGTTGACCTTAGTCAACAGTCCAGACCACCTGGTTGGTCCACGTGGACCAACCAGGAAAAACCTCTGAAAAATGATTTAAAAATTAGTTTAAAAATAGTAAATGGTCGAACTAAATTTTGATTATTAAATAAAAATATTTATTATTTTATATAGTATTTTATTCTGATTTTTAATTATTTTTATGAAGTATTTTTACAAGTTGCTTTTTATAGCCTATATAGGTATTTTACCTGTATTTTTTAGTATTTTATTTTTATTTGGTATTTTTAATTTATTTATTTTTGTTTATCATTTTGTAAAATTATAAAATACTTGTATATACTTATCTATATTTTTATTTTAAGTTTCTGATGTATTTTGTATATTTAATAAAATAAAAGTGTTGTATGTATAGGTATATATAGGTCTGATACCTATGTATTAGATATATAAGTATTTTATTTAGAGTTTTATTTGGGTTTTTCTTCTGATTTTAATATACAAACTTATCATAAGTAATATTTAAAAAATTATAAAAATATAAAAAATACAAAAATAATGAATAAATAATAAATTGAATATTTTAATCTGTACAAGTATACAATGAGGGTCTAAAACTCAACTTTCAAACCGTAGCTCCGCTGAATGCGAAACCACTGCCATTACATAGCTTATTTTATACTATATACAATTAAAGGTGAGTTTGCTGCATTTGGAGTTTTTAGTTGTGAGATACGGATCTGGGAAGTTGGGATTTTGGATTTTTATTCAGACCATGTGAAGAGGAGGATGCCTCTCTGGATGAGCAATGTCTAATCTCCTCATTGAAGAGACTACTCTTGACCATAGCCATGGTCAACTTGCTGTCCTTCGCAGAGTTGCTCATGGTGACTACTAGAGTCTCCCAACTGTCCGACAAAGAACCCAACAAGAGAAGTGCCCGCAACTCGTCATCAAGTGTCAAACTCATGGAGGTTAACTGGTTGATAATGCTTTAGAAATCATTCAGATGCTCCGTCACCTTGGCGTCATCTTTTTACTTCAAGTTCACAAGCTTTCTAATCAAGAAAGTCTTGTTGGTTGCAGTCTTTTGGTCATAGAGCTCGGAAACCTTGTCCCACAGCTCCTTTGCATTTGTCTCCTCGGAACCATGATCGAAAACCGACATGTCAAGCCACTTCCGAATGGTCCCAATGGCCTTTCGGTTCAACTTTGTCCACTCACTTGCGGACATGTTCTCCAGCTTGGCACTCTCTCCCTCCACAGGATCGTGGAGGTCTTTGCAATACAGGATGTCTTCCATCTTGGCCTTCCAAATCTGTCAGTTTTTACTCGTGAGCTTAATCATAGTGCCCTCATCATCTTTGCCCATTTTTGCTCAACCTGAGCTCTGATACCACTTGTTGGGGGATATACACAACCATGATTATCCCCTAAAACTATCCTGCAGCAAAGATGACAGAACAATATGTATGTTCCCCACACAGGAACTCAATGACAACATTATGACAAGCACAAACAAGCACAACAACCAACCACACGAGACAAGGAATTTTACGTGGAAACCCTTACTCAATGTGAGCAAGGGAAAAATCACGGGGCAAGACCAACAACAAATCCACTACGGTCAAGATGAGCCAATGTTCTTCCCGGTTTTGTTGCCCACAAAACTGAGGTACAAGCCACAAGCACAATAGGTAGTTCTTCTACTAGTAGCTAACTACCCCAGGTATCTAAAATACCAAACAACATGCTCAAATTCAAGAAGGATGAAGTGGCTTCCCCTGTGGGCTTCCGGATGGAGTCCCAAAATCGACTTCGGCTCCTTGAGGTCGTCCACAATGACCTCCAATGGCTGCTCCTCTCGAGCTCGCTCCAACGAATCCTCTCTCGAATCCACAAACCTAGCAGCACTTCGACCAACTGGAGAAGAGGAGCAAGGCCATCGAGTACTCTCTCTTGCTCTCGGTCTCTCTCTCTCTCTCTCTCATGAAGGAAGAGGATGGGTTTTGAAAACCCATTTTTCTGCTCTTTGGATGCTTGCTGGAATCGGATGGAATCAGGAGAATGAATGAGGCTCTCACTTGCGTTGTGCGTCCCTGGATTGGGGAAGCCGATGGGGCTCCCACTTGCTGGAAACATTTCAGTAATGTCCCTGCCGAAGGGGCAAATAGCTGCAGCTACAAGGAGCCCAAGTTGGGGCTGGACCTGAAAATTACCCAACACTAACAACAAGAGAAGTTACATCACAACCCGTCTAAGGTCTCCTCAAACAGATATGGGGAGAGCATGTAGGTCAAAGTTTATTATCTACAAAAGACCCCATAGCAAGAAGTAAGGCCCAACGGACCTGGGGTAAACAAAAATAAAAGACAGAAGGAACATCAAGAGTGCATACACATGATTGCATGATCCAAAAAAAGACAGCAGCAGCAACAGAAATGGGGACGATGGTCAAAAAGTCGTATGTCAGCATAGGCTCTTTCAAGATTGACCTAAACTTTTCCTAGTGAGTTTGGATTGGAACCTACTTGGCTAGATCAACTCGATAAGCACCTCTACTTGTAATTAGGCGTAGTCCTTTCCAAAAAAAGGTATCGCGGCTGATCGTTTGCGAGCAATTGGCCGATTACCAGCATTTGTTTGGTTCAGAGCAATTGGTTGTTTACCATCGGTTGCTCAGGCATATGTACTATTGGTACCTAAAGATGAAGTTTTGACACCGAAACAACTGGTTGATTCAATAAGTGTTGAGTGATAAGTCAGACCATCAGTTGTAGCTCATCACTATATGAAACAACTATTAAAACTACTAATGGTTGCTCAGTTCTGAACAAATGATCGATTACCGGCGGGTACTCTCTCATGTAGGAACTGTTGGTAGTTTGAGATGAAGTCTGGACTCCAAAGCAGCTTGACAGTTTGAGTCTTTAAAAAAAATCAAACATTTACTGGTTAGTCGGGCCATTTGATGTGGCTAATTGTAAGCAAGCAACTGACCAATTACCGACAGTTGCTAATTCGAAGCAACCAGTCGGTTACCAACATTTGCACGGGCTTGGATACAATTTGTACAGATATGACATAGACTCATTCCCCTCCGCTTCTTTCTGAGTGGAAGTAGAGGATTTCCCGGAAGTCGGGGAATACATATATCAAATGCTTTCCACAAATGCTTAACTAGTCCTCCTTGGTTTCAGACGGCTTTGATTCTTGTTCTGTCCCCTAGGGGATTTTCGAAAGGCTTAGCCGATATCAGAATAAATAGCCACTCTCACTTCACTCCGGTAGGCCATTACGGCTTCGGACGAGGCTCTTCTTAGCTTCTTCCCTTCTACCCCGCCAATGAAGAGGGCGCTTTTCGAGATACGAGAAAGCAAGCGGGATAGATAGAAAGTCCGAGTAATGAACCTATGTTTTTGTGAAAAGAAAGGCCAATTACCCTAGTGTCAAGAGGTCTTTTCACATCCTCTTTCTTGTATCATTCTTTTCGGAAGTTCACTGTTCAAGCAGAAGAAGACAAAGAGCTGCAGCAGACATATTCTAATGATGACCTTTTCTCGTAGTAGGTGCTACCTTTCATCGAGAACCAACCTGAATAAAGAGAGAGACGAGTTGCTCAAACTTCTGGATAGGTCTCCTACATCTGAACTGAATTCTTTTTGGTTAAAGAATCTATTTCTAGTTGCTCTGGAATAATTAGGAGATTCTCTGGAAGAAATAAAACTTGGTACTATCCAGAAATCAGCCCCGGAGGTCAAGGATTTGCTTCCCCAGATGTAGATTCGAGCACGTTCGATAGAACTGGTGCTAGGTTGTCCCCCGCGTGTATATATATATATATATATATATATATATATATATATATATATATGAAGCAGCTCGTACCCTCGCATCTCAGACCCTCCTCTAAAGAGTCGTACCTCTTCGAGAGCAGGGAGTCTCGCACCGTCTCGGTTGATCTTCCCGACCCCTATGGTGCGATAGGAGGGTACATACAATGGTTCTTCAACTTGGTGTATATTTACAAGTTATTTCATGTTGTAAGAACTTGAATCAAATCCATTTCCAATATCTATATGTTAATTCTTCAAAACAAAAATATCTATAAGTCAAGAATCAAACAGTAATATCGATATATTCAAAATGATCGATATATGCGATATAAGCTTCATAGATGATCGATATGTGTGATCTAATAGTATATTTGTAAATTATTAAGTGATCTAAGAACTTGAATGAACTCCATTTTCAATGTATATAGGTCAACAACTAACAGTACCGGCGATATGTTCGATATGACCGATATGTCCAATATAAGGATTATATAAATGATCTATATGTGTCATCTAAGTGTATATTTGTAAGTTATTCAATGTTATAAGAACTTGAATGGTATCCACTAATCTATAGGCTAGGAATAAACATTAACAACGATATATTCGATATGACTGATATGTACGATATATGAGCTATAAATGACCGATATGTGTGTCTTAAGTGTGTATTTGTAGGTTATTTATTGTTTTAATATCTTGGATGATCTTAATTTCTGAAAAAAAATGATAAAAATGGCTTTTTTGAGCCATTTACAACATTTCCACGATATATCCATTTCTGGGCGGACTGAAACAATATCGATATCGATACGGCCTTCCTTGTGTGTTGCATCGTACTCTGAGCCAAGGGATGACAGAAAGACCCCCGTCATAATGGCATTCTTGTATGTCTATTGTTGCTCATTGCTGGTAGTAATGGGCATAAAACTATGAAGACACTCAAACATGCCTCGAAGATGCGAAAAGTGGGCATAAAGATGCCGACCATTCTGCTTGGTCGAGAAAATGTTATACTGCAACTGGAGTATCTTACTCTCATTCTTTGCTTGCCCATATATGTCAGCTGGGACATCCCACATAGCCTTGGCTGTGGGTTGATTGACGATGTCGTTGACAATCTCAGTGGTGAGCATCTCGGAGAGCCAAATCCATGCATATGCATCATCTTGCTTTCATGAAGCATTAGCCACAGATTTATCCATGGACTCTAAATCAGTCAAAATATGCTCCTTGTTATGACACTACATAAGGGTGCGAAACTGCATGGACCACAACTCGTAGTTGGTCCCATCCATCTTCACGATAGAAGTCGGGCCCTTGAAGGCATCGGACTGCGAAAAAACATCACCCTTGTTCTCTGACATTATGAAATAATCGCCAAAAATCCGGACCGAAATTGGGGAGTAGACCTCTTTGAGCAAGTCTACACAATCATATGAAGGAACAATTGTATATGTAGACTCATACAACCATCCTCTTCAATCCTTGTTGAAGTCTAGGGTCTGAAAACACGATTTATATGTCTAAAATCACGTTGTCAATCTGAATCCGACCTTATTGGCCTGCAAAAAGGGGCTCGAACTTCATCCCGCAAGCAGCAGCGGGTGGCAAGGCCGCAAGGAAGCGACTGTCGGTGGTTGGGATGGCCGACTTAGGTGGCTGGAGGCGCCCGCTGGGGCGACAGGGGCCTGCTAGGTGGCATAGTGACCTGTTGGGCGGCACGGGCGACAGTGTAGGCTGGCAACGACTGTGCAGGCCTTGGCAGCTGACAGACGAGGAGGGGAGGGGGGTAGGGTTTTTGTGGGATATGGAACCCCGATCTAGGGTCATTTCTCCGATATCATGTTGGAGAAAAGAATAGAATCGTACTCATTGTTAAGACCCTAGGGATCTCTTATATAGGAGAAAAGTCCTGGATAAATTACACGAGACGTACACGAAAGATATAGAAATAAGAAAGGGCTAGAAATATCTCAACAATGTTCACATTACTCCTCGTAGAAGAAGATGGCCTATCTCCAAAATATAAACTTGGAGAAAACTTAAATAAAATTACCAAGCGAACTTCGAGAATTCAGGTAAAAACAATAATCAAATCTAAAAAATGAACCGAGAATCAATGTGCTATGATATCATGCGAAAAAATAAAATAAAAATGTGGATTCAAGAATAAGAAAGAAACTTGATTTCCCAAGAAACAAGATGAACTAGGGCGAGAGACAATAAGGGCTAGGTATTCTATAATTCTATTATATTTCTCAAGAGATACATGAGGCATGGGCTATTTATATAACCCACCAACAAACCAAAGTCTCGTCGGTGATCAATATGGGACTAAACAAAGAGCCGCATAATTGGATCCTAGAGAGGTCCGATTAGCCATCTAGCACATACTCTAATAGTTATATATATTCTTCGTATTTTTGCTTTAGAATTTCCCTTTACGATGCTTCTCAAAGGCACCATAGTTCTTTTTGTGGGGTTATTACCAACCTCACAGCTCGTGTATGTCCATGATTTGGAGAAGCTATGCGAAGTTCGAGAATATGAAACTCGACAAAACTTTTTCAATGGTAATCTCTTCGTTGCCGAACAATAATGATTGTACGAAATTCTCAAAAGACAGTGAGAACGAAATCTGTAAAATCACAACAACATGCACATCATTTATTTTAGAATATATATATATATATATATATATATCTCAAATCTTAGATGCTGCATTAGAGGGGTACCTTCTTCTATGTGGAGGTACACTAACATCTTGTTGGTTAGAGACTTCCGCAGACCCAACATGATTATTGAATGTCTTTTTTCATGCACTGACCATTTCGATGGTTCGAGTGACTTCTGTTAGAAAATAGGAAGCAGAAGCGAAAATGATAAACAGAGCATGAACATAAAGAATAAACTTGGAAGAACTCAAAGATTTTTACGTGGAACCCTACTCCTTAAGTAGCGGGATGAAATCACGGGAGAAGCTCTCAAAGGGGCATATGTTGCATTGCACTTTCTCAATGGATACATGAGGTCTGAGGCTCCTTATATAGCCTTCACAGAGCTTCCAAGTCCCACCACTAGTAGATGTGGGACTAAACATATGAATGGGGTAAATGGTTTCTGGAGAGATCCATTTACCCTCCTACAACTCATATGGCGCACAACCAAATACTCCAACAACTTCCCCCTGTTGTTGTCTAACAATGCCTATATGTTATGCTACTTAAGAAGGGCACACATCTTGGCCTTTTAGATGCCGAAGTTGTTCCCGACGGTAAGCTTCAATCATATTGTGCGACACCATCTTCTCCTTACTTTAGATGACCCGAAAGTTCTGATTCATGTTTGTTACACAAGCAGAAGCACGTGAAGATAAAAACGCACTAACAACTACAATACAAGATGTATAAGGCTCACCCTTAAATAGGCTATGTTTTTGGTGGCAGCGGTTGATCTCTCCTAATATGGCGGAAGAATGAAAGTAAATCGGATGAGAGATATTCCCAACATGAAGGGGTTTTTATATGGTATCCACATACAAATGAAACCCCCTTAACTAGAGTATCCTAATCCCTTTACAAATAGAACTAGTAGTCAGATTGGAAACTTACTTTTCAACCGATGACTTTGCAAACAATTGATCTTCCTTGGAGGAATGATAGATCAATCATCAGACGATCTCCAAAAGTCGAACCTGACCGATAAGAGAAAATGAATTAATTGACCATGATTAGTTCCAACAAGCTTTTCTGATAAATGATGACACATGTGATTTATCCGTCCTCTAAGGAAGATTGATAATTGAGACAAATGGAAGATGAGCCCTAAAAATAGCAAATAATCAATCAAATCCTTTTGATGGATCAGACAGATTTTGGGATGAGTTTGAGCAGCATCACAACTCAATAGAATGAGCCAAAATGAGCCTCTTTATGAAGCAACCTACCGACCTGTGTTGGAGGCCTCGACGCAAGCACGGAAGCCCTTGACCACACAGATTATTGTGCAGATTCTCTCAACTTGTAACGCATGTACAAAGAGCTTCCATGAAAACACTACCCACGATCAGATTGACTCGGATACCATGTAGGAATCAAACAAGTACAAAACTATGCAAACACTCACTTATGATAAAGAACCACATCAACGATGAGCTAGCATCCTCTTATTGGCAGCTGGTTTTCTCCACTAAATTATTTAATCAAAAAGTGGTTGCATACAATATATAGAGGTAAATGTTCTAATGGATGTCCACGCAATGTCCATTTAACATAGTGAAGTGGTCAACACATCCAATCTTGCAATGTTATATGTCTACAGGGATTCTTTGTTTTCTATTGGACCGGCCATTGTTATTTATAGTTTACTCCGTTGAGACTTCTAGCTTTTTATTAAAATCACAATAGTTTACTCCTTTCGAGGCTTTCAGCTTTATTAAAAACACAGAAAATGGAAGACAGAGTTTAACATCTTCTCTTGCTGTCTGCCAATTTGTATATAGCCAAAATGAATTGACATTTATCTCAACGTCTCAAGCACTCAGTTTCTGTCAGCTATAGTTTGTTATAAACATCAGTTGTGTGATTATTTTCAAACTTCATTGCAGGCTGGGGCTAATCTAGATTGTCATGTTCGTGTTGGGGCATGATCCTGGGACCCTATATCAGGAGAGGAGTTGCGGGTAGGAGCAGGCCTGGGTGAGCCTTATAATGCTGCTTGGTGTGCTATTGAGTGCTTTGAAGCAAGTGGGGAGATTCTAAGATTATTACTTCACCATAAACCATGCCTGCTTGAAGTTCCCCATCTTGGTAGAACTTTTCTCTGTCATGCCATTCTGTGTAGGAATCCCAATGCTGCAATTGTTCTTCCACGAATCTCAAGGTATTCTTGCCGTTACATTTTGCTGCTGCAAGCGGCAATGTTGGGCTAGACCTTGATATCTTCCCAAGAGAATATAAACAAGTTGGCCGGATCTGGTTTCACTCCGGTCATGGTTGCACTGGTGGCTGGACGTAGAATCCTTCCGTCTCCTTGTGAAAGCTCCTGATGGGAAAACTGTGGCCTCTATCCTTCGAGTTTGGTCATTGGACGGGGATAGATTTTCCTTCGAGCAGATACTGATCAAGGATTGATATGAGACAAATGCTTGATGACTGGGGACACAGCTTCCTTGGTTCAACTTTTGAAAATGGGATTCGACATCGACTTGCTTGATGATGACGGCTTCTCCCCTCTAATGTATGCTGCCAAGGAAGGCCATTCCGATGCATGCAAGGTGTTCTTGTATAAAGGATGTGCAGACTGCAAACTTGTAAATAGTCGTGGCGAGTCTGCCCTCTCCCTGGTTAGAAACAACAGCAGATCCAGCAAAACTGTCGAGGGTGTTCTGCTCGATCACTTGCCTCGATCCCACGTGGTTACAGGAAAGGAGTTGATGAAGCACACTCGCGAGGGTAGAGGTTCCCCTCACATGAAGACTGTACGGATGTTTAAGTCTGGGTTGTTAAGCTGGGGAAAATCAAAGCAGAGGAATGTGGTGTGCCAAGAGGCAGCAATTGGTGCAAGCTTAATTTTTCTGAAGAATCGGAAAAAAGACAACACCGATGGTAAAAGGTTGATTTTCTAGTGGTGACTGGAACTGGTAATCAGGTGCATTTTGAGGCTGGTTCGACCTTCTGTTTGGAGCTATGGGTGCGCGGCATCAATCTCATTATCAAGGAGGCGGCATCCGGGGTTTGACAGATTTATAGTACACAACTAACCTTTTTCATTGCTGCAAGATTACAAAGAAACTGTTGGGAGACGGGCAACAAGCTGCACCGTCAATTCTTTTTGGATGGCAAATCCAATTCTTCGGAACACAACATCCATAAGTCTGGGAACCATAACATTATAAAGAGCTCTACAATTTCAGACGCTAAGAACCCAAATGTATCAAACCCGAAAGGGATAAAGACATAGGAGAGTGTTTTGCGGGTCGTTGGTATCTCTGCCTTCTTGGTATTAGTGATAGTTGTGTTTTTTTCCTCCATTAAATGCAGAGACTCTTTGGATCTCCTATTGTCTGGCTATTGACTGCAACTCATCTGCAGTATTGTTTAAAAGTTATGGTAGTATATGCACATATTAGTTGACGGAAAAAAAGGCAGTCGGCATTTTTTGCTGTTTGGTATCAGTCGATGATGATGAAGGTCTACTATATTTTAGGCTTCATTAGTACTTGATTAGGATGCAGGTGATGATCATTCTGCATTGAATCCGAATAGTTGCATTGAGGATGAAATGTCAAGGTCCATGTTAGATTGGATTCATTGGATTTCTTACATTAAATTTTGCGGTTAAATTTATTTTCACTCTTCCATACCAAGGCTCAACCTTGTAGGTGAAATCATTTAAGCTTGTTCAACTGTTGAAGTTTAGAGGATTCTGAATTCTCAAGGGGTTATCTGGACGGTGAGGTTGGGTTTGTGGAAGGATGGATAAGTATGTTTTATTTTCCATTCTGATTATAAGGTCTATTCTCCCAGGTCTCAATAAAACAGGCATTTGATGATGTGGACAAGTGCTTAACCCACGGATCTAAATCGACGTCGTAACAACGTTGGGTTGGGTTGGAGTAACTTCCTGTTAGAAGGTTAACCAGGTGGATAACCTTTCTGTGAATAGTAGCTATTTGGATGGTTAGGAGGGTTGGAATGGTAAATGCGATGTAATATCATATTGCTTGTGTGTTATATTGATTATTTTTATGATTATAGTGTTTGTTTTTAATGTCAACTTTTTTATTTGAACATGACTTATAACAAGCAAGTATATCATATAACTTTCCAGGATTGCATGGGTAGAGCTAGGAGTGACTCCGAACCAAATTGGACATCTTGTTGTGAATTGCGGAAACGGAACATGTACAAATGAATCAATCAAGCAAGCGCGAAGATACGATTTACAAGTTTCACTCGTAAATGAGCTACATCCTTGGGTGGCGGCGAACGATTTTCACTATGCGAGGAAAGAATATTACAGAGGATATCGAGCACTAACCCTATGGATTTATATATTACACTCGTATAGACTGATCCCTAAAACAAACAGATCCATATACCAGAATAGAAATAGAACTGTTGGTTCTTCAATTGGGTCCAACAAAACAGATGGTGCAATCTCAACTTTGAATTAAATCTCCTGAGAAGCTCTACCAAACTTCACCGTGTCGCCCCCAGCTCCTCCTTGAGACTATTGCCAACTATCGACATTGAGTAAGTCCAAACATTATTTGAACTTACTTGTACGAATTGACCTTGTGAAGATATCAGTTGAATTATGTGTTGTGCTAACATTCTTCATTGTAATCCTCTTCTCAGAAAATGAAGTGATATCTATCATCTATGTGCTTGGTTTTTTTGTGATGCACCTGATCCTTGGCTAAGCATGCTGTACAGAGACTGTCGTAATATATAATAGCATGATCATGCTAATGTAGACCAAGATATCCAACTATGCTTTTCAACCATATGCCTTCCTCTGTAGCTTCTGTCAAAGCCATAAACTCTACATTTATGGTAGACAAAATAATTGACGCTTATAAGATAACCTTCCAACTAATGCCAGAACTTGTCAGAGTAAAGACGTAGCATGTCATAGATCTTCTCCCATCAACATCTACGTAGTCTTAATCTAAATATCCATCAACCAAATAGTTTGCATCACTTCCATAGACGAGGCTATTTCAAATGTTCCTTTCAGATACAAAAAGATCTGCTTGATTGACTACCGATGCTCTTTTCCTCTCGGATATAGAAACATCGCTCATGACATGAGCAATATCAGATCTTGTGTACATCATTGCATACATAAGACTTCTAGCTTTGCTAGCATAAGGAACACGTGACGTGTTAATTCTCTACATTAGACTGAGATGCGAAAGGAAAATAGAAATGAATATTCGCATTAGATGGAGTACCTGGAGGTTTGGTTGTACTATATCTTCAAATTTCTCAAATGTTTGTTTCAACAAGTCATTGAAATTTTACCGAAATGGCAGAAATTTCATCAATATAGAGGGTCATAATACAAATCTTGATCGAAATGATCAAAATTTCATTGTGGTCAATCACCGAAATAGTGATCAAAGTCGACATTTAGGGCCATAAACTGTAGACATCTCAAATCTCATAAGAACTTTCTCATTGTAGTTTTTCCCGAGATAAGAAAAGCTTCCCTTCTGCAAAATCCCTAATGATCTCCATCACCAAAATCCTCTTCGTGCACCAAGGTCTTTCTTATCAAACTTTGAACAAGATTCTTCAGATAAGCCGATGCACTTTTCTTCTTGGCAACAATCAACATGTCATCGAAGTACACTAACTGATAGATGAAGGATCCATCCTCCACCTTGTTATGGTAAACACAACAATAATATGGGCTCCTGTTGAACCCATGACCCATCATGACATTGTCGAACTTCTTGTACCAGTGCATGGAAGGTTGCTTACGCATGTACAAGGACTTTTTCAATATGCATACATGGTATTCCTTACCCTGAAATGTGAATCCCTTTAGTTGGCTCATGAGAATGTTCTCTTTGAGTTCACCATACAAGAAAGCCGTCATCACATATAACTACTTCAGCTCCAAGTCTAGATGTGCTAAAAGAACTAGTAGCATCCTGATGAATGTATGTCTTATAACGTGAGAGAATATCTCGTTGTAATCCATACCTTCCTTCTAACTGTAATCTTTCCTAACAAGACTTGCCTTGTATCTAGTGCTTTACTGCATGAGATACCTGTCTTTTTCTTGAAGACCCATTTGCAGCTAATAGCTTTCTTAACTTTCTTCCCATTTGGCAACATGACAAGCTCTCATGTTTGATTCTTATGAAGTGACTCCATCTCTTCACCCACAGCAACAATCCACTACACAGATTCTGCACCTGTTATAGTCTCCATGTAAGCGGAGGGCTCTGGAGACTCTGTTTCCTCAACAACTTGCGGCAAATGCAACCATATCATCGAAGTTGTACCTTTGACTTGGAATATCTCTTTAAGAAGTCAATCAGTAGTAACACTTGGTTGTCTCTCCTTTAGTTGCTTAGCTTCAGGCTGCTCAACATCAGCCTAATCAGGAGTGATGTAATCGACAACATGATCACTACTTGGTGTTAGTTCAACCTCCACCTATTCATGTGCATCATTACTTATCCCTGCATAAACAGACTTACTCTTTGAGTGAAACGTGGAATTCTTATCAAATGTAACATTCCTTCTAACAATAATTCTATGCTCAGATCGTGATCAAATTCCATATCCCTTAACTTATGCACCATATCCTGTGAACACTCTTTTCTTTACCCTTGGTTCCAACTTCCCTTTACTAACATGATCATATGTAGTTCAATGAAAGACGCGTAGATAGAATAATCAGCATGATTAACAAACTATACCGCCATGGGTGTCTTGCAGTCGATAGTAGAGCGGAATTTCGATTCACTAAGTAATAAGTTGTATTCGCAGCTTTAGCCTAGAATGATCTATCTTGACCGGCATTACAGAGCATGCACCTTGCTCTTATTCTGCAACAACATTATATTGTGGCGTATCTCTGATGGCATGGTGTCTCGCAACACCCTCCTGCAAAACTCATTGAACTTTGACAAATAGAACTCCAACCCGTTATCTGTATGCAGACGCTTCACCTTCTTAGAAGTCTGATTCTCCATCAAGATCTTCCACCGCCTGAAGATTTGGCATGTCTCCCTCTTGTACTTCATCATGCACACCCAAATCATCCTGGAGTAATAGTCAATAATGGACATAAATACCTGACACCTCCGAAAGATGGGACCCATGAAGGTTCCAACAATCAGCATGGATATAGTCAAGCATCTCCTTTCTCTTGTGAATAGCTTTACCGCTTCCTATGTTGTTTTCCGAACATGTAATGCTCACATAACTCCAGCTTGAATCCATTGAGATCCCCAAATGCGACCCTTCTAATCGAGGATATTCATCCCCATCTAGCGCATGTGCCCCAACCGCATATGGCACAACTTCGACTCTGATTTCATGTTTTCGGATTCCACTAAAACCAAACCAGTAATTGTAGGCCCCTCCATGATATAGAGGGTTTTCTGCTTGTTGCACTTGATGACAATCACCCTAGCTTTGGCAACTTGCATAACTCCACCTTCATCGTTGTAGGTATATCCTTTAAAGTTGAAGACTCCAAGGGATATCAAGTTCTTTCTTAGATCAAGAATATGATGAACTTTTGTTATCGTCCTGATGACTCCATCATACATCTTGATCTTCACAGAGCCAATCATCACAATCTTGGATGCTGCATCATTCTGCATGACGATGTTTCTACCGTTTAGCTTCTCATAGGTGCAGAACCAATCTTCATCATGAGTCATATAATAAGAACATCGTGAATCATTAATCCATATTCTATTTGTTGCGTTTTTATCTAAGATGGTGAGAACCATATCACCTTCAGAATCTGTGTCTCCATGAGCCATTACAACAATCCTGGCTTTCCTTTTTTTCTTCCCAGTGCTTCTTCCAATGTCCAGATTCCTTGCAGTAATTACAGATGCCTCTAGAATTATGATTTTTTGATTTAAACTCCTGCTTTCCTTTCTTTGCATAGCCATATCCACAAATACACAACATTAGAGTTTTGCTTGCCGGTATCTATACGTCGAAGTTCAATCTTAACATCTATGTTTCTTAATTCCATTAACAATGTATTTAAGATGTGCAGATGTGCTTTAAGAGATGTACTTTCCTGCGTGCAGAGAAAGAACATATGTTGCTTTAACAACTTCTTGGTTCGAGACTTCGTCATGTACAACAGACTCTCAAGTCTTAGCCACATATCGACCATAGTTGTCTCATCAAGGATTTATGCGATGATCTTATCTGCCAAACAAAGCACGACGTTGAGTGCGCCTTCATTTCCTGCACCATCAACTCATAGGGGTAGAGTGCCTTCGCCCAATCCCGATCCAACGACACCCATGTACCTTGTTTCTTCAATAGGGCATGCATCTTGATCCACCATAGACTGAATCTATTCCTCCATGTGAACTTCTCAATCTTTAGATTGTGTGACATTATCTTGCTTGATGATCATGACGGAATCCAACACTATGATACCAATTTGTTGGAATCGTGGAAGCAGAGCATGCACAAATGAATCAAGCAAGTAAGCTCGAAGACACACGATTTACAAGGTTAACCTGTAACTGGGCTATGTCCTTCGATAATGGCAATCGATTTTTAGTATGTGGGGAAAAAAGAATATAGAGGATACCGAGAGCGCTAAAACCCTAGAAAGTTTATATACTACTCCAGGGACACTGCCCCTACACCCTTGCATGGGGGGGATGTTCATATGAATATATTTTTCTAATGAAAATCCCTGATTCCATTTCTTAGACCTTCAAGTTGTAGGATATCGATGCTTCTGACTTTCTTGCTCATGTGGCCAACTGGTTACCGTGTGTGTTTGTGCGCACGCATTTCTCAATGTTTGACTCCATTTCTTCGCATTGATTTTTATTATCTTCTTTACTCTGGAGGCAATTGATCAACTGGTAATCAAGAGCTTTGTTCTTTTGCACAAAATGAAAATAAAAAAGAATAAGAAGAAGGAATAGCTGGGAGTTTTTATTTGGATAAGTCGCTCACAATATTTATAATTATTTTCATGCAATTGGAATATATCCCTATATTATGTCATTAAAATTTCGTGCGAAATAGAGATTCCTACGGCCTCCATTCAGACGGGGTTGATTTTAGCAATTCAGTTACCGTTAAAAAATGTATGTCTTGATGGAGACCATAGGAGTCTCTGTTTCACACGAAATTTTAATGACATAATATATGGATATAGTGATGAAATTTCACGAAAGGAATTTTCAAAAAAAATGGGAAAAATAGGGGGGGGACCAAGTTAGCTCCCCAAGAGGGTATCCCCATTTAACCCATATATATATATATAGGATATCTTTCAAATGGGACATGGTCATTCCATCCATAAGGAAGGCCAACGATCGCATCCGTACATATTTAATCCGTTGGTTGTCATTAAAGATATGTTAATATTATTATTTAATTAATCAAAAATCTATTTTAGTCATTATTCATTACCTAAATATAGTATGTAATCACCAAAAATATTTCATCATTAATCGCTCTCCTGTTTTTGCCATTCACGTTGCCAACCCTAATCTCACACGCACAAAAAGTGGGAAGAGGAGAAGGATGTGCACGATGACGGCTTTGGCGTTGTGAGGGGGCCGTCGATCGTCTCTGTCGTTCGTCTCCGCCGTCATCATGAGGAAGGTCGTTCGCTACAAGGAGGCCGTCATTTGTTTCTGTCATTCGTCTCCGTCGTCATCATGAGGAAGGTCGTTGCCCCTGCGAGGAGGCCATCGTTCGTCTCCGTCGTCAATCTTTTTTGCATATCAATTTTTAGCATCATGCACGGCCTCATCGGCATGGCAGAAGTCGATGGCATGCGTGGCTATTAGGGAATGATGCTGTGGCTCTCTGGAAAGACCTTCATGCAAACGACGACGACAATACGTAGGTCGGATAATGATGCGTGTACACGGTGCTGCAACTAGTCCTGGATGAAGAACGATTCGCAGTTTGATACAATACTGATATGTACTATAAAATATTGATGTGTACTATATAATATTAATGTGTATTATACAATTTTGATATGTATTATACTATTTGTTATGTATTTTTACAAATCAAATGGTTGCGAATGAAAATTATATTTTTTTTATAAATCTTGTATATATTGATGTGCATTACACATTTTAGATGTGTATTATACATTTTAGATGTATTTTATACAAATTTGATTTGTATATTCGCACAATTAATCGTGAATGACTATCATAATGTTTACAAAAAATTATACAAATTTTATTATACAAAGAACCATACAATTGTTACAAAGAACCACACATTAATTGCTAATATGAATTGTATTCTATAAATAACCATGCAAAATTTACAAATAACGGATGACTTTTTGAATGAACAACGGATTCTAAAAAAACATATAGTCGATACAAAAGGAACCTTCTACAAAAAATACACGAGGATACAAACATATGCTGCAGATAATATCGTCTAGCACAAAACTGGATATTTTTTATATATAGTATTGTGAAAATACAAAAATAAAATTAGCTAAATTTAGTATTTTGGAATATTAATTGGCGTGCATAATTAATGCAAAAGTTGATGACCAAAATATCTTTTTGGACAAATAAATTGATGATGTCATTAGATTTGAATCTAACGGTTACGATCGTTGGCCTTCCTTAAGGATGGAATGACCAAGTCCTATTTGAAAGGTCCCCTATATATATATGGTTAAATGGGGTTACACCTATCCAATTGACTACTCCCAACCCATTTTCCCCCTTTTTAATTTTTTTAAAAATGTAAGTATGTATATTCATCACTATATCCCCCTAACATGTCATTCCAATTTTTTCAGAAACAGAGATTCATATGCCTTCCATCTGAAGGGGGTCAATTCTAACAATTCTGAGGCCGCTTAAATATGACAATCTTGATGGAGGAGATAAAAATACGGAATTAAGTCGATTTTTTAATGACACTATGGTGATATATTGTGATCTAAATTCCAATAGGTTTCATTTTAGAAAAATAAAAAAATATAGAGGAAAAGGGGTGGGAGCATGTAAATTAGCTACACCTAGGGAGCATACACCCTTTTCCCATATATATATATATATATATATATAGAGAGAGAGAGAGAGAGAGAGATGAGTGTTCCTATGAGAGCCAAAACCTGTGAGCGCATGAGAGCATGCATTCTGGACCACATGATTCAATCAGGAGAGAGAAGACCAGGAGAGAGAAAACAGAATCATGTGGTCTAGAATGCATACTCTTATGCTCTCACAATTTTTTGCTCTCATAGGATCACTCCTATTATAGAGAGAGGGGGGGAGGTTGTTTTGAGTAATAGCCAAGTTGGTTGTTACACAAGGCAGTTCTCCCCCCTTTATTTTTTTTGAAGATAAAATTGTGTATATTCATCTATATGTCCCATCTATATGTCATTCAAATTTCGTCAGAAACAGAGACTCCTATACCATTTATCTAGAACAGGTTGATTAAAGCAAATTTCAGACCGTTAAAAATTATCTGCTCTAGATAGAGGGCATAGGATTCTCCATTTCTGACGAAATTTGAAATATAAGAGCGACATATAGATGAATATACATGGTTTTATTTTTGAAAAAAAAATAGAAAAGGGGGGAAACTGTCTTTTATAACAGCCAAGTTGGTTGTTACACAAAACAACTTCCTTTTCCTCCTATATATATAGGGAAAAAGGAGTATGCTCCATGGGTGTAGCTAACTTACATACTCACACCCCTTTTCCCATGTATTTTTTTATTTTTCTGAAATGAAACCTATTGTAATTTAGATCACAATATGTCACCATGATATCATTCAAAATTTGACTTAATTCGATACTTCTATCCCCTCCATCAAGACTGTCGAATTTTAACGGTCTCGGAATTGCTGAAAATGACCCCCTTCAGACGGAGGGCATAGGAGTCTCTGTTTCTGACGAAATTTGAATGACATGTTAGAGGGATATAATGATGAATATACATATTTTTATATTAAAAAAATAACAAAATGAGGGGAAATGAGGGTGGAAGTAGCCAATTGGCTACACCATGGGTGTAGCCTCATTTAACCCACATATATATATATATGGAAAAAATGGGGCTGCCCCCTGGGGGCAGCAAACATGGCTGCCCCGCCCCATTTTTAGTCAATTTTTTAATTTTTTTTGAAAATATCGCAATGTATATTCATCACTATATCCCTCCTATATGTCATTCGAATTTTGTCAGAAACGGAGACTCTTACGGCCTCCATCGAGATAGTGTCGATTTAAAAAATCCTGTTACCGATAAAAAATGACTGTCTGGATGGAGGTCATAGGAGTCTCTGTTTCTGACGAAATTCGAATGGCATATAGGAGGGATATAGGGATGAAGATACATCGTGTTATTTTTCAAAAAAATAAAAAATTACGAAAATAAGGTGGGGGCAACCACATATAACCCTATATATATAGGGAAAAGGGAGCCTACACCCAGGGGTGTAGGTAACTACCTACAACCGGCTTATTTTTTCATTATTTTTTGATTTTTTTGAAATGAAACTTTTGAGGAATTAGATCACTATATATCACCATGGTGTCATTCAAAATTCAACTTAATTCGAGACTCCTATCATCTTCATCAAGACTGTCAAATTTCAACGGTATCAGAATTGCTGAAAGTTGCTGAAAATGGTACCTTCTAGATGAACATGTTAGGAATGTTTGTTTTGCATGAAACTTGAAACACATATTCATCTCAATATATTAAGAAAATCACCTTAAGGTTTCATTCAATAAAACTCAAAAATCATGAAAAAGAATGCCGCGTGTAGGTAGTTACCTACACCAATGGGTGTAGGCTCCCAGCTCCTATACACACACACACACACACACACACATATATATATATATATATGGGAGCTGGGAGCCTACACCCATGGGTGTAGGTAACTACCTACACCCGATCTTCTTTTTCATGATTTTTGAGTTTTATTGAATGAAACCTTAAGGTGATTTTCTTAATATATTGAGATGAATATGTGTTTCAAGTTTCATGCAAAACAAACATTCCTAACATGTTAATCTAGAATGTGTCATTTTCAGCAATTCTGAGACCGTTAAAATTTGATGGTATTGATGAAGATGATAGGAATCTCAAATTAAGTTGAATTTTGAATGACACCATGGTGATATATAGTGATCTAATTCTCCAAAAGTTTCATTTCAAAAAAATCAAAAAAATAATGAAAAAATGAGCTGGGTGTAGGTAGTTACCTACACCCCTGGGTGTAGGCTCTCTTTTCCCTATATATATATATATATATATATATATATATATGAGGTTAACGGGGCTGCCCCCACGTCGTTTTTGACATTTTTTTATTTTTTTTGAAAAATATCACCATGTATATTCATCCCTATACCCCTCCTATATGTCATTCGAATTTCGTCAGAAACAGATACTCCTACGGCCTCCATCCAGACCATTATTTTTTAACGGTAACATGCTTTGTTAAATCGACATTATCTCGATGGAAGATGTAGGAGTCTCTGTTTCTAACGAAATTCGAAAGGCATATAGGAGGGATATAGGTACCAATATACACCGTGATATTTTTCAAAAAAATTAAAAAACACCGAAAGTAGGAGGTGGGGCAGTCATGTTGGCTGCTGTCACAGGGTCAAAATCCCGCTACCGATTTCAACCGTACCTGTGCGGCGTTAGCTAACCCGTAGCTAACCAGCCTTCCCGAGTAGAACGGTCACGGACGCGCTCCAACTCTTCTCGATACTCCTGCTTGCTAGCGCACCGACGCTTCCAACACAAACACGAGCACGAACTCCGGATCGCTCAAGAACACCCTCAAGAACACGCTTAAGAACGCTCAAGAACACGACCACACGATCACCCAAGCACGGGCACAAAGCTCTTCTCTTATTAGAATGGGAACTCTCTCTCTGGAGTGGGTGACACTCTACACTTGTGTGTTTACAAATGAGCCACCACCTCTCCTTTTATACAAGACTCAAGGCAACCCAAGGGACACTCATTATTACATTTACAATAATGATACATAAAGACAAAAGAGACCCTTCGAGTTCTTTGGCAACCCTTCACGTTCCTCAGCAACTCTTCGTCTGCTCGTCTCTTCGACTCCCTTGTTGTCCTTTCGTCTTCCCGCACGGTCGATGCCCAGTCAACCGCCTAGTCACCAACACGCATGCGCTCCAGCGCCCTGCTGATGCAGCTTTACCATAATTCACCAAGTGCCACCGAACACTTAATCTTGTGCCATAAGGGAACCCGCGGCCTCCAGACCCTCGTGCGGTAAACCCTTCCTTAGCGTTCTGTATGCTAAGGGGAAGTCCTCCATAACTTCGCTATCGTGGCCTCCAGACCACTGTCGTACGCGTACTACCGAGCATGCTCGACAATGCTCGTATTCAGCACCTGCAACGCTCCATGCCTCCTTGGATCGCTACGCATCAATACCGATACCGTACGCCTTCGTGCGTACGCCTATGTGACCGTACCGCATTGCTCCTCGATGCGTACTGCTTCACTACGTACCGCCCGTCTGCGCTTGCGTATGTGCCTCTACGTGCATCCACCATCATGTCTTGCACTGCTGCCTGTACTCGCTGCTCGTACTGCTACTAGCACCACGACACTATGCTACCGAGCCAGTGTCCTGTGTGACGCTTCTCCATCACGTACGGTATAGCCTCCAGACTCTCGTGAATAACCTCCTTGATATCCAAGTATTTCGGACTCCTCCTGGAGTCCTTCTCCATCGATCACTCTCGAGCATCCGCTACCGGGTCTGCACGATCATTCTCGATCACAGAATTTGGGGGTGTGACAAGCCTCCCCCACCTGAAGAATCGGTTGTCCTCAACTGAGCATCTCCTCTTCAGCTGGCGTCCCGTCATGATCCCCCATCCGCTACGCACCTCCTGATGCTGCTCACTTGGAAGGGTAGTGCAAGCGTGCACCACCTCCCTTCCCGTACTTGTCCTTCCCACGAACCGCGTCCCTCCACGACTTGGTCTTCGTCGTGAGAAATGGAGCTTCCTCATCAGCTCCTATTCTCGATGTATTCCTCCTGGATACAACAGCTCAATCGCTGGTTTGTGGTCGCTCCAGCTCCACATGTGGAGTACTCACCTCCACGCTTGCTCGTTCACGATCTATATCGTTCCCTGTAGACGTACCCGTGTCCTGGGAAGTGAGCACCTCCTGCGCTCCGAGCATCTTCGATATCTTGCCTCCTGCAAGATCGTTTGTGCTGTGGTTCGTCACCACTCCACTCCCATGGACGTTCAACTCCTTGTCCATGCTGCATCGCCCTCCTGAGCTCTGCATCGGCTTCTCGTGCACGGATCTTCTTCCATCCGCGGCTTCGGTTGTGTGCCTCCATTACACACTTTGGTGCTCCGTACGCACCTGCGCACTCATGTGCATCCTCGATCGAGCCTTGGCGCCTTTAAAGCTCTTTGTTGTGGAGTTCCCTCGCTCCACTGAAGTCGAAGCTCCAGCCCGAAGTGTTGTGAGGCGTACCTTGCGTATAGCACCGATTGCTCCCAAGCGTACCTCACCTTCTTCTTCATCCTCCTCGTCCGTACGAAGAGTGTTGAACATCTCCTTCTTTGGGCACTCCCGCGCCCGATGCGGTCCGTCGCATATAAAGCATCCCTTGCTCTTGGGTTGCTCCTTCTTCTTGGAGTACTCGCGTTCCTTCGTTGGTGGATCTTGGGCAACGCCTTTGCCCTTGTCCTTCGATCGCGCCTTCTGCTTGCCGGTGAACTCCCTCTCTTCAGCGTTGTAGCCTGGTTGGGCCGCCCCATAATCGACCAACGCATCTGCCACCACGATCGCTGAATTCAAGTCCTTCACGCCCTGCCTCTACAGTTCGGCTTGCGCCCAGCTTTGCAACCCGATCGTGAAGTTGAACAGTCCTCCTCTGACATTCCCTTGATGTCCAACAACAAGGACGTGAACTGCTTCACGTACTCACGAACAGTACTTGTCTGCTTCAGACATCGAAGAGCCTCCCGTGCAATCCACGCAGTGTTCTTTGGCAGGAACTGCGCCTTCAGTTCCGTGACTAGATCATCCCACCTGGATATCTTCGGTCTTGCCTCATCTGCTGCACGGCTCCTCCACCATAGCTTGGCGTCGCTCGACATGTACATCGATGCCAAGCCGACCTTCTCGGCTTCCCTCGTCTTGGTCGCCTCGAAGTAAACTTCCATGTCTCATAGGAAGTTCTCCAAATCCTTGGCACTCCGCGTACCTGTAGAGGATTTGGGTTCGGGTACCTTGCGTCGCTGCACCTCTGTGGAGCCTCCGCTGTTCGCCAATGCCTTCTTGACGAGGGAGATCTCGCTACGTAGATCCTCCATCACCGTGTTGAACGCCTCCAGTTTGTCCTCCATGGACTTGATCTGCTCCGCTGAGCATTGAGACTCGTCCCCAACATCCGATCCTTCTGAATAGCGATCCTCCAAGATGGCGATGCGGTGGGCATGAGTCCCAATGGTGGACTCCACTTCTGCCATCGCTTGCTCCAGTGCTGCCACACGCTCGATAACACCCACCATCTTCGCTCCGCTGGTTGAAGATGTACTTGCACCAACAAGTATCCTCGTTCCCGCGATCGAATACTCCAACAGCCGCTCGTAGCTTTGCCCGCTTTCTTGGCACCAACCAAGCTCTGATACCAATTCGTGCCAACGAATTGTATCACGAACCTGGCTCTGATACCAATTGTTACAGGGTCAAAATCCCGCTACCGATTTCGACCGTACCTGTGCGGCGTTAGCTAACCCGTAGCTAACCAGCCTTCCTGAGTAGAACGGTCACGGACGCGCTCCAACTCTTCTCGATACTCCTGCTTGCTAGCACACCGACGCTTCCAACACAAACACGCGTACGAACTCCGGATCGCTCAAGAACACCCTCAAGAACACGCTCAAGAATGCTCAAGAATACGACCACACGATCACCCAAGCACGGACACAAAGCTCTTCTCTTATTAGAAGGGGAACTCTCTCTCTGGAGTGGATGACACTCTACACTTGTGTGTTTACAAATGAGTCACCACCTCTCCTTTTATACAAGACTCAAGGTAACGCAAGGGACACTCATTATTACATTTACAATAATGACACATAAAGACACAAGAGACCCTTCGAGTTCTTTGGCAACCCTTCACGTTCTTCAGCAACTCTTCGTCTGCTCGTCTCTTCGACTCCCTTGTTATCCTTTCGTCTTCCTGCACGGTAGACTCCCAGTCAACCGCCCAGTCACCACAACGTATGCGCTCCAACGCCCTACTTATGCAGCTTTGCCATAATTCAGCAAGTGCCACCGAACACTTGGTCTTGTGCCATAAGGGAACCCGCGGCCTTCATACCCTCGTGCGGTAAATCCTTCCTTAGCGTTCTGCATGCTAAGGGGAAGTCTTCCAGAACTTCGCTATCGTGGCCTCCATACCACTGTCGTACGTGTACTACCGAACATGCTCGATAATGCTCGTACTCAGCACCTGCAACGCTCCATGCCTCCTTGGACCGTCACGCATCAATACCGATACCGTGCGCCTTCGTGCGTACACTTATATGACCGTACCACATTGCTCCTCGATGCGTACTGCTTCACTACGTACCGCCCGTCTGCGCTTGCGTATGTACCGCTACGTGCATCCACCGTCATGTCTTGCACTGCTGCCTATACTCGCTGCTCGCACTGCTACTAGCACCACGACACTCTGCTACCGAGCCAGTGTCCTGTGTGATGCTTCTCCATCACGTACGGTAGAGCCTCCAGACTCTCGTGAATAACCTCCTTGATACCCACGTATTTCGGACTCCTCCTGAAGTCCTTGCTCCATCGATTATTCTCGAGCATCCGCTACCGGGTCTGCACGATCATTCTCGATCACGGAATTTGGGGGTGTGACAGCTGCCCCCAATGGGCCGCCACATTAAATCCTATATATATAGGGGGGAGGTAAATGGGGCTGCTCCCTTGGAGGAGCCAACGGGCTCCTCCCACCCTCATTTTCCCCCAATTTTTTTTATTTTTTTAGAAAATAAAATGTGTATATTCATCACTAGATCCCTCTAACGTTCTATTAAAATTTAATCAGAAACAGAGATGCATACGGCCTCCATACAAACATGGCCGATTTAACAAATCATGCCACCGTTAAAAAATAACGTCTGGATGAAGGGCTTAGGAGTCTTTATTTCTGACGAAATTTTAATAGAATGTTAGAGGGATGTAGTGATGAATATACAGATTTTTATTTTCTAACAAAATAAAAAAATTGGGGGGGGGATGGGGAAATAGGGGTGGGAGCAACTACATTGGCTATTTCCAGGGAGCATACTACTTTTTTTTCATATATATATAATATATATAGGGAGAGAGACTGATTCTGTGAGAGATAAAAACTGTGAGAGCATGAGAATAGTGAATATGGATCAATAGATTCTGCTAATTGATTGAAAAAGAAGAGAAATGAACATAATCTAATGATCCAGATTCACTAATTTCACAGTTTTTAGCTCTCACAGAATCAACGCACACTCTCTCTATACAGAGAGAGAGAGATATTGATACAAAGATAGATAGGCGCACTATTCAATGAATGGAGTGATGTGATACGGGATTCCCGATTTTTCCGGTCCTCCATAAAGTAAAGAATAATGGGTTGAAAATGGTACTGGTCATTTAGTTTATGGCCAAGTTGTATAAAGATTGGGACTCTTCATGTCATGCCTTTACTATATCAATGGCTGCACGTCTACCCTTCACTTATTTAACATATCCACGGAGTACCACTTTAGATATGGAAATGCCATCATGAATATCATGTCTATCGTTGATATAATATCCTCCACACAACTAAAGAGAGGTGTTTTCATTAGGGATACAAATAGATATAGATATTTCTACATCCTCTATTTTTTTACAGATTTTGACTTCTGTATTCGTTTTAAAATGGATATGGATACATATCACTTTGATATCTGCAAATATCTGTATCCTTATCAGTATATTCGTTTTCATAAATAAATATTATTGTAGATTTATTGTTAACCTTATATAACATAATTTTTTACCTTGTTTTATAATATTTGATATAATTATTATGATATAAGCATATTTAGTATATTTGTACCTTGTGTATTTCATCTGATGCATGTGTATTTAATCTAATCTATAGAGTATTTCTAATAGAATTTTTATCAGTTGTGCCCCTCCGAGATATTGCAATATCAGTTATGCCCCTATTTTTTTGAGAATATCAGTTGTGCGCCTGACTTCTTGCCAATATATCACTTGTGCCCCTCAGGGTAGTGACCGTCCATAACCAACGCAAACGGACATTAACTTCAAGGACACAAATAGAATTAAATTTTAAAAAGGATTGAAAAGTCTAAGGTATCCTCTTCCTCCTCCTCCCTTGTCTTCTTCCTCCCTTCTCTTCCTCCTCTCCTATCTTCTTCCTCTTCCTCCCTTCTCTTCCTCCTCCAAAGCTCCTCCCTCTTTCGCATGCTCTCCTGCAGCCTCTCCCGAGCCTGGCCAAGATATGCCCCCGTTAACGTCCCAGATCCCAGTCCCCACAATCTCCCCCCTGCCACCTCCCCAGGTCGCCCCCTGCCCTGCCTCCCCTCGCGCCCCCAAGCCCCGCCGCCCCTGCGCCCCCAGGTCAGCCCCCTGCCCTGTCGTCCCTAGGTCGCCCCCCTGCCTGCCTCCCCCCCGCCCCCAGGTCGCTCCTAGCCCCGCCGCCCCCATGCCCCCAGATCACCTCCCTGCCTTGCCTACCACCCCCGCCCCTAGCCCCGCCGCCCCCGCGCCCCCAGGTCCTCCCCTCTATTTCAGTTGTAAAAAACCTGGAGAGGGGGAAGGGGATGAAGGAGGAGGTGGTCAGTCTCGTCGTCGTCGAGAACCTGGAGTGTTTTCAGTATTTGTTAAGTTGAGATAAATTTTTGACTGATTGATTCATGAAAATTCATCGAAAAAATCAATAAAATTCACCGTCTGATCCGTAATGAGTGATATATCCGTGAAAATGCAAAAAATTTAGAGATTCGATGGATGCGTGAAGGTGTAACTAAGAGAGAGAAATTATGAAGAGAAAGAAAGAAGAACAAATGGAGGAGGAAGAAGATGAAGAAGATGCCTGGACAATTATACCCCTCTTAACTGCATCATGATTTGAAAAAGCCATGGTTAAGTCAACTCATTGACGGTTAAACTAACGGAGGGGTACAATTGATAGAATGACAAGAAGTTGAGGGCACAACTGATATTTTCAAAAAAGATAGGGGCATAACTAATATTGTAATATCTCAGAAGGGCACAATTGATAAAAACCCTTTCTAATATTATGCGTATGCGATCAATAACTATTTCACATCCGCATCTGTTTTTAAAGATATGCTAACATACCGTCAATATATGTATCTGCGTCCGTATTTGTATTTAAGTATTTGTATTTAAAAGCAGACACGAATATGATAACACCGATATCCACATATGTCCGTTTGCGTCTCTAATTTTCATCCTCCTATGTACTTCTCGTAATCCACACTCGATTCATTGATTAATCGAGATGCAAATCAGATAACCAACCTATATCCATACATATAGGATGGGAGGGCAATGCTTGCATTATGTAACACTATTCATGCTCATGTTCATGTTATTTGTTGCGAAATACTTTTTTTATTAATGTCGTATCCATTGCTATATTATTAACGACGATTCATACAACGATATTATAAGTGGTAATTTTCTAAAATTTTAAATGCGCATCACTATATTTGAAATGTATAATTAGTTAAAAGTTTTTAAAAATTTCAAAAGATAAGCATGCTATATGGATCGTCGTTAGTGATGCAACAACTGATATGATTTTTGTTGCTAATGTCAAGTATAATTTTTTTTGCAATGAATAATATCTCCATTATGTATTTAACATCGTAAAATATAGTAACATATTTAAAACAAGTATTATTATAGGTTCATTTTGTTGTAGTGATAATTATATATATATATAGAATCTGTCGCTATGTCATTTGTTGTTAAATATATAACAAATATAATCCATTTAAAAGTAGTTTTCATACCACAAATAAGCAACAAAAACATATCCGCTGCTATATCACTAGTGATGTTTCAAATATCGACTGTTATCTTTCATCTTTGCCATCAAAATCCATACCTATTGATGTTAAAAATTCACTATAATGAATAATTTGATTTTTTGTTGCCATATCTTTCAACATAAAAACGGTTATTGTCATATCTTCCAATGTTAAATATGTAACAACGGATATTATTCATTGCAAAAAAAAAAAGCTTTTGTTCGTTTACTTGACAATGAATGTAAAATTCGTTGCTAAGTGTCTACATAACGATAATCTACCCGTTGATTTATCTGTTAAAATTTTATATTAATCAACGCTAAATTTAGCAATGATTAGAATATGTAAAAGTCAATAAATAATCATTGCTTCAATGATTCATTGCTATGAATATAACAATGAATATGATATTCATTGAAAATAATCAATGAATAATATTTGTTGTTATTTATTTAACTACGGAAGATCATATAGCAATAGATATTAAATTATTTGTTGCCTTCGGTAAATTTTATTGCAGTGATTACCACAATTACTTTTGATTATGAATACACGTATAGTCATCGGTATAGCAATAATTAGACCTGGCCAACATGCTAGGGGATTGCCTGCCCGACCTGCTCATGGGTCGGGTTTGGGCTAGGAGATTTGGGCATGGGCCATCTTGGCTCAACCCGTAAAAAATAAAAAATATGTAAATATAAGCTGAATAATACATGTATTAATATGATACATTTCATGTTTTTCATATGTGACACTAGTTTGAAATAAAATTTAATAGTTTACATAGCAAGTAACATGTAGACTACTTATATTAGTTATATAAAGTATAAATAGTATTAATAAAATCATTTATACATATTAAATACCATTAAAAATTCGATGAAAAATGAATAAAATTAGCCATGGGCCGGTCCATGGCAGGCTTTGGATAGAGGCTTTTAAACCTCAGCCCATTCGATCCGGTCCACGGACCAGTCCGGTCCACATTTTGGTCAGGTCTAGCAACAATAGATACTGATATATGTAGACAGATTTGTTGTTCGTAGCTATTTTCAACTATAATTTCTTTATAACGTATAATATTTCTTGATATATATATTTTTAATAACAACCGATATAGTGTAATTGCGATGGATTTTAAAATATACTTCACTGTTGACATGTTTCCGTAATCGTACACAAAAATAAAAAAAGCAACTCTTTTAAATATGTAAAATAGCAAAATCGATTTATTGTGACAAAAAATGGTAAACATTCTAGTTAGAAAAAAACCTTCATTTTCCTCTATTGCAATCTATGGTCGAATAAAGACGTGGGTGTATATTATACATTCACCGAGTGTATATCAAAGGGTTGGCCACGGGGTTTTAAAAAATCGGGCAGTCTTCAGTATGATATAATCGTATCGGACTGTCGGTCCAAATTGGTTAGATCGACGATGATGTCAGTATGACATCATCTTTCTTATTAACTCGGAAAAAATCAGATCAGACTTAAGTTATCGGTCCGACCGGTCAAACCGATAAACCATATACATATATGTAAGTATGCATGTATATATTATTGAAACACTCGTTTAAAATGTCAAATCTTTCAATAAAATAACATGATTGTCTATTTCAATCAAACATTACAAAAGTTAGCAACATTTCTAGCATTATATATGAATACAATGTTGTAATCATTTATGTATAGTTGTATCTAGAAAATTACTCTAAAAAGGAAGGGGCACAATTGATATTCCAAAAAAGAGGAGCAACTGATATTGTAGAAATTAAGAAGGGTACAATTGATAAAAATCCTACAATTTACTTATTTACACCTTTATTTTCGAAAATTTATCAAACTATTATAACCGGAACAATCCAGATCAACTTGTTCCGACCATCCAGGTCAATTCAATCCACCACCGTTTGGACCTGATTTTTTAATTTATTCTTTTTAAAAGTAATTACATCGTGAAATCGACCGAGCCGATCGGATCAAAGCCAGTTCTCGATCCAATCGATCCGACTGGCCGATCCGGTTCGATTTTTTAAACCCGGTTGGTGACGATTCCTTTCTTAATTAGTAAATAACAAATTTTATTGTAACAATTTGTCATTGTCTTGTATTTATATCCTATGTCATGTTCTAATTATTTCAATACCATGCATGTATAAAGTTGTAAACCCAATGACGTGGACCGTATGGACATTAAAAAATAAAGTCGTGAGTTTTCTACAATCCATTAATAAATACTGAACATTTCCGTCCATACAAGTCACATATAAATTATCTACAATAATCACTAAATAATCTCTTGTATACGTAAGTTCGCAAATCGATATCATCAACAATGCATCCGGTCACGAGTGATAATAAATACATGTAAAGGACATGTAGAAACCCATCCGACAATTTTTTTTGATAGAACGATATTTATATTAATTATTCAATGAAGTTACATAGGAATTGATGGAAGACGGGCAACAAGCTGCGCCGCCAATCCCTTTTGAATGGCAAATCCAATTCTTCGAAATACAACATTCATATACAACAATTCATTTTGTAATCGTTTGGATCATAATAATTTGTATCTGAAAAATAGGGAGATCATTTTCTAAATACATATCGATTAATCACTACAATTAAATTGTAATATATAATATTTGAACATTTGTTATATATCTTTTCATGTTAAATTCATGCTAACGGGTAACATTCGTCGCAAAATTGGCTTTAATTTGATGTTGTATTAATTAATACAATAATGATTATCTACTGATTTAAAAAAAATTATAATAATTTTGAACTATTAGCAGTTAATATAAATTTCCATGAAAAGATGAATGAATAGTTGTCATCATTAAGAACAAATAAATCGGTTACAACAAATATGACATTCATTGCGAATTTAAAAAAATCAATAAGAAGTAAATTTTAACCACTTGATTAAATTAATTTAATTTCTTTGGCAACCAAAGGAAATTATCAATCAATCTATGGGATGGGAAGAATTTATTGTTGAAATTTATGATTGGAAATGTAGCTAAAAGGACATCCTTAAGATCATTTGCACAACTATATAAATTACAAAAGAGAATAAAAGGATGCCATTATTACGGGCACGGCCAACGAATATTATTTGTTTAAAAATAAAATAATATTTTATATTTTAAAATTCTTAAGAAATCATATGTTAGTTAAAGGCCGCAGCTCATGTGAAGGTATTTCTTTGGCTTCTCAGGAGCGGAAGATTGCTGATCAAGGACAGATTATCGCGATTCGCCTTGGCAACGAAGTCGGCATGCCCTCGATGCTTGGTGAGTGTTGAGGATGCCGACCACATATTCTTCGGGTGTGGGAATTCGATGGTGGCCTAGAACCTTTATGGGTGGCGAGGGGTTCATGTGGGCAGTGTCTCGGAGTTATGGAGGCTCGTTGGCGCAGGGTGGACTGGTACATAGCGCGAAAGGTTCAAGTGCTTGGCGATGGTATGAGCTTTGTGGTTGGCTAGAAATGGGGGTGGTATTTCGGCATATGAGCATTTCTATGCGGAAAATGTGGTGGCGCGCGTTAAGACGTTGAGTGAGAGTTGGAACCTGTAAAATCAAATAATATTGTACATCCTTAACTCTGTAATACTTTTTTGATGATAAAAGTGAAGTTTTTGAGCACACACCTAAACTATGGAGATTTTTTTTCTTTTTTTTCAAGTTAAAACATGCACTCGATGGTCTAAATAGAAGTGATTATCTGTTGCTTTCCTCCTCCAGAATATCATATATGTAGTAATCATATAGTAATCATATGATATTTTATGCTTTGAAATACAAAGGTATTAAGCGTTTGTTACCACATTGCAATCGACCGCTCACTGCAATAAAGTTGATATAAAGTACTGAATAATTTAATATTTACTATCATATCTTCTCTAGCTAAATATATCAAAACGAATATTATTCATCACTTGATTATGTAAATTTACAATGAATATTGTATTCGTTGTTATACTAATCATATAACAAAATCGACATTAAATTTAGCATCAATTAGTAAACATTTTAATGAACAAGTCAACAAAAGAATCGTCGTTATATGAACCTTTAACGACGAAAATGACATTCATTGTTAATTATAAGAACAAAAAATAGCAACGAATAATATTCGTTGTTACATCTTTAAGATCAAAAGATATGAAAATAAATATTAAAATTATTCATTGCCATATGTCAATTTCATGATAGTAGATGCATATAGCAATTTGCAAATGCAATTAATATTGAATCAAATAATGAAATCTCTTTATTTTTAGAATTTCAAATAGAATACGAAAAACAAGAACGGAAGGAGGAGGATGAATTCATGAGAAATAAAGGATTGAAAATTGCATTATATTTTTTCAAAAGGACAAGCAGTGTTCAATTGCCCTTTAAATCAAAAGTCATATATATTATTTGTCATATATATTATTTGACGGAAAGTCGATTCATCTTGTTCATGTACAACAAGAAAGAATGGAGTTCGAGCATAAAGTTTGCATTTTCCAAAACATACACATTAATTGTCTTTAAATCAATTCAATAGTCCTACACTTTACCGTGTGCCAATTAAACCCGCACTTTACCATGTATCAATTTAACTCCACACTTTACCATGTGACAACTCCATCCCACCGGCATGTAACCAACTTGGGAATAACTATATTCATTAAACCATCAAAAATATCTTTCCTTAAATATTGCATGGTAATACCATCCATTTGCAAGAATTCATTATTCCATGTCTATAACACTTTCCCCAGTAACGGAGGGAGAGGGGGGCGGGAGGGGGCTTAGCCCCCCCAACCCATGGAAAAAATACCTATATTACAGGAGATCAATCACTCTTTAAATAGTCAATCATTTATTTTTTAATTAAAATATTTCAAAAAAATATAGTTGTATGTGTAATAATATATAAATAAATCAGTGTATCTCTACTAGGGATGAAAACAGATACGGATATATCTAAATATCTGTTTGTTGTATTCGAAAATTACCGGATACGGATATCCGTATCCGAATATTAATCGAATACGGATCGAGTACGGATATGTGTTATAAAAACTTTCCGAATACGGATATGGTAATGGCGTGAATATTGGAATTCGGATCCGAATATTCGAATAAAGCATTTAATATTATTTTATATATTAGTTAATATAATATAAGTTACAACCATGTGTTATTATATTAATTATATATATTATATAGTACTATATATTAACGATATTAATAAACTTTCATTTATTTGGGAATATGGATACAAACAAAATTTACAAAATCATATCCTCTTTTTGCTTCCGGTAAATAATGCAGGTCATCTCGACGCTCCCTTTTGTCATGATGCAACTTATTTATATTTCATTGTCATTTTTAAAATCATATGAACCTTGATTAAAAAAATTCAATTTAAATTTGCATGTGGTCTTTATTATATCAGTATTCATATTCCATGTTTATTGGATCGATATTTGAATTCACTCTTTATTCGATTCATAATTGGATTAGCTCTTTATTCGATCTGCATTCAGGTATGCTCTTTATTCGATCCGTATTCAGATTCAATAAATATCCGATTCGACTTCGTATTCGAATTTTTTAAGATATGGTTTCTTTAGTGTGTATCCAAATCATATCTGTATCCGTATCCGTATTTGTATTCAATAGAGATGAAGCGAATATACATATGGAAATAGGCATATCCGATATGTATTTTTCTCTTCCTTGCTCAACTACTTAAATTTCTCATGCATAAGGTGAAAGAATTTCTCCACATATGTTTCTGATTTCAATTTTTAAACAACTTAATATGGGAATTCGTTCAAGATTTTTTGAGCATTTTAGTAAATGTTTTTTTCCATATTACACTACAGGTAAGTTTGTTATTGAATAGTACTCTCTTGGATTTAACTTTATCTAAAAAATAATATAATTTATATTTATAAGAAGACAAAAATATAAATATTTTAAAAGTAATGGTTTACTTGTAAAACTTAATGATGTGATAATATATCTCTCTACAAAATAAAAGAATTTATTTAAAAGGTTTGATGGTATGATATAAAATCCGTTACTATAACATCTGTTGCTTGAACATATAATGACGATATTATTTGTTATTTTTATACTTGAAATTAACGACCAATGTCATATATGTTCATATATCATTAGCGACAATCCATATAAAAACATTTATCCATTGCTATTTGATGAATACCCATTCATCACTCTTTATTCTTATATTTTAGCTACAAAAACCTATGCAAATGCATGTAGATATGTGTAAATAGGAAAAGTTAGCAAAAGCATGCATTTTTGTAAATATAGATAATTAGCATGTTTTTGTGCAAAAATAAAAGAATAAAGAAGAAAAATAAAAAGAGGGAAATATTTAGAATAAATATTGAGCAACCTAACCCAAGGGAGGGCTCAGCATGGGCCTGACCGCATAAAAGCCAAGTAGAGGGAGATAGGGGCTCATGTGTAAATAATTATGTAAATAAATAAAATAATATTTTCCTCAACCAAAAATATACTTGTATATATTTTGTATATATTTAGGAACTATTAAAAACCAAATAAAAAGTTAAAAATTCAAAAACCCAAAAATACACCTTCACCATGTACATAGACCACCACCCTTATTTATTTCACCTTGTAAATACACTTATTTATTTCCAAAACTTTTTGTAAATATTCCTTTTTATGTTCTGCAAATAAAATAAATAAAAAGAATCAAAACAAAAATCAAATAAAAATTACAAAATTAAAATACAAAAATATATTGTATATATACCATGTATATAATTGTGCATAAATAATTATTTCCCCTGTGTATATAAACAATAAAAATAAAATAAAAATAGCCTTTTATTCCTCATTTTATCTTATAAATAAATAAAATATAAAATGGGAATAAAAACGTACAAAAATAATTAATTAAAAATCAAAAATCAAAAATCAATATAGTGTATATATACCTATGAATAGCTAATTTGTATATACCTTATTTTAATTTCCAAAAATTAATTAAAAATCACAAAAAAATAGAAAAAATTAAAACAAACATTTTTCATGTTTTGAGTTTTTGGAAATTCGGCCATTTAAAGGCCCAAAAAAATAAAATAAAAATCTCAGCCTTGGCGGCCTCTGATTGGTCCACGGGGGATTGTTGACCCCCGGTCAACACCTCCCCCAGGACCACCAGAGGCGCGGATCTGGGTTTCGACCCGATTTCTCGATCTTTTCCCCACCTGATCCGAATACCAAATCCGCAAACCCCGGGCCCTAATCCATCTGCACACACCCGAGATCCTCGCCCGGAGGTTTGCATGGGGATCCGCGCGCCGATCGTCGTGCCCGACTCCATTCTTCCCGGACCCCTAGCACTATAAAGTTGGAGCTCCGCCGCACTCTCACGCCATCTTTGGTTACCCATTCTCTCTCCAGTGAGCTCCATCGCAACAAGCAAGGTGACAGCTTGCCCCCGCCGGTGTCGCAGCGAGGAGGAGGTGTTCGACCATCGATCCGGCCGCTTCTTACAGCCGTGCTCCGACGACCACCCAGAGCTCGAGCCTCGGGAGTTGACGACCCTTGAGGCGAGGACCAGGAGCTAGCTGAGCTCCAGCCCAGTCTACAGCATCACCCAGGTGACCTTAGTTCCTACCCATTTAGTGTAATTTTGGATTTCGCCAAATCGACCGTTCGCCGTGTTCCTGTGATTCCGGCTATCTCGCTTCATATTTCGATCATCGGAGCACCCCATCGCCTTCGCCTATTCCTCACGCACGTTCTTCGCCTAGCCACTCAACCCAGCTCGCCCCGGAGCTGGGAGTCGAGCTCCACCGTCTTCCGCCTCGCCGGAGCTCCTTCGCCCCACCGCACAGATCACCTTCACCCCGCTTCTTTGGGTCGAGGCATTTTACCCTTGACCCGCGAAGCTTTCTGTGTGCTTTGCAGGTTCAAAGGGAGGCAGCTGAGTCCCCCTTACATTCTAGCCGGAAGCTTCGCGCCGCCAGCCTCGCCGGAGCCCCTCCAGGGCTCGGCTGGGCTATCGGCCATTACCATCAGCTGCGGGCCTTCACCAGGAACCTGTTCCGATATCCAGAAGCAGCTGAGGAGGAGTGTAGCTCACGCAGGAGGCCGGCGAAGTTCGCCGGCGTCGAGTTCTTTCACCATCCTCCAGAGCCGTCCGATGAGGCCTCTGCTCCAGTTCTGATCGTGACCGTCCGTTCGTTGAGGAGCAGCGTCCATCCGATCATTCGAGGAGCCATCCGGACCGTTCGTGCGAGGAGAGAGGCCCCTGCACTACCAGCCCTCAGATCATTCACGTGGCCTCCCTCGTACCGTCGATCGAGCCCAAGAGAAGAAGAGAAGGAGAGCGCCGCCCATCCTGACCATCCATCCACCACGTGGCGCGCATCTGGCCGTCGACCAATAAAGGGGTAAATATCTTAGGGCCCCCTCTTAGTTTGTCATTTCATTTCCAGTCCTGTAAATATTTTTAGAACTTTATTTACGTAGGGTTATTTGCAGTATGGACCTTGTGCTTAGTTTTAATTGCATGTATGCCCCTGTGTGTATGTGACCACGTGCTTCGTCACGTGTTGTGTTGGGCATTTTACATCTTTTGTCCTGTAGAACTGGGTTGTTATGAAATGAATGAATATTTTTGAGTAATTGCAGTTATGCCCCTGTGAGTGTTTTTATTACGCATGTGCGAATTTTATTGGGCTTTTTGCAACCGAGTCCCTAGGCTTTTGATACGAGTTATCAAAAGGTCCTAAGACTTGGTTTTTATTACCATTTGGTCCCTGTGTGCCCCAGCCACGCGCCACGCGCGTGACTTGCTGGGTATTTTGCACCAGAGCCCCCAGGTTCTCGGGTATTTGCACAATCGTCCCTGTGCACTGTGCCCTCTTTGCATTTTTGAATAAAATATCAAACCACCTCCAAATCCAATGAGATTTTGATACATGGCTCCTGCCATGGTGTAGAAATTTCAATGATTTTTGAGGACATTTTTACTTTCATTTAGTATTTTTAAAAATTCAAAAACAACCTTTTTAGCTACTGTCTAGATATAAAAATACAAAAAAATTATAAAATTACCCCCAAAAATTCTAAAAAAATTAGATACTGTTGCTTGCTTGTTGTTTGATTTTCTAGCCAATTTTGGCTATTTTTCATTGAGTAAAAACCTTAAAAATTGAAAAACCCCTAAAAACCCATAAAAATTCTAATAATTAATTTAAAAATCCAAAAACAATAATTAAGGTGCCTAAATTTTCCTTATTCTTTCTAGATTACAGGAAAATTACCTCCAGGGCTTAGAGAGACTCTTAGATATTTTATTTTTGAGTTTCCAGTCTGCTGGACAGTACCTCTTATTTTCAGCACTGTTTGATTTTTAGAAAATAATTTACCCGTTAGAAAATTATCAAAAATTCACCAAAAACACTTAAAAACTTAAAAAACACAAAAACAATTTTTCCTTAATTTTTGCATTGTTTTTGGTGTGTTTAATAAATTGTTGAAGTTGCCTTGAGTTTCTTGTCTTTTATTTTCTCACTCTTTTGAAAATCCAAAAAAAAATATAAAAATTAACAAAAACCACTAAAATCATTTTATTTTATTTTATTTCATTTTCACTACTTCGTAGGCTTCTGCCAATCCGTGCTCCTTGTGTTCGACCCTGGGAGCTATACCAGGTTAATATCATAGCGAGACCGCTTTCGCATTTTCGGTTGATTTTATTTCTCGTAGTGGTCTAATTTTTCTTGATATACTTAGTTCGATTGACTGAGGTCACGACGACCATTTCTTTACCTTTACCCTTAGTCTTTTGGACGGTTATCAGAATGGCGCCGTTGCCGGGGAGCACGGCTTAGTAGTGTTTTTATTTTCATTTTTATTTTCGCGGTTTTTCGCGGCTTTTGTATTTATTTTCTTTTTGTTTTATTTTGTTTTATTTTGATTTTCTTTTATTTTTGTTTGTTTTATTTTGTGTGACTATTTTCTTTTCTAGTTTTGCACATAGACCCTTGCTTATATTTTCATTTATTATTTTATTGGTCTGACCACTTTCTTTCTTTTCTTGCGAGGGCCCGAGGACCGCGGAGGCGACTTTCGAGGAGCCGGTGCAGCCGCGAGACTCGGAGGGGGCTTCCTTCTCTACGAAGCCGCAGGAGAGAGCGAGAGGAGAGAGTTGAGTGGGAGAGGCAGTAGGTAGTTTATTTTAGTTTTATTTATTATTAATTGTAATAATACAGGACTCTGAGACTGTTTGAACTTTTAGACTTAGACCGTAGCGGGTCTGTTTCGCCGAGCACCGGCGTGCTCGGGGGACCCATTAGGACCTGCGGCTTTTTCGCGGCTTTTATCGCGGTTTTCTTTTTCCTTTATTACTGTCATTTTCCGGATTTTTCGCGGTTTTTGATCGAGCCCCTAGACATAGGATTTTTGTTGATTGTGACGTAGGATCTCTAAGGCCCAACACTTAAAAGAATATCTGTTCCTATAGAACGTAATTGGACCTTACTAAAATTCACTGAAAAAGTTAGTTTAATTGAATTTGAGCCCACGTGCCGTTAGGAGTCACATACAGCGCTGGCAGGACCCGTTGTGGCGGGCACCGAGTGACTCCCAAGATCAGACTCCGGACTCGATTCGGTTGACTAACTATTGTTCTTCACGATCAGTAGAAATTGCCTGTTTAGGACTCGGTTTTTTTACCGTGCATCATATAGCTTAGTTTATTTTCTGTCTTTATTTTATGCGCGGATCATTTTGCATGTAGAGTGCTGGCGGCAGGTACGCATTTCTTACTCAGCATGCATCATTGATTTCACGTGCATCGGCTTTTTCGACTTCTCCCCCCGTTTTTGGACTTAATAACCAAGAGAACCGAAAAATTCGTTAGGCGATTTTGTTTGCTTGAAAAATACCTAAAAAGAAAAACCATAAAATTGGGACTGTTTAAAATTATTGATCTTAAAACTCGCTCACCCTAAAAAATTCTGTCTTGGGGAGAGCAACCCCCTCATTGTTTGGTTTGCTTGTGCGAGAGAGTGACCCCGAACACTAGGTAGAGCCCCCCGTTGCGAAACCCGACTGATTACCGACTTTTCTGTGCGGGCCAGTCGGTTGGGTTAGCAGCGGATATCCTAACAGGTCACGTAATCGCTCTGCTATCTTGATTGTTCACCAAAATAAAATAGACAAGATAATTTGACCGAACTTTCACGGTCTTCAGCTCGCGTTGCGTTGGTGAACCGGGGGTTTGTTTTCTGATCGTAATTTTCCAGATCTCATCCGCCTTACTCGCTAGATCAAGATGATGGGTAGACGATCTCTTAGGCAGCCTCTGGCCGCACCGCTTTCGGGCGCGTCTACCACATCATCTAGGTTGGCTCGCGAGAGCTCAGACCCGCTCTCCGAGCCCGAGTATGATTCCACCCTGTTCCCCCTCGACCCCCTTTCTGACTTACCTGAGAGACCTGAGCCCGAGGAGAGACTTATTCATTTGACAGCACCTGAGTTGGGCTCCTTCGATTTTGCAGACGTCGCGATGGCCGGCAGTTCTGACGATCACTCCCGCAGACCCGAGCACTTTGTATTGGACCCAGGGAGCGATCAACTCCACCCTGATCGCACAGTTAGAGACAGTCCAGCAGCAGCTCCGCGATCAGGGAGCTTTTATGATAGAGATGAGGCGCGAGATGGAGAGGCTCAGAGCAGAGAGAGATGCACAGAGCGAGCCCGAGGATCCCGATGAGGCACAGGCACAGGCACGAGCCGCAGCAGCAGCAGCAGCTGCCGCGGCCGGCCGCCGCAGCGGCAGCAGCCGCAGGAGGAGCAGGACCACCTAGACCGATGAGGGATTTACATAATCCCGGCTCTACACTGATGCACCACTGGGTGGTGGTTCCGGCTATCGTGGGGGACTTCAAGTTCCCCCCGAACACCTTGCAGATGCTCCCGCGGTTTCACGGACTGGCTACAGAGGAGCCCCACCTCCACCTACAGGAGTTCTTGATGATTTGCAGTACTGTCCACGACAGGCATGTGGACCAGGATACCATACGGATGATTGCTTTCCCCTTCTCCCTAGCAGACAGAGCAGCCACCTGGCTGAAGCACTTGGGGAGATTCGTGTACACCTGGGAGCAGCTCCGCACCGAGTACTTGAACAAGTACTATCCACTCGGGCGGACGAACGCAGCGAGGGCCCTGATAAGCAACTTCTCCATGTTCCCCAACGAGCAGTTCCACGAGGCTTGGGAGAGGTTCAGAGAGCTCCTAGACAGATGCCCACACCATGATATCACGAAGCCGAACCTAGTTCAGAGCTTCTTCAGTGGGTTGTCACCAGAGCTACAGGGCCTGGTGAACGCTTCTTGTGGCGGGTCCTACTTCGCCAAGGACCATGACCAGGTCTGGGCGATTTTTGAGGAGATGGCAGAGAACTACATGGTCATGTCCCAGACCCGGCTCTACACGCAGAAGACCCAGCCACTTCAGCCAGGACCCGTGCAGTACCAGAGGATCGCACGGGTAGATGCAGGTCCAGCCAGTTCGTCTGCAGCAGCAGTAGCACAGGCAGAATCATCAGCTGCAGACATGGGCATCATCAGCGAGAAGCTGGACGCATGGAGCTGATAGAGAAGAAGCAGTGCCAGAGCATAGCACAGATGGATCAGATGGCACAGGTCTTGAGCGACTTGAAGACACAGATCATGTGTCTCCAGGAGGCACAGACGGCTTCTCAGCCCCGTCTTCAGTCGCGAGGCGACCCCGGCAGCAGCAGCAGCTCGTCCCAGCGCTCCAGCACCCCAGCGCAGCCTAGACAGGTTCACCTTGTACAGGCGGAGCCGTACCAGCAGCCGCAGCCCACCTACCAGTCACCACCATCTCCAGAGATGCAGATGGTGGTCTACCAGCCGGACCAGCCGTTGGCAGTACTACCCCCAGCCCCCTTGGATGCAGAGCCGTTGATGGATGTCAACGGGATCTGGTACGACCGTCCCCAGCCTGGGATCCGACGAGACCATCCCGGATTCAGGTGGGGGAGTGGTGGTGCCCAGCCCCAGCAGCAGCGTCAGCACAGGGAGGGCAGTACTCCCAGCCGAGAGACCATCACCAGCAGCCGCAGCAGCAGCCCCCGGTCTACCAGCAGCAGTCGTCCTATGGTCCTCGTCCCTATCAGCAGGGACAGTCTTGGAGGCGTGAGCAGCAGGCTCACCCGGGATACCAGCACCAGCAGCACCTCCGTCCTACCCCTCTCACCCACAGCAGTACCAGCAGCCTCACCCACAGAGAGGCTACCCGTCGGGCTCCCACGAGAGCCCCGCTTTGGATGACATCACCCGCCTCCTCACGGATCAGCAGGCGACATTCCGACGGGAGATGGATGAGTTCCGCCAGGAGTTGCGGGGACCTGGTGAGAGGGAAGGCCGCCATACCTGCACAGATAGAGCCCAATCCGAACAACCTGAAGCGGAAGTCTGAGCAGGTAGTACATACTGAGTTAGCCACTCCTAGCGATCCATTTGATGATACTTCTTCAGATCTGTTTGATGTTGATTTTGCTACGCTTAGGAGCGGTAGGACCCCAGCCGGCGGCGGCCCTCAGCTGAGCACCATCCAGAGGCGCCCCAGGAGGAGGAGGAGGCGGTACTGAGGCCGCTCCAGTCGATGACGGTGGTACTGAGGCCACCGAGGATGCTGATCCCACCGGCGGTACTGAGGCCGCCACTTCACCAGATCGAGGAGGTGGTACTGATGCCACCCCAGCAGCAGCCGAGCCAGTGAGCGGTACTGATGCCGCTCGACGTCTACCTTCACCAGCAGCAGCAGAGCAGCCCATCCGTGGTGGTACTGAGGCCACCGGTGTTTGTAGAGAGAGATCTGATGTTGTTTTTCCTCATGGTTATGTATCTCAGGACTCTGTGATGAATAAAGGAAAAGGTTTACATTCTTTTGGTCCCACTGTGGTGCATGATGTATGTGTGGATCCGGTCCTTGAACCGCGTAGATCTTTTCCTAGTCCTTCATCTGAGAAGGACCCAGTGATCCCCTTCCCTAGAGCCCTTCAGATGGGGAAGGGGAAGAAAAATGATTCAAAAAAAAAGAGAGCTTGAGGAGTTCAGCCAGAGCATGATCGATCGCTTTCACATTCAGCTGACCCTCCAGGAGGCTTTGCAGCACATCCCCCTTCTCCAGAGATCTTTGAGAGAGAGGACTACAGTTAGGAGGAGGAGGAGGAACCATACTTCAGAGATCCATGTGCTGACCAAAGCCACGTGCTTTGCGATTCAGAACCGTCTGCCAGCCAAGAGGCCAGATGCAGGGGCCCCGTATGTCAGATGCCAGATCAGAGAGCAGTGGTTCGACCGTACTCTTTTAGATAGCGGATCTTCGATCAACCTACTTCCGGCAGCCCTTCTCGACCGCTTCGAGTTGGGCACTCTTCGACAGAGCAGGACAGTCCTTCAGTTCGCTGATCGATCTGTCAAGAGGCCGAAGGGGTTGCTACGAGACGTTATCGTCACGATTCAGGGTCTGCAATTCCCCGTGGACTTCGTAGTGTTGGACATGGAGATCCCTGAATCAGTGGCCGATACCCCCATCATCCTTGGTCGTCCGTTCTTGGCCACAGCCAAGGCGGTGACTGATCATGATAGCGGGAAGGTGTACTTTCGCGTCCAGGGCGAGAGTATACAAATAGAGACGGTCGAGGACTACAGAGCCAGATCCAGATCCCGCTCAGATGCCAGTACCGATTCAGAGCAGCTGACAGACGCAGAGCCAGACATCCACCAGGACTGCGACTTTGTGATCACAGATGATGAGGCAGCTTGGGCAGACCTTGAGTCACAGACTACCCTCTCACTTTCAGACACAGCTGATGCAGAGATGATAGCAGAGGAGAGTCTGGAGAGCACAGACCTGGTTCAGGATACCATTGCGGCAGCAGAGCCGGTCCTCGATCGCAGCACAGTGTTTTGTGATGGTGGTGCTGAGGCCACCTTGTTTTCCGGTGGTACTGATGCCACCGATTCTGATGCAGATCCCTCGGATTCAGAGTCTGATTGGGCCGATTGTTATGATCAGATACCAGACCTGAGTTCACCTGAGCCTACAGAGGAGGAGGTAGAGGCAGAGCAGAGCAGAGACAGTGCAGTTGAGCCACCTTCTCCCGACCCAGTTTGCGAGAGTACACTTTCACTTTCCCAGGCAGAGTTGGCAGACCTTGCAGCATTCACTCAGTTTCTTCCACAGCCAGATTTGCCAGCACCCAGCATTCCAGAGATGAAGCCGCTCCCTACTTCGCTGAAGTATCGATTCCTTGCGGGCGATCCTGAGATGTACCCAGTCATCATCTCCGCTGAGTTGACTGGAGAGCAGGAATCCCGTCTGATGGGGGTTCTTGAAAAGAACCGCAAGGCGATCGGATGGAGCGTAGCAGATCTTCATGGGATTGATCCATCAGTTTGCTCCCACCACATCTATCTCGAGGATGGGGCGAAGCCGTCGCGTGAGTTTCAGCGGCGTCTGACCCCAACCTGAGAGAGGTTGTCATGAAGGAAATATCGAAGTGGTGGGGTGCAGGTTTTATTTATCCCATTTCCGACTCCAAGTGGGGTCAGCCCCTTGCATGTGGTGCCCAAGAAGACGGGCATCACGACTGTGATCAGTGAGTCGGGAGAGGAGATTGCTACACGGGTACCCACATCTTGGAGGGTTTGTGTTGACTACAGGAGACTCAACCAAGCCACCAAGAAGGACCATTTCCCCCTGCCTTTTATTGACCGGATCATTGAGAGACTGGCAGGGAAGAGCCACTATTGCTTCCTGGATGGATACTCGGGCTACAACCAAGTGGCCATCGCTCCTGAGGATCAGGAGAAGACCACCCTTTACCTGTCCCTTCGGCACATACGCTTTTCGACGCATGCCATTTGGGCTATGCAATGCCCCTGCGACTTTTCAGAGGTGCATGCTGTCGATCTTTTCAGGACATGGTAGGGGAGTGCCTTGAGGTCTTCATGGACGATTTCTCGGTCTACGCGAGATTCGATTCTGTCTTGACTGCCTAGACCGAGTACTCCAGCGATGTATTGAGTACAACTTGGTGCTATCTTGGGAGAAGAGTCACTTTATGGTGACTCAAGGACGGTGCTTGGCCATATCATCTCCAACAGGGGCATGGAGGTGGATCCGGCCAAGGTTGATGTCATTAGAAAACTCACACCGCCGTCCAATTTGAGGCAGCTTCGGTCATTTCTGGGGCACGTTGGATTCTACAGGAGATTTATTCAGGGATTTAGCAGGATTGCCCGACCATTGACCGACCTCTTGACGAAAGACACCGAGTTCCTTGTCGATGATAAGTGTCTTTCGTCGTTTGCTACTCTCCAGAGATGTGTGATTTGAGGCTCCTATCCTTCAGCCGCCTGATTGGTCTCTCCCATTCGAGATCATGACGGACGCCTCCGATTTTGCCGTGAGGGGCAGTGCTGGGACAGAGGAGGGATGGAGTACCATTTGCTATACACTATGCTAGCCGCACATTGGATTCCGCCCAGCGGAATTATACAGTCACAGAGAAGGAGATGCTAGCAGTAGTGTTTGCCCTGGATAAATTCAGATCATATATCATTGGATCCCGAGTGACTTTGTACACAGATCACACCGCCATCAGGTACCTCATGGCAAAGAAGGATGCAAGGCCAGACTGACCAGATGGATCCTTCTACTCCAGGAGTTCGACATTGAGATCAAGGATAAGCCTGGAGTCAAGAATGTGGTGGCGGACATTTATCCCGTTAGAGCAGCCTGAGGAGACAGAGCAGATTGATCCTATCAGAGATACCTTCCCAGATGAGGCGATCCTTGCTATCGCCTCACTCCCATGGTACGCCGATATTGTGAACTTTCTCGTTGCTGGAAAGTCCCACAAGATTGGCCCAGGCAGAGGCTTGAGACCTTCCTTGCGAAGGCCAAGTCTTACCATTGGGAGGATCCCATCCTTTACCACGAGGGAGGGGATAGCGTCTGGCTTCGGTGGTATTCCTCAGGAGGAACACCATAGCGTCCTCACTTACTGCCACAAGCTTGAGGCAGGGGGACATCATTCTGGGAGGAGAACGGCACAGAAAGTGCTCCAATCCGGTTTGTGGTGGCCTACCCTCTTCAAGGACTCAGATGAGTTCGTGAAGAGGAGTACTGACTGTCAGAGGACGGGCACTTGTGGACAGCGTGATATGATGCCGATGCAGCCCATTCACTTCTGTGAGGTTTTTGACGCATGGGGCATCGATTTCATGGGTCCATTCCCTAAGAGTCAGGGATTCGAGTACATTCTGTTGGCCGTAGACTATGTGAGTCGTTGGGTGGAGGCTATCCCCGCCCGAGCCGCTGATGCGAGGACAGTTTGCAGATTTTTGAGAAAACATATCATCACGCGGTTCGGGGTTCCACGAGTTCTTATTTCTGATGGGGGATGCACTTCATCAACGATCAGGTGAAGGCACTTACTACCGAGTTCGGCATAGACCATCGTGTTGCCACACCATACCATCCACAGACGAATGGTCTAGCCGAAGTGTCGAATAGGGAGATCAAGACTATTCTGCAGAAAGTCGTCCGCCCTGACCGGAAGGATTGGTCACAGCTATTGGACTCGGTCTTGTGGGCATATAGGACGTCTTTCAAGACACCTTTGGGCACATCTCCCTTTCGCCTCGTGTACGGCAAGCCCTGTCACCTACCAGTTGAGCTGAGGCACAAGTCACTCTGGGCAGTTACAGACATTCTCATGGATCCAGATGGTATAGGAGACCAGAGGAGGGCAGAGCTAGCTGCCCTGGAAGAGCTTAGAGATGCAGCTTTCTCAAGCAGCCTACATTATAAGGAGAAAGTCAAGGAGTGCATGATTCTCATATCAGCCACAAGCATTTTGAGATTGGACAGAGAGTATGGCTGTTTGATGCGAGGCTTAGATTATTTCCAGGGAAGCTACAGAGCAAATGGAAGGGACCTTATCTGGTTCGGAAGGTACACGACAACGGTAGCATCGATATATCCGAGTTGTCTTCTGAGAGTACCTTCCGAGTGAACGGCCAGCGGCTCAAGCCATTTCTAGATCATGAGCCGCGGGTCGTTGATCTTGCCCCTATTCATTTTGCGTGAGATGTGGTCTTTGACTCACAATCTAATACATCTCACGCTGAGCTTTACTGATCCTCCGCTGTACATAGATCCAGATGTCCATATCAGCACATTCTTTAGTCCCACATCCCTTTCTTCATCTTGTGATTATGCTATACTTAGGGTGCACTTTACCCTAAGTATAGGGGGGATGTGAGACCTTTCGAGTATTCCTTTTGTTTTTTTCTACCCCTGTTTTTGCTGCCTATACTTAGGGGTATTTCACCCTAAGTATAGGGGGGGTAGACCCTGTACATTCTCCACTCGGTTTTCCCTTCGTGTACAGCCTGCTATACTTAGGATTACTTGATCCTAAGTATAGGGGGGAAGACCTGAGTCCCTCTTGACTTTTCTTCTTCCTTTTGTATAGCCTTCCTTTTCACTTCCCTATACAGAGCACGAGTTATGTCTTCTTCATCGCTCTTGACTCTGAGGACATCGTTCGAGCTAAGTATAGGGGGTGTGTATATATTTCATATATACTTTTAGCCATAACTCGTACTTTGTGTGGTGTGTTAATAAATAAAAATGGCTAAAAACCACAAAAATTAAAAATTTTTCATGTACATATCTTCTTTTATTTGCACATACATAGCTAGTGTACAAATTATTTTTGTAAAAATGATTTCAAAAATCTTTTGTGTGTAAAGCTTGTGTAAATATTTTCTGTATCAAAATTATGTATATAGTACAAAATTTTTCCAAAATGTTTTGAAAAATCAAAAGTTTTGCAAAAATCTTGTGTAAATGTGTGTGAATATCTTTTTGCAAAACTTGCACTTCATGCATCATCATTCATGATTTCAAAACATTTTTCAAAAATTTTGCATGATTGTAAAATGTTGTGTAAATATGCATCTTTTTGTACATATGTATATAGTTTTCTTTGGATGATAGTTGACATTTAAACTAGCCTGGAATCAAATTGAGAAATGGAGCTTGATTAAGATCTTAATCCACCTAATTTCTAAGAGGAACCTTATAGGGCTTAGGTTTAAGGCTTTTCAGGTCCATGGTGACTTAATTCTTTGAGTCCACTAGGCTATGATCACATGTCATCTCAATGAGCCTAAGTAGAGCACTTAACAACAACACATGACTCATATAGATTACGGCTTTACTTGGACAACCGCACTATGCACCGAGCTCTCTACGGATGAGGTGGTGAGGAGGCAGTCTTCCTTGACTTGGGGTAGCATATGAGGGTAGTACTTCTAGGCGGAACCTCTCTTCTTCATTTAGTGAAGGAAGTGCGTCTCAACTTGGTCTGGTTGCCATGAAGTCTAACGACGGGAGTTGTGGGTTGCAATAAAGCTTCAAAAGAGGGATAGTCTACTGGCTCATGAGGAGAAAACTCTTTGTATATATGCTGCACATGTACATGTTGTATAGATGCACTCGAAAAAAAAAATGCAAAAAGAAAATAACTCCAAAAAAATGGTGGGTCTGAGAGAAAATGATAATCCCACCGGAGTATGTATATAAGTGCAATAAGCAAAGCCTTGGTTTCATGATCCACCTGTTGTAGCTTGCAGCAGGGAGACTTGGCTACACTGGTCAAGCTCCCAAGGGTACTTGGCTACACTGGCCTTGACCCATTCTCTTCTTCCCCCTCTTCTTGAGCCGGTTGTACTTGAACTTAGAAGGGATACCCCGCTCCTCGAGGAAAGAGTGGCCAGATTGAGGTCATAGAGTTACCTTGTTGGGGAGGGTTGTCAAGTTGCCATTTCTGAGGTGGAGAGCTTAGACCTCACTTTCACAGGACAAGGAAAGATTCATGGTCTTCAGGGTTTGTGATTGATGACTTGTTCTGATCTGGAGCATTGAGGAGTTTGGTTATAGAATAGTGGAACTTGGAGGCTGTTAGGTTTTAAGCTTAAGTCTAAATAAGGTTCCGACACATCAATAATCCAAAGATCTGATTAAGCTCCATACCTCAATTTAATGAAGGCAAGTTTAATAATCAACCTTGATCCATGCATATTCTCTTTTTCTTTTTCCTTTTTCTTTCTTTTGCACTTCTTTTTCAAATAAGTGTTTGCTAAGGGACTAGCAAAGTATAGTATAGGGGGGTGATGAATACCCATTCATCACTCTTTATTCTTATATTTTAGCTACAAAAACCTATGCAAATGCATGTAGATATGTGTAAATAGGAAAAGTTAGCAAAAGCATGCATTTTTGTAAATATAGATAATTAGCATGTTTTGTGCAAAAATAAAAGAATAAAGAAGAAAAATAAAAAGAGGGAAATATTTAGAATAAATATTGAGCAACCTAACCCCAAGGGAGGGCTCAACATGGGCCTGACCGCATAAAAGCCAAGTAGAGGGAGATAGGGGCTCATGTGTAAATAATTATGTAAA
>JAZKJV010009185.1:600000-918472 GCA_037367405.1 Ottelia alismoides
TCCCTTGGGATTAGGTCACTCAATATTTATTCTAAATATTTCCCTCTTTTTCTTTTGTTTCTTTATTCTTTTATTTATGCACAAAAACGTGCTAATTATTGTTATTTACACAATGCATGCATATTGGTAACTTATTCTATTTACACATATCTACATGGTGTTTTGCATAGATTTTTAGCTAAAATAAAAGAATAAAGAGTGATGAATGGGTATTCATCACCCCCCTATACTTAACTTTGCTAGTCCTTTAGCAAACACTTATTTGAAAAAGAAGTGAAAAAGAAAAGGAAAAAGAAAAAGAGAGAAAATGCAAGGATCAATGCTGATTATTAAACTTACCTTCATTAAATTGAAATATGGAGCTCGGTCAGATCTTTGGATTATTAATGTGTCGGAACCTTATTTGAACTTAGGTTTAAAACTTAACAGCCTCTAAGATCCACTAATCTATAGTCAAGACTCCTCAATAATCCAGATCAAAACAAGTCTACATACACAAACCCTGAAGACCATGAATCTTTCCTTGTATAGTGTATGTGAAGTATAGCTCTCCACCTCAGAAGTAGCAAAATGACAACCCTCCCCAACAAGGGTAACTCTATGACCCTAGTCTGGCCACTCTTTCCTCGAGGAGCGAGGTATTCCCTTCTAAGTTCAAGTTCGACCGGCTCAAGAAGAGGGGGAAGAAGAGAATGGACCATGGCTAGTGTAGCCATGTATCCCTGGGAGCTCAACTAGTGTAGCTAAGTCTCCCTGCTGCAAGCTACATAAGATGGAACATGAGTCTCAAGCTTTGCTTATTACACTATGTACACTCCGGTGGGATTATCGTTTTCTATCAGACCCACCACTTTTTTGGAGTTATTTTCTTTTTGCAATTTTTTCAATGTGCATCTGTACACCGTATCCACAAGGTGCAGCATATATACATAAGGAGTTTTTCCTCTTGAGCCAGTAGAGTATCCCTCTTTTGAAGCATTATTGCAACCCACAACTCCTGTTGTTAGACCTCATGGCAACCAGACCAAGTTGAGACGCACTTCCTTCACTATAAGAAGAAGAGAGGTTCCGCCTAGAAGTACTACCCTCATATGCTACCCCAAGACAAGGAAGACTGCCTCCTTACCACCTCATCCGTAGAGAGCTCGGTGTAAAGTGCGGGTCCAAGTCAAGCCATTGTCTATATGAGTCATGTGTGTGTTGTTAAGTGCTCTACTTAGGCTCATCGAGATGACATATGATCATAGCCTAATGGACTTAAAGAATTAAGTCACCATGGACCTGGAAAGCCTCAACCCTAAGCCCTATAAGGTTCCTCTTATAATTAGGTGGATTAAGATCTTAACCAAGCTCCATTTTCCAATTTAATTCCAGGCTAGTTAAAATGTCAACTATAATCCAAGAAAAAACTATACAAGTATTTACAAAGATGCAATTTACAAACTATTTACACATGTGCAAAATTTTTGAAAAATGTTTTGGAAACATGGGTGTATGCATGAATGCAAGTTTTGCAAAATATTTACAAAAATTTTCACAAGGTTTTTGCAAACTTTTGATTTTCAAAACATTTTATAAAAATTTTATACTATATACATAATTTTGATAAGAAAGTATTTACACAATATTTACTCAAAAAATTTTTACAAACATTTTTACCAAAATAATTTGTACACTAGCTATGTATGTGCAATAAAAGAATGTTATTTACAAGGATTTTTTTTTAATTTTTTATGGATTTTTGGGTTTTAGCCATTTTTATTTATTAACACACTCACACAAAGTACGAGTTATGGCTAAAATATATATGAAATATATACACACACCCTATACTTAGCTCGAACAATGTCCTCAGAGTCAAGAGCGATGAAGAAGAGATAACTCGTGCTTAGTATAGGGAAGTGAAAAGGAAGGCTATATACAAAGACGAATGAAAGAATAGAAATCCAAGAGGATCTCGGCATTTTCCCCTATACTTAGGATCAACTAATCCTAAGTATAGCAGGTTGTACACGAAGGGAAAGCCGAGTGAGAATGTAAAGGGTCTACCTCCCCTATACTTAGGGTAAAATATCCCTAAGTATAGGCAGCAAAACAGAGGTAGAAATGAATCAAAAGAAACTCAAAAGTCTCACACCCCCTATACTTAGGGTAAAGTGCACCCTAAGTATAGCAACGTCGAAGATGTAAATGGGGTGTTGGACTGAAGAATCGTGTGATGTGGATAACTGGATCTATACAAGTCAGGAGAACAGTGATAATCATGCGTGAGATGCAATAGATGTGAGTCAAGAGACCACATCTCACACAAAATTAATTGGGGCAACATCAACGACCCGCGGCTCATGATCTAGATATGGCTTGAGCTGGTGGCCGTTCACGCGAAAGGTACTCTCAGAAGACAACTCAGATATATCTATACTCCCATTGTCATGTACCTTTCTTACCAAATACGTTCCCTTCCATTTGCTCTGTAGCTTCCCTGGAAATAGACGAAGCCTAGCATCAAGCAGCCATACTCTCTGTCCTGGCTCAAAATGCTTGTGGATGATATGAGAATCATGCCACTCCATTACTCTCTCTCCTTATAATGTAGGTTATTTGAAAATTCGGTATCACGAAGCTCCTCCAAGGCTGCTAACTCTGCCCTCCTCTGATCTCCTACACTCTCTGGATCCAAAAGTATATCAGTGACATCCTAAAGTGACATATGTCTCAGCTCAACAGGTAAATGGCACGGCTTGCCTTAAACGAGGCGAAAGGGAGATGTACCCAAAGGCATCTTGAAAGACGTCTTATATGCCCACAAGACCTGGTCCAAAAGCTGTGACCAATCCTTTCGGTCAGGGCGGACGACTTTATGCAATATAGTCTTGATCTCCCTGTTCGACACTTCAGCAAGACCATTCATCTGAGGGTGGTATGGAATGGCAACTCGATGGTCTATGTCGAACTCACTAGAAAGGGCCTTTACCTTGTCGTTGACGAAATGAGACCCCCCGTCAGATATCAACACTCGAGGTACCCTAAACCGTGAAATGATATGCTTCCTCAAAAATCGACAAACAGTCCTAGCATCTGCGGTTCGGGCAGGGATGGCCTCAACCCAACAACTCACATAATCAACGGCCAACAGAATGTACTCGAATCCCTGACTCCTAGGGAGCGGACCCATGAAATCGATGCCACATGCGTCAAAAACCTCACAGAAGTGAATGGGCTGCATCGGCATCATATCACGTTGTCCACAAGTGCCCATCCTCTGACAGTCAGTACACCTCTTCACGAACTCAACAGAGTCCTTGAAGAGAGTAGGCCACCATAGGCTGGATTGGAGCACTTTCTGTGCCGTTCTCCTCCCAGAGTGATGTCCTCCTGCCTCAAGCTGGTGGCAGTAAGTGAGGACGCTGTGGTGCTCCTCCTGAGGAATGCACCTACGCCAGACACTATCCCCTCCTTCATGATAAAGGATGGGTTCCTCCCGGTGGTAGAACTTGGCCTTCGTGAGGAAGGTCTCAAGTCTCTGCCTGGGCCAATCCTGTGGGACTTTCTTGGCAACAAGAAAGTTCACAATATCGGCGTACCACAGGAGAGAGGCGATAGCAAGGATCACCTCATCTGGGAAGGTCTCACAAATAGGCTCAGTCTGCTCAGAATCCTCAAGATTCTCTAATCGGGAGAGATGATCCGCCACCACATTCTTGACTCCAAGCTTATCCTTAATCTCTATATCAAACTCCTGGAGTAGAAGGATCCATCTGGTCAATCTGGATTTGGCATCGTTCTTTGCCATGAGGTACCTGATGGCGGTATGATCAGTGTAGATGGTCACTGTAGATCCAATGATGTAAGATCTGAACTTATCTAGGGCAAAAAGTACGGCTAGTATCTCCTTCTCGGTGACAGTGTAGTCCCGCTGCGCGGCATCCAATGTACGGCTAGCGTAGTGAATAGCAAATGGGACTCCATCCCTCCTCTGTCCCAGCACGGCCCCTACGGCAAAATCGGAGGCATCCGTCATGATCTCGAATGGGAGAGACCAATCAGGTGGCTGGAGAACAGGAGCCTTTACAACACAGCTCTTGAGAGTCTCAAACGATGACAGACACTTGTCATCGACAAGGAACTCGGTGTCTTTCGTCAGCAGATCAGTCAACGGTCGGGCAATCCTACTGAAATCATGAATGAAGCATCAGTAGAAACCGACGTGCCCCAGAAAAGACAGTAACTGCCGCAAGTTGGACGGTGGAACAAGTTTTCTAATGACATCCACCTTGGCCGGATCAACCTCCATGCCCATGTTGGAGATGATATGGCCAAGCATCGTCCATTGAGTCACCATGAAGTGACTCTTCTCCCAAGACAACACAAGGTGAACCTCAATGCATCGCTGAAGGACTCGGTATAGGCAGTCAAGACAGGAGTCGAATCCGTCGTCGTAAACCGAGAAATCATCCATGAATACCTCCAAGCACTCCCCCACCATGTCCGAAAAGATAGACAGCATGCATCTCTGAAATGTCGCCGGGGCGTTGCACAACCAAAATGGCGTGCGTCTAAAAGCATATGTCCCGAAGGGACAGGTGAAGGTGGTCTTGTCCTGCTCCTCGGGCGCGATGGCCACCTGACTGTAGCTGGAGTACCCATCCAGAAAACAGTAGTGGCTCTTACCTGCCTGTCTCTCAATGATCTGATCAATAAAGGGCAGGGGGAAATGATCCTTCTTGGTGGCCTGGTTGAGTCGTCTGTAATCTACGCAGACCCGCCAAGAAGTGGGTACCCGGGTAGCGATCTCCTCTCCGGACTCGCTGACAACTGTAGTGATGCCCGTCTTCTTGGGCACCACATGCAATGGACTGACCCACTTGGAGTCAGAGATGGGGTAGATAAAATCGGCGCTCCACCATTTCGAGATCTCCTTCATGACAACCTCTCGAAGATTCGGGTTCAGCCGCTGCTGGAACTCACGCGACGGCTTTGCCTCCTCCTCGAGATAGATATGGTGGGAGCACAGGGCCGAACTTATCCCCTAGAGATCGGCTACACTCCATCCTATCGCCTTGCAGTTCTTTTCAAGAACCCCCATAAGACGCGATTCCTGCTCTCCAGTCAAATCTACTGAGATAATGACTGGGTACATCTCATGCTCACCCGCAAGGAACCTATACTTCAGTGACGCTGGTAGCGGCTTTAGCTCTGGACAAGTAGGTGCTGGCGGATCTGGCCTTTGAAAGCTCTGAGTGAATGCTGCCAAATCTGCATGGGAGAATGGAAACTCTCTCTCACACTCAGTATATGAAGAAGGCTGCTCTGCTGGACTGTCTCTGCTCTGCATGGCATCAACCTCCTCCCTAGCTGTAGGCTCAGTGGAAGTCAGACATGGTATAAAGTCATCAAATACTGCCCAATCAACATCTGACTCCGAGGGATCTGTATCAGACTCACAAACAAACTCTGTCTCACGATCGGGAACCGGCTCTGTTGCCTGAAAAGTATCCTGGACCAGGAATGCACTCTCCAAGCTCTCCTCTGCTGGTGTCTCTGCATCAGCGAACTCTGAAGGTGAGAGGATGGCCTGTACCACTGGATCTGCCCAAACTGCCTCGTCATCTGAAATCACAAAATCGCAGTCCTGGTGGATGTCTCGTCCTGCCTCTGTCATCTGCTCTGAATCTGAAGTCGGCTCTGAGCAAGCTGAATCTCTGGCTCTGATCTCCTCGACCATCTCTATTTGTACACTCTCACCCTCGACGCGAAAGTATACCTTCCGTCTATCATGGTCGGTCACTGCCTTGGATGTGGCCAAGAACGGGCGGCCGGGAATGATCGGGGTATCAGTCACACACTCAGGGATCTCCATGTCCAACACAACGAAGTCCACGGGGAATTTCAGGCCCTGAGTCATGACGACAACGTCTTTCAGCAACCCCTTCGGCCTCTTGACAGATCGATCAGCAAACTGAAGGACCGTCCTGCTCTGTCGTAGAGTGCCCAACTCGAAGCAGTCGAGAAGGGATGCCGGAAGTAGATTGATCGAAGAACCGCTGTCTAATAGAGTGCGGTCGAACCTCTGCTCATGGATGTGGCATCTTACATACGGGGCTCCTGAATCTGGCCTCTTGGCCAACAGATGGTTCTGAATCGCGAAACATGTGGCTCGAGTAAGCACATGGATCTCAGACTGATGGTTCCTCCTCTTCCTCCTAACTGTGGTCCTGTCTCTGAGTGATCTCTGGAGTAGAGGGATGTGCTCCAAGGCCTCCTGGAGAGTCAGCTGGATATGGAATCTATCGATCATCTGCTGGTTGAACTCTACCTGCTGATTCCTTTTGGGATTTTCTTTTTTCTGCCCCTTACCCAGGTGGAGTGCTCTAGGAAAGGGGACTACAAGGTCCTTCTCAGATGAAGGACTAAGAAGAGGGTCTCGGTTGCTCAAGTACGACAGAATCCACACATACATCATCAAGCACCACAGGTGGATTAGAATAAAATAAACCCTTTCCTTTATTTCCAGAAATGACATGGGGTACATGTACAGATGGAAAGACAACAAGACTAGTAGAACTGGGAATGGTGGCCTCAGTACCACCCTCGGCATGTCGACTCGCGACATCAACACCGCACTCTGGCTCAGCAACTGTGGTGGCGTCAGTACTACCTCCTCCAATTGGTGAAGCGATGACTTCAGTACCATCGGCTGGATCAACATCCCTGGTGGCATCAGCACCACCGTCATCATCTCTCGCGGCATCAGTATCGCGCTCCTCCTAGCCTGGCATCCTGGAAATAGCATGGGGACATCGCTCAAACAAGGCGCCGCCTGCTGGCATCCTACCACTCCTAAGTGTAACAAAATTAGTATCAAACAGATATGCAGACATATCACCAAATGAATCACTAGGAGTGGCATGCTCTGTTAAATCTACCTGCTCAGACTTCCTCTTCAGATTCTTCGGGTTCGGCTCAATCTGGGTCGGAATGGCGGCCTTCCCTCTCACTATCTCCCGCATCTCCTAGCGGAACTCATCCATCTCCCGTCTGAAGGTATCATGCTGCTCAGTCATGAGGTGGGCAAGGTCGTCTAAGGCGGGGTACTCATAGGCTGGCCCATGAGAACCTGATGGTTGGCCTCTTTGGTAGTGAGGCTGTTGCTGCGGCTGGTGCGGGTGAGAGGGGTACTGCTGATGATACTGCTGAGGCTGCTCTCGCCTCCAAGACTATCCCTGCCGGTAGGGACGAGGACCATACTGCTGGTGCTGTAGCTGGGATGATTGTTGCTGCTGCTGGTGTACTGAGGGCTGGGCTGCTGGTGCTCTCGCTGATGGTCGTACTATCACCCTGGACTAGAGGCTGCTGCTGGGAACTGGTGCCTCCGGCCGACCAACGGAATCCGGGATGGTCTCGTCGGATACCGAGCTGGGGTCGGTCGTACCAAATCCCGTTGACATCCATCAACGGCTCCGGCTCATGGGGGGGGTGGCGAGAGTACTGCCAGGGGCTGATCCGGCTGGTAGACCACCATCTGAGTGTTTGGGGATGGTGGTGACTGGTAGTATGGTTGTGGCTGCTGGTACGGCTCCGCCTGTACAAGGTGAACCTGTCTAGGCTGACTGGAGCGCTGGGACGAGCTACCACTGTTGTCGGCTCTCCTCGTGACTGAAGACGGGAATGAGAAGTCGTCTGTGCCTCCTGGAGACACATGAGCTGTGTCTTCAGGTCACTCAGCGTCTGTATCATCTGATCTATCTGAGATATGCCCTGGAACTGCTTTTTCTCTATCATCTCAATCCGGTCCAGCTTCTCGCTGATGATCCCCATGTCTGCGGCTATAGACTCGGACTATGCGGCTGCCACAGACGAAGTAGAAGGACCGGTATCGACCCGTGCTATCCTCTAAAACTGTACGTACCGGGGCTGGGGGCATCCCTGAGTGTAAAAACGGGTCTGGGACATCATTGTATAGTTCTCGGTCATCTCTTTGTAGATGGCCCAGACCTGGTCCTCATCTTTGGCGAAGTAGGAACCGCCACACGAAGCATTCACCAGGCCCTGCAGCTCTGGTGTCAACCCGCAGAAGAAGCTCTGAACTAGGTTCGGCTTCATGATATCGTGGTACGGGCATCTGTCAGTCAGCTCTCTGAACCTCTCCCATGCCTCATAGAACTGCTCGTTGGGAAGCATGGAGAAGTTGCTGATCAGGGCTCTCGCTATATTCGTCCACCCGAGTGGATAGTACTTGTTCAAGTACTTGGTGCGGAGCTGCTCCCAGGTATAAACAAACTTCCCCAAATGCTTCAGCCAGGTGGCTGCTCTATCTGTCAGTGAAAAGGGGAAGGCGATCATCCGAATGGTGTCCTTGTCCACCTGGCTAATCATGGACGGTGCTGCAGATCATCAGAAACTCCTGGAGATGTAGATGAGGCTCCTCAGTGGCGAGCCCGTGGAAGTGTTGGACATGCGAGCCCACGGCGAGCCATTATGCAATAAATGTTATTGCAATTCACTCCTTAATCTGAAATAAAGAGTACGTAATTTGCATAATAGGTCCCTTAGTACAATTAGAGTTATGTACCATGGCCATCTTAATGATCATACAGCTGTTGATTCAATTATTGAACCATAGAGGCTGGTGCTTAGATAAATATCTAATGAGTTAGATTGAGGACTTATCAAGCACCGTCAAATGATTATTAAGAGATGATCTCCAGCCTGAGTAGGAGATGACAATCCTTTCTCATTTAGGCTGATATCTGACCGACCTCTTGATGCAGGTCCTCTGCATAGGAATAGAGATTCGGAGGTATCAGATGAGTTAGGACAAAGAGTTGACTTAACGAGATCGAGATAACCAAAGTCCTATATCATATGCTATCATGATATAGGCATGCATCCTCTGATCAGAGACAGATGTGTTACTATATGTCTGAGTATGTACATTTGGCAGACCAATAGGTTGATGACCTAGTCAAGGTCTATACACCGGCGCGCTGGTGTACATATAAGGGCATATGAGTAATACGATCTCTCAAAGGGATCATACAGGTTCATTTACTGAACCGGAAGACATGAGCTCACTCATGAGATATTGGGAAGAATCAAATTCCATGTGCATGGTTGTCTCGCTTTGGAAGCTTGACTGAATTTGTAGGTTTGATATATACTTTTGGAAAGTATATGATCAAGACCTAGGTATGATATATGCTTTTGGAAAGTATATGATCGATACCGACTTCCAATGATCAAATGAGAAACTTACTGATAGAACCCTGAAGTAGACAGTGTAAAGTTGATCTAATACTTCGGGTTTATTCTGAGTCTTCCAGTATGCAGGATGTAAAGGTATTGGGAATGCCTGAGGGTGATGTGATCATAAACGGTTGTATAACCATGATGCTTCCATTCCTAGGGAGTGATGAAACGGGTCTGGATTTTAGTGACTCCTCTCAATAGAGAAGTAATCTGATCTTAGTCCAAATGTTGGACATTAATCTGAATGTGATTCAGATTCGATGAGAAGATTAGATTTGCGGTCTTGATTTAATCAAGCATCTATGGGAGGCCCAAGATCTGGATTTGAGATGTGAACTCAATATCCATGTCACTATACGTGGAACAATACAATCGCCCTGTCCTTACCTCCAAGTATTCGCGGAGAAAGCGCATTATCCTTGAAAGAGTTCATGGATAATTCTATTGTTGATATATGTATCCGAGCATTGAGAAAATGGATAATTAAATGTGATTTAATTATCATGAATAATATGAATTTGATTCATATTATAAGGAGAGTTATCTTAGATAATTAAATGTGATTTGATTATCAAAGATGTAAATAATGTGAATGTGATTCATATTATTTGAGCACATGAGAATAAGTTATCCAATATATTTAAATGTGATTTAATTATTATGGATAAGAATAATGTGGATAATAATATCCAATTATTCATAATATATTATAAATGTGATTTATAATGTATTAAGAGAGAGCTAATTATAATTTATATGTGTTGATTAATTATTATGTGTATTGGATACACATTGTGTAATTAATTGACAATGTAAATTATATGTTATTTTGGGTTGTGAATATGATTCACAAAATTTTCAATGGCAAGAGTGCAATGTCTACAAAATAATTGTGAATTATTTTTGTAGAATAATTTGCAACAAAAGTTGTTGCAAATAATGGAGATTGCATAAGAGATAAAATAGCCACCTTCCTAATGGAGGAGGGTGGACGGCCACCACTCCCATTAGGAAAGGGACGCCGTCCCCCCTCTCCACATGGAAGGAGCCTTTTCTCTCTTCCATTATCTCAATGTATTGATGATTTAATTTTGTGATTAAATTGTGTTGATTTATCAACATATATTTAATTTAAATTAAATTAATTGTTGTTGATTTTACCAACACAAATCTTAGCCATTAAAAGAAACACAATCAATGAGAGCCATTGGATTTGTGTTGTCCCATGGATGGATCCCAAAACCCTATAAAAGGAGAGGCACCCCATTGCTCTTCTTTACACATAATGCTTGAGAAGCATCTCTCTCTCTCTCTCTCTATCTTTCTCTAGACGTCAGCCCTCCCTCTCCCTCTCATGGCCGTCCACCATGGATGCCATGGAGAGAGTCTTCATCGCCGCAACATCATCGTTATGCTGCCCGATCGTCTGCTCATGGATCTCCGTCTCCTTCGTTGCGCCTCGCTCGTGAAGAAGACGTCAGATCTCATGTGTCGAGATCAGAAGATCCGCCGCTTGGATCATCAACATGGATTGCGAGAAGCACGCGGTTCATCCCCGTGCTCGCAAGCATCTCCTCCGTCGGATCGGACTTGAGACAGGAGGTCTCTTCGTTTGGAGACTTGATCGCAACCACGCTTCAAGAGGTAATCCTATTACTTGTTTGTGGCTTAGATGAGATGATCCGAGAAGTGTTCTTAGATCATGTGGTTTCGTCGTATTAAAATTTTTTAAATTCCGCTGCATCGAGCAACTAGTGCGACTAGTCTCTCCTCGTCGTATTCGATACGACGCTCATGCTTCCGTGATGCGCTTGAGGATCTAACCATATCCTTCAAGTGGTATCAGAGCCTTAGGTCGATGGTTTCGAATATGATTCGCTAACCAAGGATGACTTGGGTTCGTTAAGGTCGCGAAAGTTTTTCTTCGCATTTGATTTCGCAGATCTGTTTAGTAAATAAATTCGACACTATTTAAATTGTTTAAACACGAATTTAATTTTGAATTTTGTTCCCCATTAAATAAGGAAACCATAAGATTTGAGTTTGCGTAAATCGGATTTCATTTGCTCTAGATATGGTTGTTTTAATGAACATGTATTCACTGTTACGGGAACTGCGAATCTTAACGTAATTAAGGAGTTAATTACTGTTTATAGATGTCTCAAAATGCGTGCAAATCACATAGGTTCTGTCTTAAATCAAGTTAGTAAACTATGGAAACTTACTTTGATTAATTTGGATTTAAATTGATTGAGATATGCTAATTTTAGTAAGTAGGGGTCACTGCTGAAATTACTTTCCTAATCAAGAACCATGTGATTGTCAATTAATGAAATTAATTATTAATTTCGAGAAATAATTATTGAAAATATTTGATAAATATTGGAAGATGATTATTTCCTTAATTGACTTGGCCTCAACTAATTAATTGATTAGATTTGATCTAGATCATAATTGGAAACACAATCAACAAACTCCTTACTTGAATAGGATTGGGAATTTGTCAAGCAAATTTCCTTATAATCAAAATTATTTTGATTACTATATGGTATAATTTCGGTTGAAGAACCGATGATCATCTCAAGTACAAATTAATCAATTTGGCATTATCCTTTCCCGAGGCGGATATGATGTCTAGTCGGGGATCGCTGGGGTAGCGGGTAGCAACGTATGCGGTCCGTCCCACTCCCGCCGGTACTGGCCATGACAGCAGGTAGGGCCGGGATAATGTCTGAGGGATTAAGTTGTATTTTTCTAATTATTAAAATACGAATTAATGCGTACTTTGAGAATAATACCGTATATATTCAAGCATAAAAATCGAGTTTGATTGATTGAATTGGATTGATAATTAATTTAATATGATTGAATTGATTATGTCCAATTATACTCTAATTTGATTAGAGTTAATAATTCCCTTGGAAGAATTAATTATATGAATGTGATTCATAGTAACTAATTAAATTTGAATAAGAGGTGGAGGATCACATAAGTGACATCCATGGTCTCCCGTCAAGGCAAAGAGTTTCCGTCGCTAGGGATTGTATATAGGAGACGCCTGTATATAGTGACAACTCCTATATACAAGCGCATCTGGATCGGACTCTTTGCTTCTCGAAAGAGTAAGGTCGTATGCGTAGTGACCCCAATATCGGATCCTCATATTATTGGGGTGATATTGGATTGCGCATAGCGAGTTCTATTCCTGTTGACGGTTGGTTCAATTAACGATGGGTCAACATCACCTTAGGGGTGGTGGGCCCGGGTGTTAAAGACCGAATTGGGAAATGCAAGTTGGACTTGCAAGGCGGAATGTGTTCCCGCTTCTCTTTATTGGAGTTGCAGTTTCTCATATTATTGGGATGTAACAAAGATAAAGAGGAGATCCCAGATCTTGCTGAGATATAATGGTAAGTATATCTCTTACATTGAAAGTGATTAAGGGAATGAACTTTCATTGTTGACATGGCAAGACAACTTTGATATAAAAAACTCCTAAATCAAAGTATAATATGTATATATATAAATATATACACTCATGCAGATTTCTTATTTCAGATAATCCTTCTTTAAACCCACTCAATTCTATACTCAATAATAACCAGTAAAATATCATGGATTGGACTCATGATCCATATATTGTACTTGCAGTTGGACACATAATTATGTGGTTTCAGTATGCAAGTTTCCTCATAATAATGAGGAATGACAATTAAATAGATAGTAGGACTTCAAACCTAGGGTTTGTATGTTTCTATAGTCTTGATATCATCAAATGTGCTTTGGAAGTGACATGTTGATGATGATCGCAATTGTCAAACTAATCCTTATAAAATCAATAAAGATATTCTGGCATACATATGTGCTCTCAACATTTAATCATGAATGACATGGTTCTCTGCATCATGCAGAATGGTGGCTCCATAAGAGATGATGTATTCAAAACATATGAATACCTACCTGAACCAATGTTTTAAGAGTTTAGATGGATGTAGGTGATGAGTGTCATCATTCTACTATCTTTACTCTAGTCATTCATGAAGCTTCATAATATTCATATTGTATGAATTTAATGAAGCATATATAAGTGTTGAAATACTCTTATTTTGAATTCTTTTTAATTTAACATGAGAGATCCTTTAGTCTTGAGCAATGGTTGCTTAGAGATAAAGGGAGCGCAGTGGAAGCATGGGTTGGACCCAAGTAAGAAGTATAGTCAAAGAGTTTATTGTACTTCTGTGACATCCATCCAAAGAGTTGGATGAATGCCAATATTGCAATAAGTTGATGTGTTGATAGTATGACTATCAAGTCTGTCTAGAATCCTCAGAAAAGGACTCGGATGGAGCATCAGTATAATCTACATAGATCATTGATATTGACTTGCTTATTGAATGATATAAAGTCTTATAATTGTATCTCAATCTTCTAACAACACTTGCAATGGGTTGCATATGTTTTAGAAGACTGGAAAATTTGACCTTAAGGTTTATAGTCTTCTACATGGATATTGATGCAATTGTTGCAACAATCTCTATTGGATTGATAGACTTCTCAATTTCAGTGGGAGCCCTTACTCATAGAGAATGTCTCTATGATCCAGATATTAGAATACATTACTGTTTATTTCTAAATGTTGGAGATAAACATGAATTCTGAAATTTATCTATCATAAAGACTTATGATGGATATATATTTCAGATAGTAATCTAACATCTAGCGGACTCCATAAAATTAGAAATTAATGAATGGTTCATTAAGATTTCCAATACTGAAAATTAAACCTTTAAAGATCAATAGGAGGACAAAGATCATTTGACAATGATCTGGCATCATGTTTTGGACATTTACCTGTTGATATGATCAATAGGCTGATAAGAGATGAACCTTTAGATTGTATAAATATTCAAATCTTACATACTTGTGAATATTGTATTCAAAAGTAGAAATGTCCAATACACCCTTCCTTGGAATGGTGAAAAATGTCAAGGTATTCAAGATCTCATACATATTGATGTATGTGAATCATATATATCATAAATAAACATTATGGATATGTAATATCTATTGATGATTATGTATGATGTGAGATTTCTTCTCTTCACATAGAAACCTTTGAAATGTTCAAAAACTTCACAATTTTGGTTTAGAACCAAAGTTTGAAGGAAGATTAAATGAATTTGATCTAATCTAGGAAGTCAGTACCTATTAGATGAATTCGTAGAATACCTTATAGAGATATGAATATCATTTCTATCTCGCCCCTCCTAATGAACCTTAACTCAATAGAGTTGTAGGGAGATGCAATTGATCATGTGTGACATGATTTGATCAATGATTAATCTTAGCATAATTATCTCTTAGTTTCCAGGTATTGTATATGTGGTAGAGACTACATTATATATATTTAATAAGGTTCCAAGCTAGTAAGCTGGAATCTAGCACCAAAGAGTGCTACTTCATTAGGAAAATAAAGGATGGTATTGGATACCTACTTTATGACCTTGAGATTCTTAAAAGATCTCGTCTTTGAGAATATGATTCTTATAGGATGACTCTCTTGAGAATCAAGATGAAAAATGAAGAAAAGGAACTCATTTAATCTTGAGAAGATAATGAGGGTCCTGAAATCGGAAACTAAAATAGATAATTAAAGATGAAACATTAATACCTCTTCAAATAAGTTTGAGGATGGATTCCATATGTCAGTTAAATCTGAAAATGATCGGACTTCATGTGATGAAGCTCCTGAGGATCATGACATGGAAAGATGGATGTTAGCAATAAAAGTCTAATGTAGACTTCATATACAAGTGTTGTATATGGACCCTCGAGGATCCACCTATATGGGTCAGACCCATTAAGATGTAAATGGATCTTCAAGAGAAAGAGGGAACCTAATGAGAAGGTAGAGACCTTCAAAGCACGGTTCGTAGCCATGAGCTACACACCGAAGAGAAGACATCGCTTACAATGAGACTTGCTCTCCAGTGACCTTGCTTTAACTCATCAGAATATTGCTAACTATAGCTACACAACTTGACTATGACATCTTCATGATGTGAGTCAAGATTGCATTCCTCTAAGAATACCTCTCTGAGAATATTCATATGAAGTAACCCCAGGGCTTCATGGTTGAGGAAAGCAAGGTATGCAAGCCAAAGAACTCCATCTTTGGACTCAAATAAGCTTCTTGTATTTGGAACATAAGATTTGAAGAAATTGTAAATGTTATGATTTCAGATAGAATCTTGATGGACCATGTAAAGCTTAGTGGGAGTGCCATTGTGTTCATCATGCTAAATGTAGATATTATTATCATCATTTAGAATGGTATAAGAATAAATAATAAGTGTTTTAAAATTTGGTTGTTCCATTCTTTGAGATATGATCTCAAGGATACCTCTTAGATCTTAGTTCTGAAGTCGTTCAGAAACAAAGAGAAGATGATATTGGGACCATCACATTAGTAGTACACCTTGGACTTATTCCATTTTCTGAAAAAAATTCCAAGAAAGGCTTCCTTCCCTTAAGATGTGGTAGTGACCTGTCTAAAGGGATAGCACCTCAAGGAGTTGAGGAAGTGAAAGCTAGAAGTGCTTGCACTTGTGCATCAGTTATGAGAAGCTGGGTATATGCTAGATGTGTACAAGAGCCAGATGTCTGTCATGCAGTGGGAGTAGTAAACTGTTACTAATCCTGCTATGGAGATAAAACACTTGATTGCAGTAAAAATAATATCTTCAAAGATGATAAAACTTAGAGATAGTGATCTCAAAGTCTTATCTTCAAAAGTTTAAGATCTTGTAGATAGTGATATATAAGGGTCTTGACTGCAGATACATTAGGAGATAGAGATCTCCAGGAATGAAGGTATTCTAAAAGGATTATGGGAATACTGGTTATGATAAATAAGATGTAGTGTCAATGACACTATAACCGACAAAATTGAGTATTGGTTGCATAGGATGCAACATTCGCATTGGATGCAAGCACTGTTATTAGGAGATATGCAAGTGCCGTAAAAGGACTTGGCGTAGTCTCTTGGGAATAGAGTGACTGATCAGCTTACCTAGCTATTTTCTAAATTGCCTATGATTGTCACATGAGTGTGGGTTTAAATGATTAGCCCATTAATGGCTCTTTGGGCTAGTGGGAGATTGTTGGACATGCGAGCCCACGACGAGCCATTATGCAATAAATGTTATTGCAACTCACTCCTTAATCTGAAATAAAGAGTACATAATTTGCATAATAGGTCCCTTAGTACAATTAGGGTTATGTACCATGGCCATCTTAATGATCATACAGCTGTTGATTCAATTATTGAACCATAGAGGCTGGTGCATAGATAAATATCTAATGAGTTAGATTGAGGACTCATCAAGCACCGTCAAATGATTATTAAGAGATGATCTCCAGCCTGAGTAGGAGATGGCAATCCTTTCTCATTTAGGCTGATATCTGACCGACCTCTTGATGCAGGTCCTCTGCATAGGAATAGAGATTCGGAGATGTCAGATGAGTTAGGTCAAAGAGTTGACTTAACGAGATCGAGATAACCAAAGTCCTATATCATATGCTGTCATGATATAGGCATGCATCCTCTAACCAGAGACAGATGTGTTACTATATGTCTGAGTATGTACATTTGGCAGACCAATAGGTTGATGACCTAATCAAGGTCTATACACCGGCGCGCTGGTGTACATATAAGGGCATATGAGTAATACGATCTCTCAAAGGGATCATACAGGTTCATTTACTGAACCGGAAGACATGAGCTCACTCATGAGATATTGGGAAGAATCAAATTCCATGCGCATGGTCGTCTCGCTTTGGAAGCTTGACTGAATTTGTAGGTTTGATATATACTTTTGGAAAGTATATGATCAAGACCTAGGTATGATATATGCTTTTGGAAAGTATATGATCGATACCGACTTCCAATGATCAAATGAGAAACTTACTGATAGAAACCTGAAGTAGACAGTGTAAAGTTGATCTAATACTTCGGGTTTATTCTGAGTCTTCCAGTATACAGGATGTACAGGTATTGGGAATGCCTGAGGGTGATGTGATCATAAACGGTTGTATAACCATGATGCTTCCATTCCTAGGGAGTGATGAAACGGGTCTGGATTTTAGTGACTCCTCTTAATAGAGAAGTAATCTGATCTTAGTCCAAATGTTGGACATTAATCTGAATGTGATTCAGATTCAATGAGAAGATTAGATTTGCGGTCTTGATTTAATCTAGCATCTATGGGAGGCCCGAGATCTGGATTTGAGATGTGATCTCAATATCCATGTCACTATACGTGGAACAATACAATCGCCCTGTCCTTACCTCCAAGTATTCGCGGAGAAAGCGCATTATCCTTGAAAGAGTTCATGGATAATTCTATTGTTGATATATGTATCCGAGCATTGAGAAAATGGATAATTAAATGTGATTTAATTATCATGAATAATATGAATTTGATTCATATTATAAAGAGAGTTATCTTAGATAATTAAATGTGATTTGATTATCAAAGATGTAAATAGTGTGAATGTGATTCATATTATTTGAGCACATGAGAATAAGTTATCCAATATAATTAAATGTGATTTAATTATTATGGATAAGAATAATGTGGATAATAATATCCAATTATTCATAATATATTATAAATGTGATTTATAATGTATTAGAGAGAGAGCTAATTATAATTTGTATGTGTTGATTAATTATTATGTGTATTGGATACACATTGTGTAATTAATTGATAATGTAAATTATATGTTGTTTTGGGTTGTGAATATGATTCACAAATTTTTCAATGGCAAGATTGCAATGTCTACAAAATAATTGTGAATTATTTTTGTAGAATAATTTGCAACAAAAGTTGTTGCAAATAATGGAGATTGCATAAGAGATAAAATAGCCACCTTCCTAATGGAGGAGGGTGGACGGCCACCACTCCCATTAGGAAAGGGAGGCCGTCCCCCCTCTCCACATGGAAGGAGCCTTTTCTCTCTTCCATTATCTCAATGTATTGATGATTTAATTTTGTGATTAAATTGTGTTGATTTATCAACATATATTTAATTTAAATAATTAATTGTTGTTGGTTTTACCAACACAAATCTTAGCCATTAAAAGAAAAACAATCAATGAGAGCCATTGGATTTGTGTTGTCCCATGGATTGAGATCCATGGATCCCTCCCATGGATTGAGATCCATGGATCCCAAAACCCTATAAAAGGAGAGGCACCCCATTGCTCTTCTTTAGACATAATGCTTGAGAAGCATCTCTCTCTCTCTTTTTCTCTAGACATCAGCCCTCCCTCTCCCTCTCATGGCCGTCCACCATGGATGCCATGGAGAGAGTCTTCATCGCCGCAGCGTCGTCGTTATGCTGCCCGATCGTCTGCTAGTGGATCTCCGTCTTCTTCGGTGCGCCTCGCTCGTGAAGAATTCGTCGGATCTCATGTGTCGAGATCAGGAGATCCGCCGCTTGGATCATCAACATGGATTGCGAGAAGCACGCGGTTCATCCCCGCGCTCGCAAGCATCTCCTCCGTCGGATCGGACTTGAGACAGGAGTTCTCTTCGTTTAGAGACTTGATCGCAACCACGCTTCAAGAGGTAATCCTATTACTTGTTTGTGGCTTAGACGAGACGATCCGAGAAGTGTTCTTGGATCATGTGGTTTCGTCGTATTAAAATTTTTTAAATTCCGCTGCATCGAGCAACTAGTGCGACTAGTCGCTCCTCGTCGTATTCGATACGACGCTCACGCTTCCGTGATGCGCTTGAGGATCTAACCATATCCTTCAGGAAGCGGGGTAGGATTTGAAGTGTGTTTGGGGGGAACTTGAAGTCCCCCACGATAGCTGGAAGTACCACCCACCGGTGCGTCAGTGTCGATCTGGGGTTGTGCAACTCCCGCATCAGTCTCGGCTGCTCTGGAGTTGCTGCTGCTGCGGCTGTTGCGGCTGCTGCCAGCTCATCGGGTCTCCTCGGTCCATCTCCGGGCCTGCGCTGCTCGCGGTCGGCTCTCATCTGCTCCATCTCTCTCCTCATCTCTATCATAAACGCCCCATGATCCCTAAGTTGCTGATGCATCGTCTCGAGGGAGGCGATCAGAGTGGTGTTGATCGCTCCCTGGTCCAGGACGTATGTCTGCTCTGGTCGGGGACTTCCGGTGCGGTCATCGCTGATGCCGGCCATGGTCTCTGCAAAGGCAAAAGACCCAAAGTCAGGTGCCGATAAATCTGTCTGTTGTCTCTCATCTGGCACGGGCATCTCGGGAATAGAAGAAGGGTGGTCAAGGGGAACAGGGCGGAATCGATCTCGGGTTCGGAGAGCGGGTCTCGGCCCTCACGAACAAACCTAGATGAATAGGTTGGAATGCTGAAAAGCGGTGCAGCCAGAGGCTGCCTAAGAGACCTCCTGCCCATCATCTTGATCTGGCGAGTCGGGCAGATGAGATCTGGAAACAACTACGATGAGCAAACAAACCCCAAGTTCACCTACTCAACACGAGCTGAAGACCGTAAGGGTTCGGTCAATTATCTTATCAATTTTATTAGGTGATAATGTCAGGATAGCAGAGCGGTTACGTGACCTGGTAGGAATCCAATCCGCCAAACAGACTGTCCCGTATAAAAGACCGGTAGTCTGATCGGGGATCAGATGTGGCTCTAGCCTAGTGTGCGGGTCACTCTCTCGTGCATACAAACCAAACAATGAGGGGGTTGCTCTCCCCAAGACAGATTTTTAAGTGAAGTGTCTTTTAGGGTCGAGTTTGTTTAGCAGTCCCAATTTTTATGGTTTTTGTTTTTTAGATGTTTTTCAGATCAAATAACACCTAATGAATTTTTCGGTTCTCCTGATTATTTTAAGTCCAAAAACGGGGGGAGAAGATGAAAAAGCCGATGCGCGGGAATCAATGATGCATGCAGAGTAAGAAATGCGTACCTGACTCCAGCAGTCTACATGCAGAGTGATCTACGCTTAAATAAAAGACTGAATATAAACTACCTATATGATGCACGCGAAAAACCGACCCTAAGCAAAGCAGTTCTACTCGAAAGAACAGATGGCTAAGTTGTCAACAGGAGGGGTCGGTGTGTGATCTCGGATGCCGATCGGTGCCTGCTACAACGGGTCCTGCCAACGCTGTATACGACCTATAGCGGCTCGGGACCCCTCAAGTGACCAAATAGCCTTTTCTTATTGAATTTATTTTGGTCCAATTACGATCTAATAGGTACATGCAAATTATTAGGTGTGTGGACCCTAATTATTATGTCACAATCAAGGAAAATCCTAAGCTAGGGCTGAAAATCGAGTAAATCAAAAGTCAGTAAATAAACAGTCAAAACCGCGAAAAACCACGAAAAACACGGTGAGGTCTCCCGAGCACACTGGTGCTCGGCGAAACAGACCCTGAAATCTACCAAGTGTCTGTCCAGGTCCCTGTGTTATTACAATAAAATAATAGTCTACAGAAAAGAAATCTAATCTAATCTATTTAAACTCCACGGCTATTCCGCGGCTCCCGAACTTCGGCTCCTCCTCCTCGCTCTCTCCTGCGGCTTCGTAGAGAAAGAAGCCGCCTCTGACTCTCGCGGTTGCTTCGGCTTCCGACAAAGCCGCCTCGGTCCTCGGACCCTCGCAAGAAACAGAAACCAAGTGTCAAACCAAGTTATTATATAAAATAAAGGTAAAGTAGTAAAAGAGACTATCTGCAAAAATGGAAATAAAACACAAAAAACAAATAAAATAAAATAAAATGAATGAAAACAAAAAAGAAACAAAAAGCCGTGAAAAGCTGCGGACGAAAGAAAAGCCGCGGAAAACTGCGAAAAACAAAAGAAAACAAATTCGAAAAATGACTACTAAGCCATGCTCCCCGGCAACGGCGCCATTCTGATGACCGAAATTCTCACTATCGGGTTAAGGTAAGAAATATCAGAGTCGTTGTGACCCAAATAGCAAGATGCGATCAATCATGAAAATGTAGATCCACCAAATGAGAAATCACACAATAAAAACAAAGAAGCAGTCCTCGCTAAATTATTAACCTGGTATAGCGACCAGGGTCGGACTCAGGGAGCACGAAATGGCCGAGATGGCCTACGAAGTAGTCAAAATCAAAATAAAGAATAAAATATTTTTTGGTGGATTTTAATAATTTTTAAATGTTTTTGTGTTTTTGATTTTATAAGGAAATGGAAAAACAAGCAAGTTCAATAAATTATTTAAACACACAAAAATACTCGAAAAATTCAAATAAAAATGTTTTTATGTTTTTTTAGGTTTTTAAGTTTTTTTGGTGAATTTTTCAGAATTTTCTAATTTTATATAATTTTCTAAAAATCAAGAAAGAGGAAAAATATCGGCTACTGTGCATCCAGACTTGAAAGATAAATTAAAAATAGAAAATTGATCTATAAAACTCTACACGCAATTTTTATGAAAACTATAAATAAAAACTAAGATTCAGAAAAAGAGTTTGTATTTTTTTGATTTTTATAGAATATTTTAGAATTTTTATAAGATTTTTAGGGTTTTTATTTTTTAGGAGTTTTATAATTCCAAAAAGCACAAAAATTACATAGAAACTAAAAGACACTAAAACTAACTATCACTAATTTTTTCAGAATTTTTAAAATAATCTTTATATTTTTCTTTGATTTTCTAAGGTAGACAGTACCAAAAATCAACGTTTTTGAATTTTTAAAAATAATAAAACGCCTCAAAAATGTACTTAGGGAAATTTTTACACAGTGGCAGGAGCAACGTGTCCAAATTTAACCTAATTTGTATTTAATTTGATATTTTATTTAATCAAAACAAGGCACACAACAGTCAGGGACCTAAATGCAAAGAAAACTATGTTCATGGCCAAACCATAACACGTTTGAAAGCTCAGGGGCCAAACTTGCAAAAAACCCAAAGCACACGCGCAACACACGTGATCCAGACACAGAGGGGTATAAAAGTAATTCCTATTTATAAAAGATCAATCAGTAACACCAAGAAACCACAGGATAAAAAACGCAAAATGTCCAAATCCTCATGTGTCGAAGCACGTGGCTCACACACACAGGGACTATAATGCAAATAAAGTAAATCTAAGGTCCTAACTGCAAATGTTCAAAAATAAAAACAACTACACTAAATATTTACAGGACTACATAGAAAAAACAAAAGGACATGGGCCTACAAGAAATTTACCCCTTATTGAGATCTTCGGCTAGAGGCACGCCACGTGTGGGATCGGACGGTGGATATGCATTGATGCCTCTTCAAAGACCGACGGCTCGGATCTGACGGACGAGAGGTCGCCACATGTAAATCGAACGGCTGAGAATATAAGGTGCCTCTTCGTCTGGATGGACGGTCTGGATCGAGCCCTAAGTAGATCGGGCGGTGGTTGAAGCTCCGCAGATGAACGGCTAGGATCAAGTCTGGAGCGGAGGGCTGATCCGACGGTGGAGGAGGGTCCTCTAATAACTCGATGCCGACGAGGTTTGCCGGCCCAATGCGCACGTCGAGGACCTCCTCTGGAGCTGCCGAGATAGGGAACGTGAAGCGTGGGCTCTTCCGCAGCTGATGAGCTCCTCCGATGAAGCCAGGGACCATCGGAGTGGCCCGACGATGGTGGACGAGCGAAGCTCCTGTGCTCGAACGACTCGATCCCCAGATGGGGTCCTTTGACCTGCAAAATGGCACAGATAAGCTCTTGGGTCGAGGGCAAATTGCCTCGACCCGTCAGTGGATGAAATAGGTGGTCGGGTGCGTTGAAACGGAGACCTCCGGTGAGGTGACGGCGAGGGAGGTTCGACTCTTAGTTCCGGGGGGAACCAAGTTGAGTGAGTGGGTGTAGAAGGTGGAGTGAAGTCTCGTGAAGGTGACTGGAGGGTCCGATGGTCAAATGGGTGAGCGTAGTGAAGGGAACCGACCGGCGACGACGGAGGAGCGATTTGGGCGTAAATGGAAATTAGGCGATGCTAGGGGGAATCGAGGATACCTGATGGAGGAAATCGACTATGGGTGAGCTGCTGGAGCTCTGGGGATCTTCGCCTCAAGGAAGCGTTGGGTTCTGAGGCTTGGCGCACCTCGCGGCGGTGCACGGCGATGAAGGTCGCCGAATCAGCGGCTGGGGGCACTTCTTCCTCACTACGACACGGCCCTCGGCTAGCTGTCACTCTAGGGAAGGTCGTGGAGGTCCTGAGATGGGAAGGCGGAGCAAAAGATGGATTGAAATTGCGGCCGGAGCTGGAGCTTTATACAACTGAGGGTCCGAGAAGATGGGATCGAACAGGGCACGGTGAAGCTCGGATCCCTAAAAACCTCCGGGCGAGGGTATCGGATGTATCAAGTGTTATTAGGACCCGGGGTTTATGAAAATGGAGATCGGATCAAGCCGAGAAAAATTTGAGAAATCGGGTCGGGGGCGAGATCCGCGAAGACCGGGGGTCAACAATCCCCCGTGGACCAATCACATGCCTCCAATTGTTAAATATTTGGAAATTCGATTAAAATTATCAAATGACTTTATTTCGAAAAAGTTAAAACATGAAAAATGTTTATTTATTTTCAAATTAATTTTTAGTGATTTTTATTTACTTTTTTGAATAATAAAAAAGGTATTTACATTATATTATTATTATATATAGGTATATACATATATGTATTTTTTATTTTTATTTTTAATTATTTTTTTATACAATTATTCCAATTTTATATTTTATTTATTTATAACATAAAATTTGGAATAAAAATGTATTTTTATTTTATTTTTATTATTTATTTACATTAGTTAAATAAATAGGTTTATATACATATTTACATGGTATATGTACAATGTGGGAAATGGTTTTTATTATTTTTCTTTTTATTTTATTTTTATTTTTCTGATTTTTATTTTATTTATTTACACCATGAAATATGGAATGTAGAAATGTTTTTATTAGATTTTTATTAATTATTTCCAAGGAGAAAATAACTAGGTATGTTATTCTATATACATGATCTATATACACTGATGAGAGAGATTTTATTTATTTTTATTTTTCTTTTATTTTTCCCATTTTTATTTTAGTTTTCTTTTTATAAATATGTACAAAATATGAGAAATACTTTTATTATTTTTATTAAGAGGAAAATAATGTTATTTATATACATAGGGTTATGTACACACATGATTGACCCTATCTCCCTCTACTTGGATTCTTTTGCGGTCAGGCCCATACTGAGCCCTCCCTTGGGATTAGGTCACTCAATATTTATTCTAAATATTTCCCTCTTTTTCTTTTGTTTCTTTATTCTTTTATTTATGCACAAAAACATGCTAATTATTGTTATTTACATAATGGATGCATGTTGGTAATTTATTCTATTTACACATATCAACATGGTGTTTTGCATAGGTTTTTAGCTAAAATAAAAGAATAAAGAGTGATGAATGGGTATTCATTACCCCCCTATACTTAACTTCGCTAGTCCCTTAGCAAACACTTATTTGAAAAAGAAGTGAAAAAGAAAAGGAAAAAGAAAAAGAGAGGAAATGCAAGGATCAATGCTGATTATTAAACTTACCTTCATTAAATTAAAATATGGAGCTCGGTCAGATCTTTGGATTATTAATGTGTCAGAACCTTATTTGGACTTAGGTTTAAAACTTAACAGCCTCTAAGATCCACTAATCTATAGTCAAGACTCCTTAATAATCTAGATCAGGACAAGTCTACATACACAAACCCTGAAGACCATGAATCTTTCCTTATACAGTGTATGTGAAGTATAGCTCTCCACCTCAGAAGTAGCAAAATGACAACCCTCCCCAACAAGGTAACTCTATGACCCTAGTCTGGCTACTCTTACCTCGAGGAGCAGGGTATTCCCTTCTAAGTTCAAGTTCAACCGGCTCAAGAAGAGGAGGAAGAAGAGAATGGACCATGGCCAGTGTAGCCATGTATCCCTGGGAGCTCAACCAGTGTAGCTAAGTCTCCCTGCTGCAAGCTACATAAGATGGAACATGAGTCTCAAGCTTTGCTTATTGCACTATGTACACTCCGGTATGATTATCATTTTCTATCAGACCCACCACTTTTTTGGAGTTAATTTCTTTTTGCATTTTTTTCAATGTGCATCTGTACAACATATCCACAAGGTGCAACATATATACATAAGGAGTTTTTCCTCTTGAGCTAGTAGACTATCCCTCTTTTGAAGAATTATTGCAACCCACAACTCCTGTCGTTAGACCTCACGGCAACCAGACCAAGTTGAGACACACTTCCTTCACTATAAGAATAAGAGAGGTTCCGCCTAGAAGTACTACCCTCATATGATATCCCAAGTCAAGGAAGACTGCCTCCTCACCACCTCATCCGTAGAGAGCTCGGTGTAAAGTACGGGTCCAAATCAAGCCATTGTCTATATGAGTCATGTGTGTGTTGTTAAGTGCTCTACTTAGGCTCATCGAGATGACATATGATCATAGCCTAGTGGACATAAAGAATTAAGTCACCATGGACCTAAAAAGCCTCAACCCTAAGCCCTATAAGATTCCTCTTATAATTAGGTGGATTAAGATCTTAAGCAATCTCCATTTTCCTATTTAATTCCAGGCTAGTTTGAATGTCAATTATAATCCAGGAAAAACTATACAAGTATTTACAAAGATGCAATTTACAAACTATTTACACATGTACAAAATTTTTGAAAAATGTTTTGGAAACATGGATGTATGCATGAATGCAAGTTTTGCAAAATATTTACAAAAATTTTCACAAGGTTTTTGCAAACTTTTCATTTTCAAAACATTTTAGAAAAATTTTGTACTATATACATAATTTTGATAAGAAAGTATTTACACAATATTTACACAAAAAGTTTTTACAAACATTTTTACAAAAATAATTTGTACACTAGCTATGTATGTGCAATAAAAGAATTTTATTTACGAGGAAATTTTTTTAATTTTTATGGATTTTTGGGTTTTAGCCATTTTTATTTATTAACACACTCACATAAAGTACGAGTTATGGCTAAAGTATATATGAAATATATACACACCCCCTATACTTAGCTCGAACGATCTCCTCAGAGTCAAGAGCGATGAAGAAGACATAACTCTTGCTTAGTATAGGGAAGTGAAAAGGAAGGCTATATACAAAGACGAATGAAAGAATAGAAATCCAAGAGGATCTCGGCATTTCCCCCTATACTTAGGATCAACTAATCCTAAGTATAGCAGGCTCTACACGAAGGGAAAGCCGAGTGAGAATGTACAGGGTCTACCTCCCCTATACTTAGGGTAAAATATCCCTAAGTATAGGCAGCAAAACAGAGGTAGAAATGAATCAAAAGAAACTCAAAATTCTCATCCCCCCATACTTAGGGTAAAGTGCACCCTAAGTATAGCAACGTCGAAGATGTAAATGGGGTGTTGGACTGAAGAATCGTGTGATATGGACAACTGGATCTATACAAGTCAGGAGAATAGTGATAATCAGGCGTGAGATGCAATAGATGTGAGTCAAGAGATCACATCTCACGCAAAATGAATCGGGGCAACATCAATGACCCGCGACTCATGATCTATATATGGCTTGAGCTGCTGGCCGTTCACGCGAAAGGTACTCTCAAAATACAACTCAGATATATCTATACTCCCATTGTCATGTACCTTTCTCACCAAATACGGTCACTTACTTTTGCTCTGTAGCTTCCCTAGAAATAGATGAAGCCTAGCATCAAATAGCCATACTCTCTGTCCTGGCTCAAAATGCTTGTGGCTGATATGAGAATCATGCCACTCCTTTACTCTCTCCTTATAATGTAGGCTGTTTGAAAAGGCGGTATCACGAAGCTCCTCCAAACAATGCCCTCCTCTGATCTCCTACACTCTCTGGATCTAAAAGTATATCAGTGACAGCCCAAAGTGACCTATGTCTCAGCTCAACAAGTAAATGACACGGCTTGCCATAAACGAGACGAAAGGGAGATGTACCCGAAGGCATCTTGAAAGACGTCCTATATGCGCACAAGACCGAGTCCAAAAGCTGTGACCAATCCTTTCGGTCAGGGCGGACGACTTTCTGCAATATAGTCTTGATCTCCCTGTTCGACACTTCAGCAAGACCATTCGTCTGAGGGTGGTATGGAGTAGCAACTCGATGGTCTATGACGAACTCTCTAGTAAGGGCCTTTACCTTGTCGTTGACGAAATGAGACCCCCCGTCAGATATCAACACTCGAGCTACCCCAAACCGTGAAATGATATGCTTCCTCAAAAATCGACAAACAGTCCTAGCATCTGCGGTTCGGGCGGGGATGGCTTCAACCCAATGACTCACATAATCAACGGCCAACAGAATGTACTCGAATCCCTGACTCCTAGGGAATGGACCCGTGAAATCGATGCCCCATGCATCAAAAACCTCACAGAAGTGAATGGGATGCATCGATATCATATCACGCTGTCCACAAGTGCCCATCCTCTGACAGTCAGTACACATCTTCACGAACTCATCAGAGTCCTTGAAGAGAGTAGGCCACCATAGGCTGGATTGGAGCACTTTTTGTGTCGTTCTCCTCCCAGAGTGATGTCCTCCTGCCTCATGCTGGTGGCAGTAAGTGAGGACGCTGCGGTGCTCCTCCTGAGGAATGCACTTACGCCAGACACTCTCCCCTCCTTCATGATAAAGGTTGGGATCCTCCTAGTGGTAGAACTTGGCCTTCGCGAGGAAGGTCTCAAGTCTCTACCTGAGCCAATCCTGTGGGACTTTCTTGGCAACAAGAAAGTTCACAATATCGGCATACCACTGGAGAGAGGCGATAGCACGGATCGCCTCATCTGGGAAGGTCTCACAAATAGGCTCAGTCTGCTCAGAATCCTCAAGATGCTCTAATCGGGAGAGATGATCCGCCACCACATTCTTGACTCTAGGCTTATCCTTTATCTCTATATCAAACTCCTGGAGTAGAAGGATCCATCTGGTCAATCTGGCTTTGGCATCCTTTGCCATGAGGTACCTGATGGTGGTATGATCAGTGTAGATGGTTACTCTAGATCCAATGATGTAAGATCTGAACTTATCTAGGGCAAAAACTACGGCTAGCATCTCCTTCTCAGTGACAGTGTAGTTCCGCTGCACGGCATCCAATGTACGGCTAGCGTAGTGAATAGCAAATGGGACTCCATCCCTCTTCTATCCCAGCACGGCCCCTACGGCAAAATCAGAGACATCCGTCATGATCTCGAATGGGAGAGACCAATCAGGTGGCTGGAGAACAGGAACCTCTACAACACAGCTCTTGAGTGTCTCAAACAACGATAGACACTTGTCATCGACAAGGAACTCGGTGTCTTTCATCAGCAGATCAGTCAACGGTTGGGATATCCTACTGAAATCATGAATGAAGCGTCGGTAGAAACCGACATGCCCCAGAAAAGACCATAACTGCCACAAGTTGGATGGTGGAGCGAGTTTTCTAATGACATCCACCTTGGCCGGATCAACCTCCATGTCCCTGTTGGAGATGATATGGCCAAGAACCGTACCTTGAGTCACCATGAAGAGACTCTTCTCCCAAGACAACACAAGGTGAACCTCAATGCATCGTTGAAGGACTCGGTCTAGGCAGTCAAGAGAGGAGTCGAATCCATCATCGTAAACCAAGAAATCATCCATGAAGACCTCCAAGCACTCCCCCACCATGTCCGAAAAGATAGATAGTATGCATCTCTGAAATGTCGCCGGGGCGTTGCACAACCCAAATGGCATGCATCTAAAAGCATATGTCCCGAAGGGACAGGTGAAAGTGGTCTTGTCCTGGTCCTCGGGCGCGATGGCCACCTGATTGTAGCCATAGTACCCATCCAGAAAATAGTAGTGGCTCTTCCCTTCCAGTCTTTTAATGAATCTGATCAATAAAGGGCAGGGGGAAATGATCCTTCTTGGTGGCCTGGTTGAGTCGCCTGTAATCTACGTAGACCCGCCAAGAAGTGGGTACTCGGGTAGCGATCTCCTCTCCGAACTCACTGACAACTGTAGTGATGCCCGTCTTCTTGGGCACCACATGCAAAGGACTGTCCCACTTGGAGTCGGAGATGGGGTAGATAAAATCAGTGATCCACCATTTCGATATCTCCTTCATGACACCTCTCGAAGATTCGGGTTCAACCGCCGCTGGAACTCACGCGACAGCTTTGCCTCCTCCTCGAGATAGATATGGTGGGATCACATGGCCAGACTTATCCCCTGGAGATCGGCTACACTCCATCCTATCGCCTTGTGGTTCTTTTCAAGAACCCCCATCAGACGGGATTCCTGCTCTCCAATCAAATCTGCTGAGATAATGACTGGGTACATCTCATGCTCACCCGCAAGGAACCTATACTTCAGCAACGCTGGTAGCAGCTTCAGCTCTGGACAAGTAGGTGCTAGCGAATCTAGCCTCTGAAAGCTCTAAGTGAATGCTGCCAAATCTGCATGGTAGAATGGAAACTCTCTCTCACACACAGTATCTGAAGAAGGCTGCTCTGCTGGACTGTCTCTGCTCTGCATGCCATCAACCTCCTCCCTAGCTGTAGGCTCAGTGGAAGTCAGACATGATATAAAATCATCAAACACTTCCCTATCAACATCTGACTCTGAGGGATCTGTATCAGACTCACAAACAAACTCTGTCTCACGGTCGGGAACCGCCTCTGCTGCCTGAAAAGTATCTTGGACCAGGAATGTGCTCTCCATGCTCTCCTCTGCGGCGTCTCTGCATCAACGAACTCTGAAGGTGAGAGGATGGCATGTGCGACTGGATCTGCCCAAACTCCCTCGCCATCTGTAATCACAAAATCGCAGTCCTGGTGGATGTCTCGCCCTGCCTCTGTAATCTGCTCTGAATCTGAAGTCGGCTCTGAGCAAGCTGAATCTCTGGCTCTGATCTCCTCGACCGTCTCTATTTGTACACTCTCACCCTCGACGCGAAAGTATACCTTCCCGCTATCATGGTCGGTCACCGCCTTGGCTCTGGCCAAGAACGGGTGTCCGAGAATGATCTGGGTATCAGTCACAGACTCAGGGATCTCCATGTCCAACACAACGAAGTCCACAGGGAATTTCAGGCCCTGAATCGTGACGACAACGTCCTCCAGCAACCCCTTCGGCCTCTTGACAGATCGATCAACAAACTGAAGGACCGTTCTGCTCTGTCGTAGAGTGCCCAACTCGAAGCGGTCGAGAAGGGCTGCCGGAAGTAGGTTGATCGAAGAACCACTATCTAATGGAGTGCGGTCGAACCTCTGCCCATGGATGTGGCATCTGACATACAGAACTCCTGAATCTGGCCTCTAGGCCGGCAGACGGTTCTGAATCGTGAAACACGTGGCTCGAGTAAGCACATGGATCTCAGAATGATGGTTCCTCCTCTTCCTCCTAACTGTGGTCCTATCTCTGAGTGATCTCTGGAGTAGAGGGATGTGCTCCAAGGCCTCCTGGAGAGTCAGCTGGATATGGAATCTATCGATCATCTGCTGGTTGAACTCTACCTGCTGATTCTTTTTGGGATTTTCTTTTTTTTGCCCCTTTCCCAGATGGAGTGCTCTAGGAAAGGGGACTACATGGTCCTTCTCAGATGAAGGACTAGGAGAGGGTCTCGGCTGCTCAAGTACGGCAGAATCCACACATACATCATCAAGCACCACAGGTGGATCAGAGTAAAATAAACCCTTTCCTTTATTTCCAGAAATGTCCGGAGGTACATGTACAGATGGAAAGACAACAGGACTAGTAGAACTGGGAATGGTGGCCTCAGTACCACCCTCGGCATGTCAACTCGCGGCATCAGCACCGCGCTCTGGCTCAGCAACTGTGGTGGCGTCAGTACCACCTCCTCCAACTGGTGAAGCGATGGCCTCAGTAGCGTCTGCTGGATCAACATCCCTGGTGGCATCAGCACCACTGTCATCATCTTTCGCGGCATCAGTACCGCACTCCTCCTCGCCTGGCGCCTGGAAGTGGCATGGGGACGTCGCTCAGACGAGGCGCCGCCTGCTGGCATCCTACCGCTCCTAAGTGTAACAAAATCAGTATCAAACAGATATGCAGACATATCACCAAATGAATCACTAGGAGTGGCATGCTCTGTGAAATCTACCTGCTCAGACTTCCTCTTCAGATTGTTCGGGTTCGGCTCAATCTGGGCAAGAATGGTGGCCTTCCCTCTCACTATCTCCCGCATCTCCTGGCGGAACTCATCCATCTCCCGTCTGAAGGTAGCCTCCTGCTCATTCATGAGGCGGGCTAGGTCATCTAAGGTGGGGTTCTCATAGGTTGGCCCATGAGAACCTGACGGGTGGCCTCTTTGGTAGTGAGGCTGCTGCTGCGGCTGGTGCGGGTGAGAGGGGTACTGCTGATGATACTGCTGAGGCTGCTCTCACCTCCAAGATTGTCCCTGCTGGTAGGGACGAGGACCATACTACTGGTGCTGTGGCTGGGATGACTGCTGCTGCTGGTGGTGTACTAGGGGCTGGGGCTGCTGGTGCTCTCGCTGATGGTCGTACTATCCATTGTGAACTGGAGGTTGCTACTGGGAACCGGTGCCTCCGGCCGACCAACGGAATCCAGGATGGTCTCGTCGGATACTGAGCTGGGGTCGGTCCTACGAAATCCCGTTGACATCCATTAATGGCTCCGGCTCGTAGGGGGTGGCGGGAGTACTACCAGGGGTTGATCCAGCTAGTAGACCACCATCTGAGTGTCTGGGGATGGTGGTGACTGGTAGTATGGATGTGGCTGCTGGTACAGCTCCGCTTGTACAAGGTGAACCTGTCTAGGCTGACTGGAGCGCTAGGACGAGCTACCACTGCTGTCGGATCTCCTCGTGACTGAAGACGGGACTGAGAAGCCGTCTGTGCCTCCTGGAGACACATAAGCTGTGTCTCCAGGTCACTCAGTGTCTGTGCCATCTGAACCATCTGATATATGCCCTGGCACTGCTTCTTCTCTATCAGCTCGATCCGGTCCAGCTTCTAGCAGATGCTCCCCATATCTGCGGCTGTAGACTCAGACTGTGCGGTTGTCGCGGACGATGTAGATGGACCGGTATCGACCCGTGCTATCCTCTATAACTGCACGGACTGGGGCTGGGGGCGTCCCTGAGTGTAAAGACGGGTCTGGGACATCACTGTATAGTTCTCGTCCATCTCCTCGTAGATGGCCCAGACCTGGTCCTCATCTTTGGCGAAGTAGGAACCGCCACACGAAGCATTCACCAGGCCCTGCAGCTCTGGTGTCAACCCGCAGAAGAAGCTCTGAACTAGGTTTGGCTTCGTGATATCGTGGTGCAGGCATCTGTCAGTCAGCTCTCTGAACCTCTCCCATGCCTCATGGAACTGCTCGTTGGGGAGCATGGAGAAGTTGCTAATCAGGGCTCTCGATGCATTCGTCCACCCGAGTGGATAGTACTTGTTCAAGTACTCGGTGCGGAGCTTCTCCCAGGTGTAAACAAACTTCCCCAAATGCTTCAGCCAGGTGGCTGCTCTATCTGCCAGTGAAAAGGGGAAGGCGATCATCCGAATGGTGTTCTCGTCTACCTGCCGATCGTGGACGGTGCTGCAGATCATCAGAAACTCCTGGAGATGTAGATGGGGCTCCTCAGTGGCAAGCCTGTGGAAGCGGGGTAGGAGTTGAAGTGTGTTCAGGGGGGAACTTGAAGTCCCCCACGATAGCTGGAAGTACCACCCACCGGTGCGTCAGTGTCGATCCGGGGTTGTGCAACTCCTGCATCGATCTCGGCTGCTCTGGTGCTGCTGCTGCTGCGACTGCTGCAGCTGCTGCGGCTGCTGCCGGCTCATCGGGTCTCCTCGGTCCGTCTCCGGGCCCACGCTGCTTGCGGTCGGCTCTCATCTGCTCCATCTCTCTCCTCATCTCTATCATAAATGCCCCCTGATCCCTAAGCTGCTGCTGCATCGTCTCGAGGGAGGCGATCAGGGTGGTGTTGATTGCACCTTAGTCCAGGACGTATGTCTGCTCTGGTCGGGGACCTTCGGTGCGGTCATCATTGTTGCCGGCCTTGGTCTCTGCAAAGGCAAAAGACCCAAACTCAGGTGCCGATAAATCTGTCTGCTGTCTCTCATCTGGCACGGGCATCTGGGGAATAGAAGAAGGGTGGTCAAGGGGGAACAGGGCGGAATCGAACTCGGGTTCGGAGAGCAGGTCTCGGCCCTCACGAACCAACCTAGATGAACGGGATGGAGTGCTGAAAAGTGGTGCAGCCGGAGGCTGCCTAAGAGTCCTCCTGCCCATCATCTTGATCTGGCGAGTCGGGCGGATGAGATCTGGAAACAACCACGATGAGCAAACAAACCCCAAGTTCACCTACTCAACACGAGATGAAGACCGTAAGGGTTCGGGCAATTATCTTGTCAATTTTATTAGGTGATAATGTCAGGATAGTAGAGCGGTTACGTGACCTGGTAGGAATCCAATCCGCCAAACAGACTATCCCGTATAAAATACCGGTAGTCTGATCGGGGATCGGATGTGGCTCTAGCCTAGTGTGCGGGTCACTCTCTCGCGCATACAAACCACACAATGAGGGGGTTGCTCTCCCCAAGACAGATTTTTAGGTGAAGTGTCTTGTAGGGTCGAGTTTGTTTAGTAGTCTCAAATTTTATGGTTTTTGTTTTTTAGATGTTTTTCAGATCAAACAACGCCTTAACAAATTTTTCGGTTCTCTTTATTATTTTAAGTCCAAAAACGGGGGGAGAAGATGAAGAAGCCGATGTGCGGGAATCAATGATACATGTAGAGTAAGAAATGCATACCTGACTCCAACAGTCTACATGCAGAGTGATCCGCGCATAAATAAAAGACTGAATATACACTACCTATATGATGCACACGAAAAACCAGCCCTAAGCAAAGCAGTTCTACTCGAAAGAACAGATGACTAAGTGGTCAACAGGAGGGGTCGGTGTCCGGTCTCGGATGCCGATCGGTGCCCGCTACAACGGGTCCTGCCAGCGCTGTATACGACCTCTAGCGGCTCGGGACCCCTCAAGTGACCAAATAGCCTTTTCTTATTAATTTTATTTTGGTCCAATTACGATCTAATAGGTACAGGCAAATTATTAGGTGTGTGGACCCTAATTATTACGTCACAATCAAGGAAAATCCTAAGCTAGGGCAGAAAACCGCGTAAATCAAAGGGCAGTAAATAAACGGTCAAAACCACGAAAAACTGTGAAAAACTCGGTGAGGTCCCCCGAGCACACCGGTGCTCGGCGAAACAGACCCCGAAATCTACCAAGTGTCTGTCCACGTCCTTATGTTATTATAATAAAATAATAGTCTGCAGAAAAGAAATCTAATCTAATCTATCTAAACGCCGCGGCTATTCCGCGGCTCCCGAACTTCAGCTCCTCCTCCTCGCGCTCTCATGCAGCTTCGTAGAGAAAGAAGCCGCCTTTGACTCCCGCGGTTGCTTCAGCTTCCGAAGAAGCTGCCTCGGTCCTCGGGCCCTCGCAAGAAACAGAAACCAAGTATCAAATGAAGTTATTATATAAAATAAAGGTAAAGCAGTAAAAGAGACTATATGCAAAAATGGAAATAAAACACACAAAAACAAATAAAATAAAATAAAATGAAATGAAAACAAAAAAGAAACAGAAGGCTGTGAAAAGCCGCAGATGAAAGAAAAGCCGCGGAAAACCGTGAAAAACAAAAGAAAACAAAATTCAAAAAATGACTACTAAGCCGTGCTCCCCGGCAACGGTGCCATTCTGATGACCGAAATTCTCACTATCAGGTTAAGGTAAGAAATATCAGAGTCGTTGTGACCCGAATAGCAAGATGCGATCAATCAAGAAAATGTAGAACCACCAAATGAGAAATCAAACAATAAAAACAAAGAAGCAGTCCTCGCTAAATTATTAACCTGATATAGCGACCAGGGTCGGACTCAGGGAGCATGAAATGGTCGAGACGGCCTACTAGTAGTCAAAATCAAAATAAAGAATAAAATATTTTTTTGGTGGATTTTAATAATTTTTAAATGTTTTTGTGTTTTTGATTTTATAAGGAAATGGAAAAACAAGCATGTTCAACAAATTATTTAAACACACAAAAATACTCCAAAAATTCAAATCAAAATGTTTTTATGTTTTTCAGGGTTATTAAGTGTTTTTGGTGAATTTTTCAGAATTTTCTAATTTTTATATAATTTTCTAAAAATCAAGAAAGAGGAAAAATATCGACTACTGTGCAGCCAGACTTGAAAGATAAATTAAAAATAGAAAATTGATCTATAAAAGTCTGGAGGCAATTTTTATGAAAACTATAAATAAAAACTGAGATTCAGAAAAAGAGTTTGTATTTTTTAGAATTTTAATAAGATTTTTAGGGTTTTTAATTTTTAGGGGTTTTATATATCCAAAAAGCACAAAAATTGCACAGAAACTAAAAGACACTAAAACTATCACTATTCTTTTTAGAATTTTTAAAATAGTTTTTATATTTTTCTTTGATTTTCTAAGGCAGACAGTACCAAAATCAATGTTTTTGAATTTTTAAAAATAATAAAATGCCTCAAAATGTACCAAAAAATTAGGGAAATTTTTACACAGTGGCAGGAGCTACTTGTCCAAATTTAACCTAATTTTGATTTAATTTGATATTTTATTTAATCAAAACAAGGCACACAGCAGTCAAGGACCTAAATGCAAAGAAAACTATGTTCAGGGCCAAACCATAACAAGTTTGAAAGCTTAGGGGCCAAACTTGCAAAAAAACCAAAGCACACACGCAACACATGTGATCCAGACAAAGAGGGGTATAAAAGTAATTCCTATTTATAAAAGATCAATCAGTAACACCAAGAAACCATAGGACAAAAAGCGCAAAATGTCCAAATCCTCACGTGTCGAAGCACGTGGCTCACACACATAGGGACTATAATGCAAATAAAGTAAATATGAGGTCCTAACTGCAAATGTTCAAAAATAAAAACAACTACACTAAATATTTACAGGACTAAACAGCAAAAACAAAAGGACAGGGGCCTACAAGAAATTTACCCCTTATTGAGATCTTCGGCTGGAGGCACGCGACGTGTGTGATCGGACGGTGGAGATGCGTTGATGCCTCTTTGAAGACCGACAGCTTGGATCTGACGGATGAGGGGTTGCCACATGTAAATCGAACGGCTGAGAATATAAGGCGCCTCTTCGTCTGGATGGACGGTCTGGATCGAGCCCTAAGTAGATCGGGCGGTGGTTGAAGCTCCGCAGATGAACGGCTAGGATCAGTCTAGAGCGGAGGGCTGATCCGACGGTGGAGGAGGGTCCTCTAAGAACTCAACGCCGACGAGGTTTGCCGGCCCAATGCGCACGCCGAGGACCTCCTCTGGAGCTGCTGAGATAGGGAACGTGAAGCGTGGGCTCTTCCGCAGCTGATGAGCTCCTCCGATGAAGCCAGGGACCACCGGAGCGACCCAATGACGGTGGAGGAGCGAAGCTCCTGTGCTCGAACGACTCGACCCCCAGATGGGGTCCTTTGACCAGCAAAATGGCACAGACAAGCTCTTGGGTCGAGGGCAAATTGCCTCGATCCGTCAGTGGGTGAAATGGGTGGTCGGGTGCATCGAAACGGAGACCTCCGGTGAGGCGACGGCGAGGGAGGTCCGACTCTTGGTTCCAGGGCGAACCAAGTTGAGTGAGTGGGTGTAGAAGGTGGAGGGAAGTCTCGCGAAGGTGACTGGAGGGTCCGATGGTCAAATGGGTGAGCGTAGCGAAGGGAATCGACCGGCGACGGCGGAGGAGTGATTTGGGCGTAAATGAAAATTAGGCGAAGCTAGGGAGAATCGAGGATACCTGATGGAGGAAGTCGACTGTGGAGGTCCTGGGATGGAAAGGCGGAGCCAAAGATGGATTGAAATTGTGGCCGGAGCTGGAGCTTTATACAACTGAGGGTCCGAGAAGATGGGATCGGGCAGGGCACGGTGAAGCTCAGATCCCTAGAAAAACCTCCGGGCGAGGGTATCAGATGTATCAAGTGTCATTAGGACCCGGGGTTTAGGCAAATGGAGATCGGATCAAGCCGAGAAAAATTTGAGAAATCGGGTCGGGGGCGAGATCCGCGAACCAAGTGGTCCTGGGGGGAGAGTTGACCGGGGGTCAACAATCCCCCGTGGACCAATCACAGGCCTCGAATTGTTAAATATTTGGAAATTCAATTAAAATTATTAAATGACTTTTTTTCAAAAAAGTTAAAACATGAAAAATGTTTATTTATTTTCAAATTAATTTTTAGTGATTTTTATTTAATTTTTTTGAAAAATAAATAACGTATTTACATTATATTATTATTATATATAGGTATATAGATGTATGTATTTTTTATTTTTATTTTTAATTATTTTTTTTATACAATTATTCCAATTTTATATTTTTTTTATTTTTAAAATAAAATTTTGAATAAAAAGGCATTTTTATTTTATTTTAATTATTTATTTACATTAGTTAAATAAATAGGTTTATATACATATTTACATGGTATATGTACAATGTGGGGAATGGTTTTATTATTTTTCTTTTTATTTTATTTTTATATTTCTGATTTTTATTTTAGTTATTTACACCTTAAAATATGGAATGTAGAAATCTTTTTATTGGATTTTTATTAATTATTTCCAAGGAGAAAATAAATAAGTATGTTATTCTATATACATGGTCTATATACACTGACGAGAGAGATTTTATTTATTTTTATTTTTCTTTTGTTTTTCCCATTTTTATTTAAGTTTTCTTTTTATAAATATGTACAAAATATGAGAAATACTTTTTATTATTTTTATTTAGAGGAAAATAATGTTATTTATATACATAGGGTTATGTACACACATGATTGACCCTATCTCCCTCTACTTGGATTCTTTTGCGGTCAGGCCCATACTGAGCCCTCCCTTGGGATTAGGTCGCTCAATATTTATTCTAAATATTCCCCTCTTTTTCTTTTGATTCTTTATTCTTTTATTTATGCACAAAAACATGCTAATTATTGTTATTTACACAATGCATGCATGTTGGTAATTTATTCTATTTACACATATCTACATGGTGTTTTGCATAGGTTTTTAGATAAAATAAAAGAATAAAGAATCGCATTGTGCATTGTCATTCACTTGCATGAAAAAATGCTTTCCTGAAAACTAACTTCTAGATTGCCTATAAATCAACCTAAGGAGACAACTGCCTCCTTAAGTTGGACCTTAGACTTGCCCAAGTAAAATATAAATTTGATAGCTCGTTTTTAGTTGGATAATTAATTTAACAATTTTTATTAATCTGAATTACCTGCATACAATAAAATTTAACGTTAATTCCACATAATTCTGTTGAATTTTAAAAAATCTAAATATTAGATTTTCCACTCCCGATTAGTCCGGAACCCACTTTTTCTTATTTATATTTCTCTATTTATTTTTCTACATTTATTTATTTATTTGCTTTATTTTATTTTATTGAGACTATCTCTCTGACCATCATCTTATTTTTTGTGCGAGGGACCCTATGCGATGAAGTGACCTCTTTGGTGGCCAAGAAACTCAGGAGCATTGGAGGCTGGCTTTTTCTGGTGATATGTCGACTGAAAGATCCGCATTATATTTAAGATCGAGTTGAGTTGTGAGTGAGTGTAGATTACTTAAAAATTTATTTTCTGCATTTATTTTATTTTGTAAATAATTTGTAACAAATTTGGTAACTTCATATTTCCAGCGGATTCCGTTTGGAATCTCCAGTGGGTACCCGAACTTGGACTTTCTCTTGTGTGTCTCGAGACTTCTTTCACTCTCTGGTGAAGGTGGTGCTCGACTTGAGTGGCTCATAGGTTATACTTGCACACCCGGTTCTTAGAGCTTTTTATAGGTTTTATCTGCTTGTGCTCGTAAAATCTAAAACCACATATTAACATTTATGAATACACAACTTAGATCATTCTACTTAGGCCAAACTGAAATTAATTCTTTCCTGTTAATTAGAACTATCTGTTAGGTGTTGTTTCATCGTCTGCATTTCATTTAGTATAAAATTTTTCAAATTATGTATGGCATCTCGTACATAGAGCGCGAGGATCACTGTAGGTCTTCTATACTGGACATGCATCACTGATTTATTCGATTGCATCAGCTTTTCTCGACTCCCTTCCCCTTGATTTTACAACTTAGGATTAAAGGAAATTAGGACAGGACGATAGGCGTGTTGTGTTTCTTATTTTTCCACTTAACTAAAACTGAAAAGATAAACAGTCGGACCTTTGCGACCATACTTGTGTGGAGTTGCTGAAACTAGGGTTTGCTCTTGTGTTTGTTTTGTGGTTGTCCGTGTGTGTATCCTTCTTTGAAATTGCACGTCTGATCGCCATCCACTTACATAGATCTCTCGAGGATGTCAGGATATTGGTCCCCATACCCTGACCTCTCTGGTCACTCCTCCTCGATCATATACCATTCATCTTCGCCTTCTCCTTCTTCCATGTATCCTCCACCATCCGCGGGAGACCCTTACTTGTGGTCGGTTCCACCTCGACCTGATTATGAAGTCAGACCTTCAACTGATATCCCCACTTCTTCGCGTTTCTCACTGATGAATCTGCGATTCATCATCGCAATATCTTGATCTTAGCAAAATGCCTGAGTAAAATTCCAAATAAATGTGTATAAAATCCATAAATTAACAAAATGACTCTTGTAAATAAAATACATTAATTATTGTATATAAGACTGCACAAAATGAATTAACAATAAAAAGCCGCAAAAATAAAGGAGTTTTATACTTGTAAATAGGCCAAAACTTCATGGATTTTTAATAATTTCATTTCAACTCCTTTTTGCCTAATTCTTTCTCTAACTTGTTTATAAAAATGTATATAAAAATACAAAAATACAAAACAAATTTCGAATAAATGCTCCTATATCCCAAAGAGAAAAAGCCGTAAAGTCCAACTTCCAAGCTAAATTCCCGCTCCGTATGAACTCCAAATTCACCAAACTCACTTTTAAAGTTCAAGTTAGAAAATTATCTATCCAACGGAAGTGGTTTCATTAAAATCGGAGCTCATTTGCAAAAGTTGGGTTTTGGGACCTAGATGTACATTATACAGTATGTATATATTCATATTTTCTTCATTTTTTATTGTATATTTCTTAATTATTAAAAATACAAAAAATCATACTTGTGTTGTATTTTAATTGTACTATTTTATTGTATTTTTCTGTTGTAAATATCTCTTACTAAAAAGACAAAAAATTACATATTAGAAAAGTAAAAAAAATGTGTACATGTTGTTTGTCTTCCCTTGTAAATTGTCCACTATCTATTTTATTCTTTTTTATTCTATTGTAATTAAAGTAGACAACTTTCTTTGATTTATTTATTTATTTATTTTATTTTACATTCTCTACAATAACCACCAATTCAACTCCATTACTCCACCATATTTTCTAACTTCTAATTCAACTCCACCATTTTATTAACCTCCATCCCACTCCATCTTAATTCTAACTTCCATTTTTCTTCTTATTTATATACATGCCATTCTCCTCATTTTTGCCTTTGATCCATCTTTATGTGAGGAGAGCTTAGTTCCCTGAGTTGAATCAGTGACAGCGACGCAACCGCGGTCGAGCGACGACGGCCCTCTCTCCGGTGTGATCCGTTGGCTTTTTGGCCAACATCGCAGCCGCAACCGCACGCTGCTCGAGCTCATCGCACGCCGGCGATTTGAACGAAGACCGTGCTCACGAGAGCACTTCATAGGCGACCGTTTTCACCGTAGGTATTTTTCTTCTCATTTTTTCCATCATTGTTATTTTGTTTGCAATTTTTATCACACCATCACCACTACATCTTCATTTGTCTACCATATCTTCATCATACTTATCATATCATTTTTTTTACTTCACATCAACACCCCTTCATCACCAAGTCATTTTAATATTTCATCATCAAGATCAACCCACAACTATATTTGCATTTGTTCATATTACCATCGCATTTGTTCATTTTCTGTTCTATAAAACAAAAAAATTAAAAAAATTAAATTAAAAAAAACTTTCACAGCAGTAAAAAGTTTAAAAAAATAAAAAAAACTAACGGAGGGAGCAGCGGCCCCAGCCCGCCGCCGCCGCCCCCCCCCCTTCCTTCTCTCCACGGCCACCGCGTCGGTGGCCCTCCGCCGCCGCCAGCAGGAGCCCCGCCCGCCTCTTCTCCGTCTCGCGAGCAGCGGAGCGCCGCCCCCGCGCAGCCGTGCGCGGCCCCGCATCCTTCCTTGTCTAGAGGCCTGCCGCCGCCCAGCCATCCCCCCACTCTCCACCAACCGCCCCGCGCTGCCACGCCACACAGCGGCTAGGTTGCCGCCTCGCCAAGACCATCGTCCTCGCGCGGCGCAGTCGCCGACCCCCCTCCGCGTGCTGGCGCGGCGCCGCCGCCGTCAACCCCCACCTCTGCCATTGGGTTCTACTTGGAGAAGAAGGTCATTCATTTTTTTATTTTTTTATTGTAAAAATTGCATTTTTTATTTCTCTAGTTTTTGTAATTATAGTTTAGTCCATGTGCATAAGTTCAAGTTGTATTTTGTTTTCTGAATTTGCGCAAAGACCCCTGTGTTTGACTAATAATTTGGACCTTGTTTTGGCATCCTTTTATTTAAAGAAAAATAGCATTCTGTGGAGCAACTTATTCTCTTTCATCTGAGTATTTATTTGTATTTTTTGAATAATGGGTAATTAAATAAAATTGTTTAACTGAAATTTTGCATAGTTTACCCATTCTGTACCATTAAATTAATATCTCACACACGGTTGCTCTAAAAATTCCACAAAAAATATATGTGATGCCTTGAAGAGTGATGAGTCCAACTTTCATCTAAAATGGAGTTGTCTTGTGCCTGTAATAATTTGTAGAGTGGATATAGTGTTTGATTTTTAGTTAAATCCACAGATATCATTTTTGGAAAATTTAAAGTCTCCTGTATGCCATATGAAAATATCTACTTGAGATAATTTGCACGTTGATTAATTTGATAACGTGGATTAAATAGAAATTAATTACTCATTGCCACTCTGTTTTCACTAAAAAATCCATAAAAATTCATATTTTGTCAAAAAATTCCAAAAAAATTAGTGTAGCTTCCTTGCATCATGTTTTAGTTCCAATATTATTTTCATAATTTTTGCTTACTGTTTGTGTGAGAAATTGCGAAAAAAACCCAAAAAAGTGTGCATTTTTCATTATTTCATTTTAGCCCTAAAAAATACAAAAAAATATGTTTTGTGTTCCCTATTGGATTAGGATTCTAGGAAAAATATAATTTGGCTAAATTGGACTAATTTGACATTAAAACTAATTTGGCCTTGTTGTGTGTTTTCTTAGTGTTTTAATCTAACCGCATCTTGCATTAGTATATCTTTTTGCATAAAAAAATCTAAAAAAACCGTATTGGATATCTAGACCTAAGTTTTTAAATTAAAACCAAGTTGTTCCTTTGCCTCCCTGAGTTCGACCCCGGACTTGCCCGGGATATAAATTAAGCCGAGACACTCTTCACGGAGATCTTCTCTCGGTTCTGAACGAATCGCTAAGTACACGTATTACAACGTGACCTAATTAAACACCGTATTTAGCGACTCGTCAGATGGCGCCGTTGCCAGGGAGGCAAACGGCTTAGGGATTAGTTTAAAAATTTGGATTTAGATTTTTGCTTTCTCGGGTAGTCTGACCCCCGAGCCACTTGTATTTATTTCATTTTTTTGCAATTATTTCTCTTCATATTTTTGTATATATCTTGTTGTTTATCTCTCTAATATAAATCTCATTTTCCTTGCTAGGGCCCGGTGGACTTGGAGTGCATCGGAGGTCGACGGACGCGAGAAGCGCCGACTGCTGAAGTGCGAGGATAATTTATTTATTTTTGAGAGAAATTTTGTAAATTCTTGTAATTATTTATCTTGCTCATTTATAGCGGCTCTTGTTTGAGAGCTCGCGCGTGTAAAAAAACTTGGACATTATTTGTGGTGTGTCGAGCCTGTTTCACTCTCCGGCGAGGGTGGGGCTTGACTTGAGTGGCGAAATTAAGGATTAGGCACACGGTAGTTTAGAATCAAATTTGCTTGTGCCCATCGTAAATTAGGCCACACATATCTTAGAAGATTCACTTATCTTATAAGATTCATAATGAGACGCACATAGACACGTACTACTTAGCTCAAATTCAATCAATTCTTCCCCGCTAATAGTATACTGTTTAGGTGCGGTTTTCTCGATCTGCATGCATTTGGTGTAATATTTATAAATTCTGTTCTGCATAACGCATGAAGAGTGCTGGGATTCACTGTAAGTATATCTTCTTCTGAGCATGCATCATAGTTTCTCGTTTGCATTCTGATTTCCGATTCCCATCTTGCTTTACAACTTAAGGTCAAAAGGAAATTGGGACTGAACGGTAGACGTGCTTGTGTGTTCACATAAATTTCAAGTGATAACCTAACTCTAAAATTGGGACTGAATTGAGCAGGTCGATCTAATTAATTGGAATAAAAAGAACCCTTGTTCTCGGGTGCATAAAGCCCTCATTGTTTGTTTTAATTGCAAGTGAGAGAGAGACGACCCTAGGATAGAGCCAAGTCTGGATTTCTTACTTACTACTGGTTCTTTCTTTTTAGGCGATTAGCTACTTTTCAGTGAGGATTTACGGTAGCCGGTAAATGGTCCGGACTTCCTTAGCAGAGTGGGAGGTTTAGAGGATGCATTAGTCCTCAAGGAATGGGTAGTCGTATTTATATGGTCCGTACTTACTCCTATACTGGCTGAAAGTAGGTCAAACTAGTCGTAAGAACCGGGCCAGTCTGTAGGAAAATACGGGCACCTAACAGCTCGTTAATCTTTCCAAGATTGTATTCTCACCAACTAAAATTGACCAGATAAATCGGCCGAACTCTTACGGCCATCATGTGTTGAGTTGGTGAAATTGGGGGTTTGAATTGCATTTGTATTGTGTGAGTTCACTCCGCACATTTACGTGCACCGTAGAACTAGCGCCTCATTGATTATCGTGCCGGTTCTTTTGACATCGAAGATGACTGATTGGGGGATATTTATTCGGACTTTGCGAATCTCTCGTTAAACCCTTCAAAAAGTACGTCTTCAAAGGTCCAAGCGCAACTTGGACCAACCTGGACTCATGACCCTCTTGAGCCCAGGATCACTCACTCTCGGGATGGTTACTCTCAAACCATTCCATTTCTCTCTTCCCACCTCACCGAGGAAGACCATCGCCTTGGTGAGAATATCATGATTCATAAATCCTCTTCTAATCAAGAAAACATTGTTGATTCAGGACATAAAGAAGATTCGAGTAAAATGCCAAAGAAGAAAGAAGAGGAAGAAGAGAACCATGAAGACCCAATGAAAAATGATACTTGCCTGATTAGCTGCATCTGAGCAGCAACAAGCATTACTGAGAGCTCAGTTGGGACAGTTAAATGTTGGGGTCCAACTACCAATGGATGCGGCGTATAACCCCGGACAATATCAAATTCGGAACTACTTGAGTCCGGCCGAACCCGAGGTTGATTTTGAATTGAAGCCGCATTTTCTGAACATGTTGCCACACTTCGATGGGAATGCTTCTGAGGAACCATATGCATTCCTAAGGGACTTTGAGCTCATCTGCGCTAACCTCAAACATCAAAATGTTAGCCAGGATTATATTAGGCTCAAAGCCCTTCCATTTGCCTTGGGTGGCAAAGCTGATTACTGGGTAAAGAATCTTGGGATCGCCGTCACCACATATGCCCAGTACAAGGACCTGTTTTTGAAGAAGTTCTACCCTTTGAGTAGAACTAACATGATGAGGACGCGTATTATGAGTTTTTCCCAATTACCCCATGAAGCTTTTTGTGATGCTTGGGAAAGATTCAAGGACATCCTGCAGAAGTGTCCCTGTCATGTACTAAATGATAACATCCTGGTCCAATCATTTTTCACTGGTCTCAACCCTAAGATGCAGGGTTTAGTGAGCGCTGCCTGTGGAGGCAGCTATACATCACGAGGAGCGGATACCGTCTGGAGGGTATTCGAGCAGATGGCTGAAACTAGCCGCTCACAGATGGCCAGCAGGGCCTACACACCATCCCCCAGTTCACTCTCATTTGGAGGGGGAAAATCAACTGTAGTCGATCTCTCTCAGGACGTGATCCCTAGCATGGGACTTCTTGCCGACAAGCTTACTGTAGTTGAGAAGATCGACAGGAGGATTGATGAGTTAGACCGGAGCGTCTCCAAACTTCCAAAACAGATGGAGGAGTTGACTGAGAAGGTATCTAAGATAAGGATACCTGTCGTGACTGCACCCTCTGCTCCCGTATACCGAGTTCACCATGTTCAGGAGCAGTTGGTGTCAGGGCAACCCCAGCCGTGGGAGCAGGACCAATCCTACACCCACTCTTTCCAGCAGCCACCTCCAGTAGCAGAGACAGTTCAGGAGGAGCCTCCACCAGTTTGGGAGGTGAATGGGATATGGTATACTCAGGACCCTGCCAGGCTGGGAAGTACGGGAGACCGACAAACCTATCAGCGTCTCCCGACCTTTCACAACACCGCATTCACCTCCGCACCACCTCCTTCACAGCAGAGCCCTGGATTCCCGCAACCCCAGCAGCAGCAGCAGAGGCAGTACACTGGCCAGCAGGGCCAGTCTTCCCGTTCTTCTTCCCAGTCTTATCCACTTCTTTCATTGTCTAGTCCCATGGATATTCAGCAGCAGATACTCGACGAGCTACGTTCCTACAGGAACGAGGTTCAGGACTTACGGGTGGATGTCAACCGCCTGTCCATATGGCGAGACGAGCAGACTGCACCCTCTACCTCTATCCCAGCCCAAGTTCAGGCTAACCCAAATAGCCTGAACCATTCTAGTTCTCAGCAACACTTTGGTCAGGTATACTATTCAGCATCTCCTAAATCTGAACATGAGATTCTTTCGTGTGACGAGGCTAACCACATGTCACTCAGGAGCGGAAGGACCGTGGTCGTACCTGACCGGGCGAGGGACACGAGGAGGGGCATCTATAGAGCTCTACCTGAGGAGTCTTCAGAGGACGAGGAGGAGAGGCATCATATTTCAGAGCCCCATCAGCACCATTCAAGGATTTCCACTCAGGGAGCCGAGAGAAGGAGGAGAGCACGTATGCAGCATCGTCAGCATGGATATTCTTCTGAGTCTACGGAGGACCTTGCATCTCCGGTTGTGGCGGATACCACTCCAGCTTCTATTCCACAACCTGTAGTAGATAGTTTAGATTTTGAGTCCATGTTGCATCAAAAAGATTCTTGTATGAAGAACTCTGTTTCCGTTAAGTCAAAGAATGATCTTTCAGTTCATGATTCAGATTCTTCATCCTTTGTTTCCCTAGCTTCAATCCCTTTCCCCCGTGCTCTTACAGCAGGAAAGCGCATCAAAAAGATTCAGAAAGATGACCCTGATATGGCACGGTTTTGTAAAGAAAACATCACTGTGAAGGTGCCATTTGATGAATATGTGGCTAACCATCCTGCATTTCAAAAATACCTTAAGGTGAGATGCACACCTACAAGGGTTAGCAGGAAGAAAGATAACCGAAATATAAAGACACATGTCTTATCAGTAGCCACAACCTATTGTCTCAAGAATCAGACTTTGCCAAAGAAAAAGAGAGACATGGGTGCTCACTATGTGGAGAGTCGTATTGACGACATTGCGTTTGCACGCACACTCTTAGATAACGGTTCTTCGATCAACTTACTCCCCTTAGCATTATATCAGAAATTGGAGTTGGGACCACTTCGCAAATGTAGAGCTTTACTCCAATTCGCAGATCGTTCAGTGAAGAGACCTAAGGGAGAAGTGAAGAACGTAGTTATCTCGATTGAGGGGCAGAACTATCAGGTGGACTTCACAGTCTTGGACATGGAGACCCCCAATCATTGGAGAGAATCTCAGATCATTCTCGGGCGACCCTTCCTTAGGACCGCAGGCGCAGCTTTCGATTATGGTACGGGAATGATGAAGTTCCGTTCTCCAGGTGGAGAAGTGAACCTTGAGATGAAGCAAACCAAGTGTCAGCGACCTGATTAAGAGAGTAGTACATAATACTCATCTTCAGAGGCAGATTGCAGAATGATTAGCACAATTGGGATTTGGGGACAGATTCCTTCAGGACAGAGCGAGACCCTTTCATCTGGAGAGGATATAGTGCATGATGCAGTTTTCCAGGTGTTGTCTGATCTTGCTAGAGATGCATCAACCTACTCTCATGATGACTTAGAGATCCATACGGATCTGTCAGTTCCATCCTCTTCGGAACAATCATGGGACATAGATGACGAGTCGGACGTGGCTTTTGCTGATTGTTTGGATACTTTTGACGATCCGACTCCCGATACTTCTGATTTGGTGGCGAGTACTACTCAGATTAGCCCACTTTCATGCAGCACAGAATCAGATTCAGATTCAGTTCAGCCAGATCTGCTTGATGATACCACATTGCCAGAACTGAAATCATTACCTCCTACACTTAAGTATGCCTTTCTTGCGGGACCCAAAGAGAGATATCCTGTCATCATTAGCACAGACTTGACTTTAGAGCAGGAGTCTAGGTTGTTAGAAGTCTTAGAGAGGAACCGCAAAGCAATAGGCTGGACAGTGTCGGATCCCGTGGGCATCAATCCCGCTCTCTGCTCGCACCATATTTTTACTGAGGATAACGTGGGACCTTCCCGTGAGTTTCAGAGGAGACTTAACCCCAATCTACGGGAAGTGGTGAAGAAAGAAATTGAGAAATGGTGCAAGGCAGGGTTTATATACCCTATTTCTGACTCCAAGTGGGTGGCCCCGCTTCATGTTGTCCCAAAGAAGTCGGGAATTCAGATGGTCACCAACAAGGAGGGGGTAGAGATCGCGACACGAGTACCAACGTCGTGGCGCATCTGTGTCGACTACAGGCGCATGAATGCTGCGACCAAGAAAGATCACTTTCCCTTGCCTTTTATTGATCAGATCTTGGAGAGACTCGCAGGGAAAGAGTTCTTCTGTTTTCTTGACGGGTACTCAGGCTACAACCAGGTGGCCATAGCCCCTGAGGACCAGGAAAAGACAACATTCACATGTCCATTCAGTACTTATGCTTTCAGGCGCATGCCATTCGGGCTCTGCAATGCCCCAGGCACATTTCAGCGTGCATGATAGCCATATTTTCCGAGATGGTGGGAGATTTCCTGGAAGTGTTCATGGATGACTTCTCGGTCCATGGTGATTCTTTTGATACATGTTTAGCGCACTTGGACCGAGTCCTCACGAGGTGTAGAGAGGTGAATCTGGTACTCTCCTGGGAGAAGAGTCACTTTATGGTGACGGAGGGTATCGTGTTGGGGCATGTTATCTCCAAAAGGGGAATGGAGGTTGACCCTGCCAAGGTGGAGGTGATCAAGAAACTCGATCCACCTACCAACGTGAAGTCAGTGCGGTCATTCTTAGGGCATGTTGGATTCTATAGGAGATTCATTCAAGATTTTTCAAAGATCGCCCGCCCACTGACTGAGCTCTTAGGGAAAGACACAGAGTTCGTTGTAGATCATAGGTGTCTGGAGGCCTTTGAGCTCTTGAAGAGGAAGATTTGTGCCTCGCCTATCCTACAAGCTCCTGACTGGTCTCTCCCCTTTGAGATCATGACTGGCGCTTCAGATTTTGCTATAGGAGCTGTGTTAGGACAACGGCGAGAGGGGATTCCGTTTGCGATTCATTATGCGAGCAAAGTTTTAGATCCTACACAGAAAAATTATACAGTGACTGAAAAGGAAATGCTCGCGGTAGTATGGGCCCTCGAGAAGTTCAGATCATATATTTTGGGCTCTAAGGTGACAATTTATACTGATCACACAACCATTCGATACTTAATGGAAAAGAAGGACGCGAAGGCGCGTCTTCTTAGGTGGATTTTACTCCTTCAGGAATTTGATTTGGAGATTAAAGATAAACCTGGAGTGAAGAATGTTGTGGCTGATCACCTGTCTCGGATTGAACTTAAGGATTCTCCTGATCATGAGCGGATTAGAGAAACCTTCCCAGATGAGTCAATTTGTGTTATTGACTCACTCCCATGGCATGCCAACATGGTGAACTACCTTGTCTCCAAGCAGGTTCCCCATGGTTGGACTAGGAGCAGCATTGATCGACTGAAGTCGGATTCGAGGAGATACCACTGGGACGATCCTTTCCTTTTCTTCGAAGGACCGGATTGTGTTTGGAGAAGGTGTATTCCTCAGGAGGAATACCAGAGTGTCCTCGCATATTGTCATTCACTTGAGGCTGGAGGACACCATTCGGGAAAGAGAACCGCTCACAAAGTACTTCAATGTGGATTATATTGGCCGACCTTGTTTAGAGATGCCATTGATTTTGTACGGTCGTGCCCAATCTGTCAAAGGATGGGAGGGATAGTTGGACAGAGAGATGAGATGCCCATGCAACCGATGATTATTTGTGATGTTTTTGACGCATGGGGCATAGATTTTATGGGTCCCTTTCCCAACAGCCAAGGACATGAGTACATATTGTTGGCGGTTGATTATTTATCCAGGTGGGTGGAGGCTATCCCAACCCGAACCGCAAACAGCAAGACTGTCTGTAAGTTTGTGAGAGACCATATTATTGCTAGGTTCGGGGTGCCAAAAGTTTTGATATCGGATGGGGGTAGCCACTTTGTGAACCGAGACATGAGATCTTTAGCTAAGGACTATGGATTTGATCATAGAGTTACTAGTCCTTACCACCCACAGTCCAACGGCATGGCAGAGGTTTCGAACAGAGAGGTGAAGAGTATTTTGCAGAAATTGGTTCGTCCTGATAGGAAGAACTGGTCTCAGCTCTTGGACCAAGTTCTGTGGGCCTATAGGACAGCCTACAAGACACCATTGGGTGCTTCACCATTTAGAATGATCTATGGCAAGCCATGCCATTTGCCCGCAGAATTGATTCATAAATCCGAATGGGCAATTAAGAAGATTAATTGGAGTTGTCACCTAGGGAAGCTTTGCCGAGACTTGAACTTGAACGAGCTCGTGGAAATCCGAAACAGGGCATATGACAACAGTTTGATTTATAAGGACAAAGTAAAGAGATGGCATGATCAGCACATTAGGTGCAAAGACTTTGTCCCTGGACAAAAGGTATGGTTGTTCAATGCCAGGTTGAAGATGTTCCATGGGAAGCTCAAATCTAAATGGACGGGTCCCCTTGTGGTTAAGAAAGTGCACGAGAATGGAAGTTTAGAGATAGCTAATCTCACAGATGGTGCACAATCTCATGTGGTGAATGGACAATTGTTGAAGCATTTTGTTGATTCCAAAGAGCAGTTAGTCCAAGTCGAGGTCATCAACTTCATACAGAGTGAGCACAGAGCAGATACATCTTATTACTCTTCATGAAGATGCAGCATCAAGATTCAACATCTTAGAAGATTCAATCACTCTTGTACATATTCTCCATTCTTTGTATATTCTCGAGATCACATCGGTTCTCACACTTACTCTTGTCCTATACTTAGGCTGACCAAAGCCTAAGTATAGGGGGGACCCATGCCTGCCATGTGTATTTACTCATCATTTCTCCTCTTGACCTCGTCCGCCCTATTTTTGCTCTTCTTCTACACTTAGGCTATCCAGAGCCTAAGTATAGGGGGGCGGATCGACTTCTATACTTTTTATTATTTTAGCTTTCCTACGCTTAGTACGAGCTATGTCTTTTTGTCACCTAGTGCCATGAGGACATAACACAAGCTAAGTATAGGGGGGCGTGTATATATTACATATATACTTTACCCATAGCTCGTACTTTCACGTATTTTTGTATATATTATACAATAATTATGGGGTGGGTAAAAAAACCAACCAAAAAACAAAAAAAAACTCTTTCCTAAAAAAACTCTTTTTCCTTATTTGCTAAGAAAAACTCTTTTCAAAAAAATCTTTTTTTATTTACCTATCTTTTTCAAAAAAAACTCTTGAAAAAAAAAAGCAAAACTTCTTCTTTGCCTTTGTTTGTCAAAAAAAACCTTTGTGAAAAAAAACTTTTTCTAAAACTTAAAAAAATCAAAAAATCAATCAATCATCAACTTAAAAAAAACTAACTAATAAGTTGGTTTAATTTCTGACACAATTCACTTTCACACAAGACTAGTGATGTTCAAGAACACTTGATTTATGAGGTCTTGATGTTTTGAGTTAACCAACCTTAGTCATTAGGGTCCTTGACTTAATTATTCACATTTCCCTAGTTTGGAAGATTTGTGTGCTATATTGCATGCTTAATCTCTACCTTAAGAATATGATCAGCACCTCACATACACGACTGCGGTTATGATGAGATGAGTTGAAATTTCACTTGAGGAACTGGGATGAGGGATTTGAGTTTGGACTTGATTTAATGATGCTCTAAGATGGTAATAAAATCAATGAAGGCTTCATGAAACCTGAGTGTCAGCACATTTAGCCAGTATGAGAACATGGTTCTTGTACTACCTCTTGATATTTACCTATGTGCCAGGGTGTGATAAAATAAAAAAATGTTGATCAGTGTGCGCCAACTATTGGTAAAAGCAGTGGAGCTAGACACAAATACTACAAAGCAATGAAATGTCAAAGAAAAGCTCTCATTCCACAAAGTCAATTATCAAAAGAGCTTCGACCAAAGGCGAGCGCTCCCAACCATTTCAAAGTGTCCACTTGGACCACCGCTATTAGGACCAGGAGTCGGGCTTGCACCAAAAAAGGGCTCTGCATCGTAAATGCTACAAGTCTGGGTGTAGAAGGTACGATAGGTACTCAAAAAATGCACACCCCGGTGTACTCTCAGGAAAACAAGTGCAGACGGCTCCAACTTCTCTTGACGGACGCACTGATCAACACCAAAAAAAATGTGTTGCGTAATAAGGCACTCGAGAGGATCCTTGTTCCAATGAGAGGGAGAGAAGAAATGACACAACCCTATGCCCTCCATCAACTGGCCTTCCATCTACACTTTCAAGTCTGACAACTAAAGAGACGATGGATTGGATGCAAGAAATGATTTATTCCCTAGTGTTGAGGATCAGGTCCATAGGAGAGTCTCTTGGACTGGAACCTTGGGTGACGTTGTGACTCTACTCTTGTAACTGCGGTCAACACTTAAAGTCATATCCCTTATATATATATGTATACAAAGAGAGTCTGATGATTAGGGGAATTGGGTACCTTTTGAGTAGAGCTTGGTTCAGCTTAGAATTTTAGGATATCTAAAACCGAGAGTTCTTGAACGGATCAAGTCTTGTATTCACATGCACAGTCAGGGGTTAATCCAACTTATTCATTCTTTATTTGCGCGAGGACTAGCAAAGTTTAAGTATAGGGGGGTGATGAATCCGCGATTCATCATCGCAATATCTTGATCTTAGCAAAATCCCCGAGTAAAATTCCAAATAAATGTGTATAAAATCCATAAATTAACAAAATGACTCTTGTAAATAAAATACATTAACTATTGTATATAAGACTGCACAAAATGAATTAACAATAAAAAGCCGCAAAAATAAAGGAGTTTTATACTTGTAAATAGGCCAAAACTTCATGGATTTTTAATAATTTCATTTCAACTCCTTTTTGCCTAATTCTTTCTCTAACTTGTTTATGAAAATGTATATAAAAATACAAAAAATACAAAACAAATTTCAACTCAAATAAATGCTCCTAGATCCCAAAGAGAAAAAGCCGTAAAGTCCAACTTCCAAGCTAAAGTCCCGCTCCGTATGAACTCCAAATTCACCAAACTCACTTTTGAAGTTCAAGTTAGAAAATTATCTATCCAACGGAAGTGGTTTCATTAAAATCGGAGCTCATTTGCAAAAATTGGGTTTTGGGATCTAGATGTACATTGTACAGTATGTATATATTCATACTTTCTTCATTTTTTATTGTATCTTTCTTAATTATTAAAAATACAAAAAAATCATACTTGTGTTGTATTTTAATTGTACTATTTTATTGTATTTTTCTGTTGTAAATATCTCTTATTAAAAAGACAAAAAAATTACATATTAAAAAAGTAAAAAAAATGTGTACATGTTATTTGTCTTCCCTTGTAAATTGTCCACTATCTATTTTATTCTTTTTTATTCTATTGTAATTAAAGTAGACAATTTCTTTTATTTATTTATTTATTTTATTTTACATTCTCTACAATAAGCACCAATTCAACTCCATTACTCCACCATATTTTCTAACTTCTAATTCAACTGCACCATTTTATTAACCTCCATCCCACTCCATCTTAATTCTAACTTCCATTTTTCTTCTTCTTTATATACATGCCATTCTCCTCATTTTTGCCTTTGATCCATCTTTATGTGAGGAGAGCTTAGTTCCCTGAGTTGAATCGGTGACAGCGACGCAACCGCGGTCGAGCGACGACGGCCCTCTCTCCGGTGTGATCCGTTGGCTTTTTGGCCAACATCGCAGTCGCAACCGCGCGCTGCTCGAGCTCATCGCACGCCGGCGATTTGAGCGAAGACCGTGCTCACGAGAGCACTTCATAGGCGACCATTTCCACCGTAGGTATTTTTCTTCTCATTATTTCAATCATTGTTATTTTGTTTGCAATTTTTATCACACCATCACCACTACATCTTCATTTGTCTACCATATCTTCATCATATTTATCATATCATTTTTTTACTTCACATCAACACCCCTTCATCACCAAGTCATTTTAATATTTCATCATCAAGATCAACCCACAACTATATTTGCATTTGTTCATATTACCATCGCATTTGTTCATTTTCTGTTCTCTAAAAAAAATTAAAAAAATTAAATTAAAAAAACTTTCACAGCAGTAAAAAGTTTTAAAAAAAATAAAAAATAAAAAAAACTAACGGAGGGAGCAGCGGCCCCAGCCCGCCGCCGCCGCCCCCCCCCCCTTCCTTCTCTCCACGGCCATCGCGCCGGTGGCCCTCCGCCGCCACCAGCAGGAGCCCCGCCCGCCTCTTCTCCGTCTCGCGTGCGGCGGAGCACCGCCCCCGCGCAGCCGTGCGCGGCCCCGCATCCTTCCTTATCCAGAGGCCTGCCGCTGCCCAGCCGTCCCCCACTCTCCACCAACCGCCCCGCGTCGCCACGCCACACAGCGGCTAGGTCGCCGCCTCGCCAAGACCACCGTCCTCGCGCGGCGCAGTCGCCGACCCCCCTCCACGTGCTGGCGCGGTGCCGCCGCCGTCAACCCCCACCTCTGCCATTGGGTTCTACTTGGAGAAGAAGGTCATTCATTTTTTTATTTTTTTATTGTAAAAATTGCATTTTTTATTTCTCTAGTTTTTGTAATTACAGTTTAGTCCCTGTGCATAAGTTCAAGTTGTATTTTGTTTTCTGAATTTGCACAAAGACCCCTGTGTTTGACTAATAATTTGGACCTTGTTTTGGCATCCTTTTATTTAAAGAAAAATAGCATTCTGTGGAGCAACTTATTCTCTTTCATCTGAGTATTTATTTGTATTTTTGTGAGTAATGGGTAATTAATTAAATTTGTTTAACTGAAATTTTGCATAGTTTACCCATTATGGGCCATTAAATTAATATCTCACACACGGTTGCTCTAAAAATTCCACAAAAATATATGTGATGCCTTGAAGAGTGATGAACTTACAGTCCAAATTTCATCTAAAATGGAGTTATCTTATGCCTGGAATAATTTGTAGAGTGGATATAGTGTTTGATTTTTAATTAAATCCACAGATATCATTTTTGGAAAATTTAAAGTCTCCTGTATGCCACATAAAAATATCTACTTGAGATAATTTGCACGTTGATTAATTTGATAACGTGGATTACATAGAAATTAATTACTCATTGCCACTCTGTTTTCACTAAAAAATCCATAAAAAATTCAGATTTTGTCAAAAAATTCCAAAACGTTACTGTAGCTTCCTTGCATCATGTTTTAGTTTAAATATTTTTTTCATAATTTTTGCTTACTGTTTGTGTGAGAAATTGTGAAAAAACTCAAAAAAAGTGTGCATTTTTCATTATTGCATTTTAGCCTTAAAAAATACAAAAAAATATGTTTTGTGTTCCCCATTGGATTAGGATTCTATTGGCTAAATTGTACTAATTTGACATTAAAATTAATTTGACCTTGTTCTGTGTTTTCTTAGTGTTTTAATCCAACCGCATCTTGCATTTGTATATCTTTTTGCATAAAAAATCTAAAAAAAACCGCATTGTATATCTAGACCTAAGTTTTTAAATTAAAACCAAGTTGTTCCTTTGCCTCCCTGAGTTCGACCCCGGACTTGCCCGGGATATAAATTAAGCCGAGACACTCTTCACGGAGATCTTCTCTCGGTTCTGAACGAATCGCTAAGTACACGTATTATAACGTGACCTAATTAAACACCGTATTTAGCGACTCATCACTCACCAACCCCACCTTCTTACATCCCAAATCCACTTCCACCCTAGGCTGGTTCACCTTATAGTCGGATGCTTGCTGGAATCAAGAAATCATTTAAAGAGCAAGCTACTGTGAGATGGAGAAATGGAAGAATTATTTACCCCTACATACCTCTTTCTCACCTCAAGTTGGGACTGGACAATAATTTACATATACACATCCTGACTTGACCTTAGGGTATAACATGGTTGACCGAACAAACCGAATGAAGAGGTTAGCACCATATGATCTTCCGAACTTGATTGACCTTAGTAATCAAGACCACATTGACCAGCCTTCATATAAAGCATTTGAAGAGTCTACACATGCACGGGCTCGGACTCATAACTATACTTACAAGCCCTATGTTCATTGACTCCATTATTCGAGGCTTAACATTACATGTCAGAGTCTAGGTATGTTGAGTATGAGACTTCAAGATCTCAGCAGTATCCTCTGAGTAAACAGGCTGCTTCTATGATTTATTGTGAGGAATCCTTGGAGGATAACATTTCTAAGATTGTGAAAAGATATGAATTAATTGAGGATAAATTTAGAAATATCTTCAACCGACTAATTTCATTTTATTCCAGCTCAGGTATGGAAGTGGGTGATGAAACCCGATTTCATCATCGTAATTCTCCATTTTTAACCTCCTTGCTTAAGTATGTGTCAATAAAATTCAGATAATGTCTTTTAATTATCAGAGTCTTGAATAAATTAAAAATAACAAAAAAATGGCAAAACAAAAAATCGTGGTATTTTTAGCCCTAAAAATACCCTCAAAAATATTTTGTGTCTTCAGTTGACCTCATCTCCATTTTTGGTCAACATGAAACTTGTATATCTCATCGAGATCTACAACTTTCTTGTTTTGAGTTTTCTCAAATTCGGCCATTTGATCCTCCATATATCACACTCATTCGCTGAATAACTTGATTGGGCCACGTGGCTCATTCTGGTTGAGCCACGTGGCTGCAATCCCTTGAGCCACGCCGCCCGCACCCAGCCGCCGTCGGATGAGGTCTGGGAGCTTTGATCCCCTCTGTCTGTTCCGCAGTCACCATCAGCCATCTGATCAAGCCCTTAGTCTCATCTATGCCATTCGCTAGCGCCTCTTGCCCCATTGCGCCACGTGCCACCTGTTCAACCGCCCGATGGCCATATGATCTTAGGATCACCACCGTCTATTGCCGCCTAAGCTCCCCACCGTTCGATCACCCCCATCTCACATCTCAACCGCTCGCTTCCACCTGCCCATGCACCCGACACGTGGTGACATCTTAGTCCTCCGATTGTGTCGCTTCAGATTACATCACGACCGCTCTTTAGCGCCTAATTTCCAGCCGTTGGATCTCAAGATCCAACGGCCAGCATGCCGTCGTCAACCTCCTGATTCCTTCTCTCTCCCACGATCGCAACTTGCGATCCACTTCCGCTCTTCCCATTATCTCCATCTCCTCCGACTACCTATCCCCTCGCCAACCGCCTCACCACGTACCCCTATCGTCCTTCTTCCTCGCGAGCACTTCCACAACCCACGTAGGACTCCCAGCTACTCCACGATCCCCACTCAAACCATGACGGTCACCACTTGATCCGTCGAACCTCCTCCTTCAAATACTCCGACTCCCCCCCCCCTATTCCAGTGTCCACTTGTACGTGGGGATCCACCCAGCCCATCTTCGCCTCCCTGTGACAGGGGGAGGTCGGATTGAAAGCGCGATGACGGTGGAGTCTCCGGTGAGACCCTAAGCCATGGTAGGCTTAGCCCTGTGGAGCTCCGAGCCCGCCAAGCTGCTCCCCACGATTGAGGGAGTTCAGCGATGACCCAGAGTTCCTCCTCGGAGCTCGAACACAAGCCCTCCGTCCGCCCGACCTCAGGTAAGTATCTGCTACTTTTCTTGCATTTTTTCTTGATTTTGCGTAATTAATTAGGATGTTATACCCCTTCTCGGCCTTCATCGCTCACCTCCCAAGCTTCGTCTTCCATCCCCCATTCACGCGCTTCATCAGATCACCTTTCTTCGTTCTTCCATACCTCGATCACCGTCGACCCATCTCCTCCGCCACCCATTGCGGAGGAGCTCTGAGCTGCGCCTTCTTCACCCACAGGAGCTCTCCACTTCGTTCACCTTCGCGAAACCCACGCTTCGGCTATTAGAATAACGCTGCAGGTCAACAAATCCTTTAATGGTCGGAGACTCATCGGAGTCAATTTCGTCCACTGCGCCACCGTCAACAGAGCTCTGATGGGTTGATCCAAGAGGCTCGATGCCCTCCCCGAGCTCCCAGTGACCTCGACACACTTCCAAGGAGCTCGAGGGAGGTCCACAGCATTCGAGAACGAGCGGCGGAGGAGGAGCTTCATCGCCGGAGATCTAATCACGCCGCCTCCTGCAGCAGAGGAAGAACATACAGGCACCGTTGGATGCTTCCTCCCTAAGTTCATCCAACGGCGTAGGAGCAGCCACATCACTTACCAGCGGAGACTTCAAATACCGTTGGATCTTCAAAGATCTGACGGTGTACGATCAGCCACGCGTCATCGCTAGAGAAACTCCGAGCCTCAGCGTCCGAACCTCCAGACTCGATTGACCTGAGCCTACTCCGAGCCTCCTACGACTCCAAGCCTGGAGGCTCATGTCTTCCTAGCCGATCCGAGCCTACTCGAGCCTCCGCCGAGCCCAGGCGTTCACCAAGCCTGGGATAGCACGTGCTAGTCATGTGCGATTCTGGGCAAATTGCAGAGATGCCCACGGATTTCTTCAATTTTGCAGACAGGTCCAGAATCACGTGTTGGTCATGCGCGCCTGGGGTTATTTGCATGTTTGCCCTTGCGGGTTTTAATAATTGTAAATATGCCCCCGTGTGTGTGGGTTATTTACAGGGAAGGCCTCACACTTTATTTTTGTTGCACTTTAGTCCCTCCCAGGGACCTATTTGTATTTATCTATTCATGTTTTCTTTCATTTATGCTCTTGCTTTCTTTCATGCATATCTTGAGCTTCATATGTCCGATTGAGTTGATTTCAGTTTCATTTTAAAGCTTGCTTGACACACTTTTTAATGGCATATTTGTTTTCCTAATTTGACGCTATGATCTTAATGTATTATTTTAAACAACTCAAGTATCTTTTATGCCATTTAGACGACTCTTGCCTAATGTGTCAAATGATTTACTGCTTAATTTAAGTCGGGAATTAACTAAGGGTTTAAATTGTTCATGATTTTTACCAAAGGCAGGCTTGCATTGCATTTCATCGCATTTACTTGCATGATTAAAATAAAATAAAAAAATGCATGTTTAATTTAAAGCATTATCTCATCCTTTAGAAGTGTTTGACCTTATGATCTCTCACTTAGCACTTAGTTAAATATATAAAAATCTTGATAATCACGAGAGAGGCTCTTGTCCTTGAGTTCGACCTTGTTTTCTTGCCAAGTAAAATAAAAACACTACCATCTTATTCTAAGAACAAATCAATTTGATGGTCTTTTGATGAACCGAATCTAGCCCGACTGCAATGATATATTAAGTGTTAAAACAACACTATTAAAGGGCCGATTTTACGGTTCGTCAAATGGCGTTGTTGCCGGGGACACGGCTCATTTCTTGTATTATTGGGATTTTGTTTATTTTATTAAGTGTTTCTTTTATATAGGTCACTATGTTCATCTATTTTGCATTATGAAAGTTTTTCTTTTCGATTGATATCTAATCGTTGCTTTTGTAGCAGGGCCCTTGATGATTCAAGGAGGCGAGGATCGGGAGATACCCGTTGCGAGGAGCCGCAGAAGCACGCTTGGAGCACGTCGAGAAGAAAGAAAAAAATGTCATTTTTTTGCATATCATTGTCGCTTGTAATAACCATCTTTACAGCGGTCTTCGATCGAAGGCTCGTGGTTGTAAAAGAACGATTATATGTGGTTGTGTGGGGATTGTCCCCACTTGAGTGTCGACCTAGGACTAGGCACGCGGCTCTTTGAGCTTAGTTTTACATTTGCATTTTTCTGTGCTTGCTCGTAGGTAGGACACACTATAAATAAAGACGCACGTAGCATCGCCTCACTTAGCTAAATTTAAAAGAAATTCTTCACCGCTAATAGAAGCATGTTAGGTGCGGCTTTTTGATCGACTTGCATACATATTGATTTTGGTTTTCAAAACAGCCCAAGTTTTTACATATTTTCGCAAAGCCACTGCATGTTTTATCGCTTAGCCTAGATCATGGTTTTTATCAGATACATGGTTTTTCTTAGTTTCCCCTCCTAGCTTGATCACCTAGGTTAATGGAAAATGAGAATGAACGGTAGACGATGATTGCTTGATTTTGTGCTCACCTTAATTCAGTGACAACCTTAAATAAAAATCGGAACCGTTAAATTGCAAGTCGGCCTAAAAATGGAGTAAAATTTTGTTTTGGGAGAGCAACACCCTCGTTTACGCATTGATTTTTTTTACTTAACATTTTCTCCGTGTAAACATCAAATGTTTTATCACCAATAAAACCGATAAGATAATAAACCAACCTCGGTTGGTTTCATGTGTGAGTTGCTGAAATTGAGGGTCTTGCTTGTTTGATTGAGCCATGTTTGTTTCGATACACTCCATAGACCTTAAACACTCCATTCATCTCCGCAGATTCACCACTCACTTGTATATCCATCCTTCTCCATTCACCTCGGTCTCTCCCAACATCAAATCTCATCTTTATACTTAGGCTAATCTCAGCCTAAGTATAGGGGGGGCCGAATCCCTGTGATTCTCTCTACTCATCTTTCCTTGCCTTTATACTTAGATTATTTCTAACCTAAGTATAGGGGGAGCCCCTCTTAGCTCCCGTATATTTCTCTATATTTAAATGGACCTATGGACTTGTATCATCTAGTGCTATGAGGACATAACAAAGTTTAAGTATAGGGGGATATACCATATATACAATATACTTACTTTAGCTATAATCCGAAAATTTTGAAAAATTTAAAACTTTTTGGCTAAAGTAAAATCCTTTGAACTAAAGAGGACTCAAATGTTTTCACGGCTTTTTCTATATTATGTTACACTATTTTTATAAAAATATTTTCGAAAATGATTTGAAAAATGAGTTTTTCTTGTTTTGAAAAATCTTTTCAAAATGTTTTAAAAAATTTTTATTTGTGTAACATGGTTTTGAAAATTTTCTTTCTCTTTTCATGGAAAGTTGAGTCTAACCAGTGTTCTAATCTTCTAGTAAAATCTATAAAAATGAGAAAAATCCAAAAACCCTTTAGGAGTCATTAGTGACTATTAAACACAAATAAGTAGCCGCGTTCAGTGAGGGTTCGCCCTTAGCAGATTGGATGATTTAGAGGACATCGCGTAAGGCTTCGTCCTCAAGCAACGGGCTCTGACCTAGACTTACATCCATACTGGCTGAATGCAGATGCATCTACTTATTTGAGTTTAAGCAGTCCTAATATCTTTTGAAGCTTCAAAAAAATTTGTGTATGTTTTGTTCTTGAATGAAGGAGTTGGATTAATCCTCTACAATTACACTTCCACCCGGGATCTGAAATATTCAAGAAAGCTTGATTTCTGAGGACTCGAGATTTTACGTTAACCAGCCTTAGCCATCAGGGTCATAGACTTAATCATCCACATTCCCCTAGGTTTCTGTATTTGCATGCTATATTTCATGCTTAGTCTCAGACAAAAAGAATATGATCAGCACATCACATGCACGACTGCAGTTTCAATGAGATGAGTTGACTCTTCACTTGGGGATTGGGATGAGGAAGTCGAGTTTGGACTTGATCTAATGATGCTCGAGGATGGGATAAAATCTTTGGAGGCTTCATGAAACCTGAGTGTCAGCAATATTAGCCAGTATGAGAACTTGGTTCTTATACTAATCTCTTGACATTGACCTAAGTGACAGGGTCTAAATAAATAAAAATGTTGATCAGTGTGCGCCAACTCTTGGTAAAAGCAGTGGAGCTAGCCAAAAATTATACAAATCAATGAAATGTCAAATAAAAGCTCTCATTCCAAAAATTCAAATATCAAAGAGCTTCCACCAAAGGCGAGCGCTCCCAAACTTTTTAAAGTGTACACTTGGACCACCGCTATTAGGACCAGGAGTCGGACTTGCCCCAAAAAAGGGCTCTGCATCGTAATTGCTACAAGTCTGGATGTCAAAGGTACGATAGGTACTCAAAAAAGACACACCCCGGTGTATTCCTACGAAAACAAGTGCATGCGGCTCTATCTTCTCTTGACGGACACATTGATCAACACCAAAAAAAAGTGTGTTACGTAAAAAGGCACTAGAGAGAATCCTTGTTCCAATGAGAGGGAGAGAAGAAATGACACAATCCCATACCCTCCATTACTGGCCTTCCATCTACATTTTCTAAGTCTGACAACTAAAGAGACGGTGGACTGGATGCACGACTTGATTTATTCCCTAGTGTTGAGGATTAGGTCCTTAGGAGAATTTTTCAGACCAAGACCTTGGGTGAAGATTTGACTCTACTCTCCTGATCGCAGTCAACACTAAATGTCATATCCTTAGTGTATATGTACATCAGAGAGAGTCTAGATAAATTAGAGGAATTGGGTACCTCTTGATTAAGTCTGGGTTGAACTCTAGAATTTTGGACCTCTAAAGTTGAGTAGACTTGAATAAATTGGATCATGTACTCACATGCACAAGGGGGTTAATCCGTCTTATTCATTCTCTTTGATGCTCGAGGACAAGCATAGTTTAAGTATAGAGGGTGATGAAACCCGATTTCATCATCGTAATTCTCTATTTTTAACCCCCTTGCCTAAGTATGTGTCAATAAAAATCAGATAATGTCTTGTAATTATCAGATTCTTGAATAAATTAAAAATCACAAAAAATGGCAAAACAAAAATTCGTGGTATTTTTAGCCTTAAAAATACCCTCAAAAATATTTTGTATCTTTAGTTGACCTCATCTCCATTTTTGGTCAAGATGAAACTTGTAGATCTCATCGTGATCTACAACTTTCATGTTCTGAGTTTTCTCAAATTCGGCCATTTGCTCTCCATATATCACACTCATTTGCTGAATAACTTGATTGGGCCACGTGGCTCATTCTGGTTGAGCCACATGGCCGCAATCCCTTGAGCCACACCGCCCGCACCCAGCCACCGTCGGATGAGGTCTGGGAGCTTTGATCTCCTCCGTCCGTTCCGCAGTCACCATCAGTCGTCCGATCAAGCCCTTGGTCTCATCTATGCCATTCGCTAGCGCCTCCTGCCCCCTTGCGCCACGTGTCACCTGTTCAACTGCCCGATGGCCGTATGATCTTAGGATCACCACCGTCTATTTCCGCCTAAGCTCCCCACCGTTCGATCACCCCCATCTCACATCTCAGCTGCTCGCTTCTGCCTGCCCATGCACCCGACACTTGGCGACATCTTATCCCTTCAATCACGTCGCTTCATATTACATCACGACCGCTCTTTAGTGCCTAATTTCCAGTCGTTGGATCTCAAGATCCAACGGCCAGCATGTCGTCGTCAACCTCCCGATTCCTTCTCTCTCCCATGATCGCAACTTGCGATCCACTTCCGCCCTTCCCATGATCTCCATCTCCTCCGACTACCTCTCCCCTCGCCAACCGCCTCACCACGTACCCATATCGTCCTTCTTCCTCGCGGGCACTTCCACAATCCACGTAGGACTCCCAGCTGCTCCACGATCCCCACTCAAACCACGGCGGTCACCACTTGAGCTTCCGAACCTCCTCCTTCAAATTCTCCGACTCCTCCCCCTTATTCCAGTGTCCACTTGTACGTGGGGCTCCACCCAGCCCATCTCCACCTCCCCGTGATAGGGGAAGGTCAGATTGAAGGCGCGACGATGGTGGAGTCTCTGGTGAGACCCTAAGCCATGGTAGGCTTAGCCCTGCGGAGCTTCGAGCCCGCCAAGCTGCTCCCCATGGCTGGGGGAGTTCAGCGATGACCTAGAGCTCCTCCTCGGAGCTCGAGCACAACTCCGCCCGCCCCTACCTCAGGTAAGTCTCCGCTACTTTTCTTGCATTTTTTCTTGATTTTGCGTAATTAATTAGGATGTTGTACCCCTTCTCGACCTTCATCGCTCACCTACCAAGCTTCGTCTTCCATCCCCCGTTCACGCGCTTCATCAGATCACCTTTCTTCGTTCTTCCATACCTTGGTCACCGTCGACCCATCTCCTCCGCCACCCACAGCGGAGGAGCTTCGAGCTGCGCCTTCTTCACCCACAGGAGCTCTCCACTTCGTTCACCTTCACGAAACCCATGCTTCGGCTATTAGAGTAACGCTGCAGGTCGACAAATCCTTCAATGGTCGGAGACTCATCGGAGCCAATTTCGTCCACTGCGCCACCGTCAACAGAGCTCCGATGGGCTGATCCAAGAGGCCCGATGCCCTCCCCAAGCTCCCAGCGACCTCGACACACTTCCAAGGAGCTCTGGGAATGTCCACGGCATTCGAGAACAAGCGGCGGAGGAGGAGCTTCATCGCCGGAGATCTAATCACGCCACCTCCTACAACAGAGGAAGAACGTACAGGCGCTGTTGGATGCTTCCTCCCGGAGTTCATCCAACGGCGCAGGAGCGGCCACGTCACTTACCAGCGGAGACTTCAGATACCGTTGGATCTTCGAAGATCTGATGGTGTACGATCAGCCACGCATCATCGCCAGACGAACTCCGAGCTTCAGCGTCCGAACCTCCAGACTCGATTGACCCGAGCCTACTCCGAGCCTCTTACGACTCCTAGCCTGGAGGCGCATGTCTTCCTAGCCGATCCGAGCCTACTCGAGCCTCCGCCGAGCCCAGACGTCCACAAAGCCTGGGATAGCACGTGCTAGTCACGTGCGATTCTGGGCAAATTGCAGAGACACCCACGGATTTCTTCAATATTGCAGACATGTCTAGAATCACGTGCTGGTCACGCGCGCCTGGGGTTATTTGCATATTTGCCCTTGTGGGTTTTAATAATACCCGCGCGTGTGGGTTATTTACAGGGATGGCCTCGCGCTTTATTTTTATTGCACTTTAGTCCCTCCCAGGGTCCTATTTGTATTTATCTTTTCATGTTTTCTTTCATTTATGCCCTTGCTTTCTTTCATGCATATCTTGAGCTTCATATGTCCGATTGAGTTGATTTCAGTTTCATTTTAAAGCTTGCTTGACGCACTTTTTAATGGCATATTTGTTTTTTCTATTTTGATACTATGATCTTAATGTATTATTTTAAACAACTCAAGTATCTTTTATGCCATTTAGACGACTCTTGCCCAATGTTTCAAATGATTTACTGCTTAATTTAAGTCGGGAATTAACTAAGGGTTTAAATTGTTCATGATTTTTACCAAGGGCATGCTTGCATTGCATTTCATCGCATTTACTTGCATGATTAAAATAAAATAAAAAAATGCATGTTTGATTTAAAGCATTATCTCATCCTTTAGCAGTGTTTGACCTTATGATCTCTCACTTAACACTTAGTTAAATATATAAAAATCTTGATAATCACGAGAGAGGCTCTTGTCCCTGAGTTCGACCTTGGTTTCTTGCCAAGTAAAATAAAAACACTACCATCTTATTCTAAGGACAAATCAATTTGATGGTCTTTTGATTAACCGAATCTAGCCCGACTGCAATGGTATATTAAATGTTAAAACAACACTATTAAAGGGCCGATTTTGCGGTTCGTCAGTGGTGAATGAAATAAGTGGATTCAATGTTGAAAATAATCTAGAGGACACAAGGAAACACACACACATTGTGCAACTGGAGTCTATTCTACCTCCCTCTTCTACTAACCAATCACCTTACAATCTGTAGTGTGTACATCATCTCATTCCTCCGTCACCTATTCAAAACAACAAAAAAAATCAAAAATCCTAAAAAGATCAAAAACATTAAAAAATTAGAAAAACTCAAAAAATTGAAAATAAAAAAAGATCTAAAAAACTGATCTTGCCCTAAGGGAAGCACTCGATGAGGAATTGATTTTTAGACTTCCATTAATAAAGGCCACAAATAATTTCCCTAACCTCAAACGATTTGTGAGAAGTAAATTGATGCCTAAGAGATCGAGCAATAAGAGGATAGGGACTGATAAACATCTAGTGTCTATAGCCACCTCCTTAGTGATGGGGAGAAAGACTAAGAGCTGTAGAGTAAAGCGGTTTCCTAGGGTTGAATTTGAAAGCAAAAATACTACGTTCACCCACGCTAGAATCAATGTTTACTCGTTGATAAATATCCTCCTGACCTCTATATTTGACAAGCTCAAACTCGGGCCAATCAGAAAGACAAGAGAGATCATTCAGCTCAATCTATAAAATGGTCGAGAGAAACTATTTCAGTCATAATTACTTTCCACGGTGCTCTACTCCAGGTAGCCTTCACGATCATTGACATTGAGCATTGAGGAGAGTTTACCCTATCTTCGATTATTCTCAGGAAGCTGTTCTTAGCCTTGGCTAATGCGAATATAGATTGTGAGGCTCGGGAGATCGATTTTACAGCATTTGGAGCACTCCGACCGCACCCATTCTTTGGCACACTCTACTCTAAGGTAACCCATAAAGCTGCATACAGTTCTAACCATTGAGAGGTAGATGAGTCCCACCTCTCTGCTACACATGAGATACCGGCTGTTGAGCCGGTCATTGGAACAGAGACTCCCTACACATCCATGACTCATGCTGCTTGCATCACTACCAATGCCAAGCCAACTGAGACTAGTAGCACCTATTTAAGACGTGTGCTGACCCTTCAGGAATATTACAATCTATATGGTGGCTCATCTGATGAGGAACCCTAGTTAGCACCACATCACATCCTAGACCTTCAACAAAGTAGACAACCAGGACTGATTTGACCCCACCCAAAAATACTGTTGATCCACCTTCTAGTCGGTTACCCAGTGAGAGAAAGTTGAGAATTGATTCCTTGAGGTGTTCCCCCGAACCCCTCAAGGCACATCACTCTCCTCTCCCTCTCAATGCTTCAGGTTTGAGAAAACAGACTAAGAAAGTTTCCTTTAACATACCAGAGAAGGAATTTTCTGAGGAGTCCTCATCGGGTCCAGATGAGGTGATTTATATGAGTGAGCTCAGTTTGGCTGTTCTTAAGCCCTATTTGACCAAGCAGTCGTGTGTCGGTCCTTATTGTGCGTTCCCTGTCCATCAATATTATTCATTTGAGGATGATTATGATAGAGACACATATGTATATTACCCACCTCCTTGCTCCTGCAAGAAGGTTCGTCACATGCCTTCTTGATCCTTCTATATTCTCACTCCTCCTTGTATAGTTTTCTTTCTTTTATTTCCCTCCCTCCCCAGTGATTTGTATCACTCACCCTAGCTCCATATCATTTCATTTTATAGCTATACTTAGGATGACCAGATCTTAAGTATAGGGGGAGAGTGAGATGAGTCTCTCCTTCACCATTCTTTGTATATTCTCCTGATCTCATCGGTTCTCACACTTACTCCTGTCCTAGACTTAGGCTGGCTAGATCCTAAGTATGGGGGGGTCGATGCTCGACGTGTGTATATTCTCATCCATTTCTCCTCTTGACCTCATCTGCCCCATTTTTACTATTCTTCTACACTTAGGCTGGCCAGAGCCGCCTAAGGATAGGGGGGTAGATTGACTTATATACTTTTTATTATTTTAACTCTCCTACTCTTAGCACGAGCAATGTCTCTTGCTTGCTTCTTATGCTCTGAGAACATAACACAATCTAAGTATAGGGGGTGTGTTTATATTACATTTATACTTTACCCATAGATTGTGCTTTCACGTATTTTTGTATATATTATGCAATAATTATGGGATGAGTACAATTAGAAAAAACACAACTTTTTGTAAAATACATGTATACTTGTATAATATGTATAATGTGTATGCCTCTGTAAAATTATTATAAGTAATAATTTTGTAAAATTTATTGTAAAATAGGAGGTATACCATGAAAAAAACTCTAAAAAAGAAGAAGAAAAAAGGCTTCTTATTTAGTATGCATATCATCCTTGCATTCATAAAAAAACATGCACTTCATATGCATTACATGTCACCTACAATTGATTTGCATATCTAGCATATGCAAAGTGAAAAGTTAGTGGGTTCTGAACCAAGTTATGAATAGAAGTCAAGGATGGATTTTGATTTGACCTAAATCTACTCAATTTCAGAGGAACCTTATAGGAACTTGAGGTAAGATTTTTTCAGGTCGAGCGACATAATTCTTTGAGTCCACAAATGTTCCCATGTCATCTTGATCGGTCTAAGTAGAATATTTCATACACACACACACACACACGATTCTTTTAGACAATGACCTAACTTGGACAAGCACTATGCACGTAGCTCTTCACTGGTGAGGTGGTGAGGAGGTAGAATCTTTTGTCTTGGATTAGCACATGGGTGGAAACATCCATCCTCCTCTAGGGAGGGTAGCACATCTCAACCTAGTCTAGTGGCATTTACGTCTAACGACGAGAAGTTGTGGGTTGCAATAAAGCTTCAAAAAGGGATAGTCTACTAGCTCAAGAAGAAAAACTCATTATGTACATGCTGCACTTTTGTATATATCAAAAAAAAAGGGAAAAAACAAAAAATATCTAAAAACGCTAGACGAGCAAAAAGTTAAAAAAATCCCATCGGAGAAAAATATGAATACGCACTGCATATGCTTCAAAATCTCATACCATGGAAACCTGCAGCTGGAGACTTGGTTACACTGATCAATCTCCACGGATATGTGGCTACACTAGTCACAATCCATTCCCTTCTATACCCACTCTTCTTGAGCTGGTTGCACTTGAACTTAGAAGGAAATACACCGCTCCTCGAGGAAAGAGTTGCTAGACTGGAGAATTAGAGTTACCTTGTTAGATAAGGTTGTTTCTTTGTCAATTCTGATATGGAGAGCTGTATTTCACTTACACAGTACAAGTAAGATTCATAGTCATCAGAATTTACGTATGAGGATTTGTTCTGACCTGACTGTTAAGGGCACTTGAATAGTGACTTATGGAACTTAAAGGCTGATAGGTCTTAAATTCAATTCCCAATAAGGTTCCACCACATTATTAATCCGAAGGTCGAGTCGAGCATCATTATCACCTTTTGTTCATGACCTTGGCATGGGACCCAAAATCATTTCACTTTTGCATTTAATTTTAGTTGCTCAGGGACGAGCAAAGTCTAAATATAGGGGGTTGATGAATATGTGATTCATCACTCTAAAAGTCAAAAATAGAGCTTTGTTCCTGAGTAATTAGCTGCATTTCGCCTCTTATTTTACATTATTCACATTCATGCATTTAGAATTAGTATCTACATTTTAGCATGCATATTTGTATTAAATAAGAAGCCAAATTCTCTTGTAAATATCACTTGTATATTCACCATATTTTCCTTATTTTTATCTATTTTTCACTAATTAGAATTGAATAAAATCAACTCTATAGTGTATATATTACTAACACTAATAAATGAAAAATATCAATAAAATGTTAACTTGTAAAATTGACCAATAAAACCCTAACCCTAGTTTGAGATTACGAGCCTTAAAATGTGAATCTCTCTCTCATGCAGTCCCCTGTGGACTCCTACTCCTTTTGAATTAATGTACGTTCAATTACCTTCTATACAAAATCAAATTCAAAAGAATCGGAGTTCGTATGTGAAACTTGGGTTTTGGGCCCCTTTGTATATTGTACATATGCCCCAATATTTCATTTATTTTATCTTTATATGTATTTTATTTTATCTTTTTAATTATTAAAAATTAAAAAAATAGATAAAGTTGTAAATATTTATTTCTTATTTTCTCCGATTTTTATTTTTTCGACTTTTATTTTATTTAAAAAATGCCAAAAAATCTATAAGGCAAAATTACAGTATTTTATACCTATAAGATACAATCCAAAAATACTTTTTGTATAACTAAAATATTTTGGTTTTTGGTCCTTCATAAAAATTGTAGATCTCGTCGAGGCGAGCAAGTTTCTTGTTGGCCACTTTTTTATTTGACCCTTTTGTTATTTCTTTTTTATTTTTCTTTGGATTTTATTTTTCAATTTTTCTGGGAGAGACATGTAGCTTCTCTTGGATACCACGTGTCACCCCTATTTTTATTTTATTTTATATTTTATTATTATTATTATTTTTATTTAATCTGATTTATTTATTATTTTAGTTATTAATTATTTTATTTTTTATACATTATTTTATTAACTATTTATTTATCTTTATTTTAATTATTTTAATTATTATTTATTATTATAACTTTAATTTAATTTGATTTTAATTTTAATTTTTTAGTCGCCACATGGCTGCCCCTGAGCACGCCACGTGGCACTCCCCCCCCTCTCCTTCCTCTAATGCATGCTCGCATCCCCCTTCATTTCCTCCACGCCCGCAACCGCTGATGGCCTCGCGCAGCATTGCTCACACCAACTGTTTGTTGCAGGTACCACTCGCCACCCACTCCCTCCCGCCTTGCGTTGCGGTTCCGCACATGCATCTCGCGTCATCCGCTTCTCTCCCCCCCTCGATCTCCATCTCTCCATGATTTCCTACGCCCCCACCCGCATCTTTCTCTCTTTCTGCAAACCACCGTCCCACGTATCCACCTCCTCCATCTCCTCTGCGTCTTGCACCATGGCGCCAATGACCTCTGTCTTGGCCACATCCCTCCAACCACCCATAAAACCATACCTGCCACCCCCGTCAGTTATTACCCGCCTTCTGATAGGAGAGACTCCATCCCGGCACCTTGTCCAGGTGATAGCTCGACGAGGATGGCCTCGAGTAAAGATGAGCTTCACAGTGAGATCCATGGTCCCTCCGACCACATCTCAGTTCTCTCGACCACTACCCAACTTCGTTGCGTCCGGCTGGCAACTTGAAGCCGTGATCTGGGTCGAGCGTCTCTCCCCAACCCTCTGGCGAACCCTTCTCTTCTTATACCTCGTTTCTTTCCCTCTCCTCTATTCTTCGATTTCACGGTTCTTCCTCTTCCTCGTTTGTCCTGATCATCTTCATCGAAGACTACGCCATCAACCTTCTCCTCCTTACCTCCACCATCGACCTCCGCTTTACCCGCCACCTCGCCCGCTCATGCCACACCGATCGCATCCACCCTCTAGGAGTTACAACTGACTACCATCTTCACTCTTCCCCCTCGACAATGTCATCCTCGACCACCTCCCTAGTCACTTTCGATTTAGTTCCTCCGCCAACGATCTCACCATCCTCTGCACCACAAAATCTTCACCGCTACTCGACCTTCATGCCCCTCTAGCGGACTCCCCTCCGCCCGCCACTGCTACCTTGATCGGGTGTCGGCTAAGGCCTCCAGCAGCTCGCTCTTGACGAACCGCCTGCGCACCACCTTGAATGTGGAAGCTCTCTATCGCCTCGACCCTCACTTCACCTTCGACCGTTCATCGCAGATCTCCGTCCATCGCTTCATCATCCCTGCCTCACATGCAGGGCATGCGAGGTCGGGGGTCATTTGCAAGGCCGGCATCTTTCATCTAGAATATTGCACTTGTACCCATCCCCTTCTAAGGCACGTGAGGTGCATGCACGCCTCTGGTGAATTTGCACATCCCCCATGCGAGACATGGTAAATGCATTATAGTCCATGTCAGCATATTTTAATTTGTTTATTTATTCTCTATATTTGCATTTAAAACCATGCATTCGTCTTGTAATTTGGACCTTATTTTGACATCATTCCATTAATGCAAAAAACACGTTATAATTCAGTTAATTCTCTATCTCTTGGCTATTACTGGTAATTTTGCAAGCATTCGTTAATTAACTAAAATTTTTTTGCGGAAAAATTACATAATTTACCTAATTCCTTGTCTTAAATTCGTATTGAATTAATGTTTGCTCCAAAAATGTGAAAAATTCAGAAATGATGCGTCTAAATGTGTTTTAATTTATATCTAAATTTCATTACAAATGGAGAAGTCTTGTGCATAGAATAAATTCTTTAACAATTTCAGTAAATGATTTTTTATTAAATCCACGGACATTATTTTTGCAGAGTTTTAACTCTCTTCGATTGCTTATTAAAATATCTTTTTGAGATGAATCATTCTATGATAAATTGATTTTGTGGATTAAATAGAAATTAAATAGTCACAATTATTCTTTTTCCCTTAAAAAATTCATAAAAATTCATACAATGTCAGAAAATTCCAAAAAAATTGAAGCTTCATCATCTTTCCAGTAAAATTTTTCTTAATTTTGCATTCTATTTCATGAAAAATTGCATAAAATCTCCTAAAAAGTTTGCATTTTTCATTGTTGCGTTTTAAATCCAAAATTCCAAAAAAAATTATTTTGCATTCATCATTGGATTAGGTTTCTAAGAAAAATATAATTTGGCTAAATTGGGTTACTTTCACATTAAAATTTAATTTAGCTAAGTTGCTTGATTTCTTAATAACTTAATTCAATTGCATTGTGCATTGTCATTCACTTGCATAAAAAATGCTTCCATGAAAACCTAGATTCTACATCATCTATAAATCAACCTAAGGAGACAGTTGCCTCTCTGAATTCAACCTTGGGCTTGTCCAAGTATAATATAAATTTGACCGTTCGCTTTTAATTAGATAATTAATTTTGATGATTTTTGATTAATATAAATTGCCCGCCTGCAATGAAATTTAACATTAATTCTACATAATTAGCGAGGGTAAATACGAGTTTTCAGTGGGTATGAAACTGTTGCCTCGATCACACTATGGAGAGGGAGAAGCATATTACCCTGCCCTCATGGATTTTATCATCTCCCAACCACATCCCCCTCTCCATCATTCTCTCCACCCTTACCTCCTACACCTCCACCATGAGGAGCTCTTTCTCCACCTATCCTCCCATATGATGATGCCATCAACTGCATCCTTCACCTCCTCGTGCTCACTCGACATCATACCATAGGATTGCCTCACTAGGACCGTAACCTCCTCCATGAATGCACCCTCTCCCGTCTCCTCCTCTACCCCCACTAATTGCACCTTGTATCCTCCCGCCTCATCTTCAAGAACCATCGCCTTGCTGTCTATATCTTCCAATGCACTTTGCACGACCGGATCCTCCTATTTCCCCTCTAGTTCTCCTATATGCACGAGATCAAAAGAAGATAAAAAGTGGATTGAAGATTGGAAAAAGATCCCCTACACGTCTACTCTACGATGACGATGGCACATTGCTTGATCCCAAAAGCGTTCTCAACAAGAAGTGGGCTGTTGGGATCTTACATGAATTGCTACATTGCTTATGCCCAAGAAGACCTCTAGGGATAACCTCTTTCTCGTCGGAAAGCTCACATGGTTGTGTCAACATCTTATGGTAATTATTGTTCTTAGAGAGGCTTATAAGAGGGGTACACTTGTTTGGAAGCATCCGTTAATGGACATGAGGAACAAGCACATCTTGTTAGTTCTTTGTCTCTCCTAGAACTTGTGGTTATTATCATACTATTTTGATTTTAATAATCACATACACCTCGCAAGTCACATACATTTTGTTTCTACTTAAGTTGCAAGATTTGCATGACTATAGATTGCTTCAAGAGAAGGCATCACAATATTAAAGTTGTGTTTCAAAGAACTCGTATTTTTTTATTGACTTTGTAATGCAATACTAGCAAAAAAGATAAATATATGTACCCAATATGTACTTCATTGTATCAACAGGAATTTCCATTTCAGTAACATCTCTTTCTTGATCAACCCTTGGCTCCTAATCAATTAGAGTTTGATCGACCACCTTACAATTTTGATTGACCAACACCTGATTGTTTTTAGAACTGTTCTGACCTGTCACTTCCCGATCAACAATTAAGTTTTTTATGATCCGATCACTTCTTAATCAACCATTTTATAACATTGATAATTTCAAATGTTGTTTAATAGATACTTTTGGCTAATCAACCAAATTTAACATGATCGATCAACCAAAGCAATATGATCGATCAATATAACTTTTTTTGTAATTTCTTACCACTTGTGTTTCCAATGATCACTTTTTCAAAGGTTCGAGTATGTCACTTTAAATAGGAGCATAGATCACTCTCTCTCTCTCTGTCTCTCTCTCTCTTTCAGTGCTCATGCTCTTAGAGCTATTCTAATCATTCTATTTCGCTCAAGCTCTCAAAGCCAACATCAATCTCTTCCAAGCTTCTCTCCGACTAGTCAAATACAAATAATCTACATGCAACAACATTACTGGTGAAATACTTCTAATTTTTATGTTATAGTTACATGTTCCTATATCCTGAGATACTGTTATTTCTCATACTGTTAAATATCTATTTAGGAAAATGTCTTTGTTCTTGGTTATACAAAATATTATATTGCTTCTTTCTTGACAACAATTTCTACATGGAGTCTTGTGTTAAATCCAAGCATTACATGTCTCTTGGTGTTAGGCAAGCATTGTATGTTCCTCGCTGATTGATCCAAGAAGGTATGCGGACATTTAGAGTTTGCCCAATCCTCGTCGATACCTCATTGTTTATCCATAGGTAAAGACATTGGTGTGTGATTTAAGGTTGCAAAGCATATTGGTGTTTGATTAAGAGATTTACAAAACCATTGACTTATTTGCATAAATAAGTCATTAGTGTAGAAGCTGATTGGTATGTTTGATCATGAATCCTTAACAACAGACTCGAGTCGTGATTTGGACGTAGTCGAATTTCCATGTTAACATCTATGTACATTATCGATTGAATCTCTGGTTTGCTTGTTTTTTCTTATCTTCAAATTCTGCAATTTATTTTAACTATCATAATTTAATATGCTACTATTCACCCTTATAATAGTGTTTTGATTCTACAGTCACTCTCATTTTAAATCAGAGCGGATTCAATATAGATTGAAGTCAATTTCGTCCGCATATATGACATTAATATACAACAACTATTTCATCACCTTTTGATCTTGTTATGGTAAGACCTACTCTATTTTATGGTACAAATTACAATTGTTAAAAAGTTATAATGTAGATATTCCTAGAATTTATTGACTTCGAAGTTTTTAATATCACTGAGATCAAGCATATTCTACCAATTATCGCAAAAGAGATGATGCTGACCAAAATCTACAAGAAGCAAGTCATGTATACCTCAAAGTCTATGAATGCCATCTTTTATACTATCATTAAAGAAGAACTCAACTATGTCTCAATATGTACATTGATATACAAGACCTGAAAGAAGCATAGTGTCATCTATGAAGGAACAAACAAAGTCAAGGAAACTTGGATCAAATTCCTTCAATAAAGATATGAATTGTTCATGATGGAAAACAAAGAATCCATCCGAGACATGTACATCAGATTTAATGTATCTTAACAGTTTACTAAATCTTAGTGTAGAGATAAAGGAATCTACACACGTCAAGAAGGATTCCAGATCATTCATAGTTGATTAGAGAAGCACATCAATGGTTATCGAGGAAGCCAATGACTCAGATAATCTCTAGTTGGATGATCTAATTGTTGAGCATCTCTCATCTGAAGTTGAGAAGCAACAAGAGAAAAAAGTAGAGATAGAAAGTAAGAAATAGAAGAGCTTGGAACTGGAGGCAAAAGAACTCACTTCTAATGATAGCTTAGAAGACGACATAGTCGTTGTAACATAAGGATTAAGGAAACTTCTGAAGACAGATACTCGAAAGCAAAAGAGTGGGATTTTGTGCTACAACTACAAGAAGAAGGGTCATTTCAAAAAAAATTGTCCCTTACTCAAGAGAAGACACATCAATCATCACAGATCTTACAAGAAAAGAGAAAGTGATGATGAAAAGAAGAAGGTTTATTCCATGTGTCAATGTATGTATCCACAGAACAAAGCCATGCAAGCCACATTGAATTCTTTCGAGTCAAGCGAAAGTAAATATGAAAACTCAAACAATGAAGAGGCTCTTCTTAGACTTAAGGCGACAATCTGATAACCTCTGACAAACCCATTACCAATAAGCTTAGATATGCAATAACTAAATTACATGATCTAGTTTTTAAGCTGAAAAAGGAAAATAAATTATTGAAAGCTACTATACTACACAATTATAATATGAATATGAAGTAACATTACTTAGAAATAAAATCAACGAGCTTATTGATTCTATTTTTTCTTCTTATAAAGAGCATGAAAAAGAAATTATCTTACACAAGAATAATATAGATAAACTAGAAGACACTTTAACTAAATTAAATAACAAAACTAGGGCTTTTAAAGATGATATAACGTATTGTAGATAATTTTATATTATTTTTAAAGAGATTTTTAAATTTTTATGAATTCTAGAGTTTGTTATATTTTTGTATGGGATTTGTTTAAAAAAATATTAAAAGTAGTAAATGTTTTTATTTTGTAAAATACTATTTAATAATATATATATAGTATAGTATAGGATATTTTTATGAATTTTATTGTATTTTTATATTTTGTATTTTATTCTGTTTATATATAGTATGTATTATAGAGGTATGTAATGTATATGTTCAGTGTACAGGGGTATTTGTATAATAAGTCTGGAAATCAAGGGTTGGCATGCAAAAAAAATTCCAAACGTCACGTGTGTGCTCATGTGTTGGCCTCCCGCATAGACTTGTTTATAATATGAAGAATATGCTTGGGCATCGTCATAAATTCGTAAGATATCACGTGCTTGGGCACGTGTTCCAAACTGTAGCAGTTGCCAGGACCTGTTTGTTATAACAGAAAATACGGGGGACATGCATGCAAATTTTCCCCAAAACATATCTCGGGCCTCACGCGCTTCCTTGGCCGGTGTCTTAAGCAGCGCGATGCACTGCTGCTTACGCGTAGCGAAATAGAAACCGTTCGATTAAAACTTGATCGTGCGGTTCTCGACGAATCTGACGGGGTATTGTTTTTCCCCAATTGCAGGCTCCACGTGGACTGATGTTGATCCGAGATGAGTTTTAAGAAGTTGCATGCAGATCTTCTCAGTCGATGATACATCAGTTGGATCTCAGGGTGTTGCTTTGTTATTGGCGATGAAGTTCCAAGCGACCGAAACTCTTGGATACACGGTGAACCCCTGTGAAGGCTTGTTCGCTGAATCACGGAGATGCTGAAAATCGATTTGATGCTCCGATCTTCGTTCTGGATAATCCTGCAGATTCAAAATATCAACTCGAGGTATAATACCTCGGTCCAGAAACAATCAGATGGAATGAGATGTAAGTGGGGATTCCAGTTTCTACGTGGAAATGGGATCTCAATACCTCCAATCAACGGCTGAAAGTTGATCGATCAAATCCGAGAAATAGAAATCACATAGAGTGCTTATGAAGTGGAAGATGGATAAAATCGAGTCTAAAATTAGATTGAGAGGGATCGGGGAGAGATTAGAAAAAATACAGTGAATAGATGAGGAACATGGGGGTAAAACACAGAGAGATAGGAAGGATTGAGAAGAGCAGAGAAAGGGGAACAGAGGGCGAAGAAGACCTACTTGGAATCAACGGGGTGATGACGCATATGGCGGAGTTCGAGCAAACCTCAAGTAGAATTATCACCTCAAGTCATCGCAACGGAGGAGGCTGGGCACAGCGGCAGAACGTCACCGACAAGGATCACACCTGACCTTTCCCTCCTTCGCTCGTTCTCGACTGACGGAAATGGAGGCAGTCACTACTCCCTCTCGCTCTCCGGAACTCGATTGTGGAGGAGGACCCCGAAGAAATGGCGGATGAAATGAATGGAGGAGGTTGGGTGCCCTTAAATAGAGGAGGAGAAGGGGAGCTCGGGTAATGAGATAGTTGGCCAAATGGCCCCAACGATCCAAACAACCGGCCGTTGGCCGGTGGCGGAGGAGAAGAAAGGGAGATGTGCGGCGACCTTGGGTTTCCAGTTGGTGAAGAAAGGGGGAAAACAGGTAGCGGGGGGAGAAGAACGTGATGAGGAAGAAAGGAGATGGGGGAGAGAGAGAAAAAGGTAGAGAGAGGGAGAGAGAGAGAATAAATTAATTAAATTATTAAATCAATTGATGATTACATTAATTTAGGATATAATTATATATCTATTAAGAGATAATTAATTAAATATAATTACATAATAATTAAACATTCTTAATGAGTAACTAAATACTAATTAATACTAATAAATTAATTACTTAATTAAAAAAAGAAAGAAATGATTAATATTTTTATTTGATTTAATTTAATAGATATAATGAATTAAATAATAATAAATTACGATACATTGCACACTACCAATACAGTCCTGAACTCACATTTTTCATAGTAACTCCGATTTTAACGAGTTCGTGTCATTTTGTAGATAATTAAATAATATGAATTTTAAAATTGATCTGCCCATTTCGGAGTCCGTATGGCCGAGTTACGAGGTCCGGAAAATTTAGGTAGTGGCTTCGAGGCTTCATGTTTTATTGGTATTTTAACTTAGTTATATATATAGAAGATTTTTTAAAAAAGAATTAATTTAATTAGATTTATGATTATTTAATTAAAAAAACATGAAGTTTCTACATATAGTACATATATACAACAGGGCCCAAATGCTAAAACTCACCGGTTTTATTCTACTATTTTTTTGATATTTTTAATAAATAATATCAAGTATAAAACAAAGTTTAAAAGTGAGTTTGATCCGTTTGGAATTTTCTATAAATAGTTATGAACCTCGGAAGTCGGCTTTTGCGACTTTTTCGGTCCACTGTCATATTTTATTTTTGTGACGAATTATTTTTCTAATATTTTTATAAAATAATATATATATATATTGTGATAAACTTTTATAAAAGAAGCGATTTGATTGGAGATGATATATGTGATGAATAATAGGTGAAATATTTACATTGTGGAAAATGCGTTTAATTATATTTTTGTTCTTGATTTTCTTGATATTTTTAGAATTTAGGATCCTTATCTCCCCCTACTTATTTATTTTGTCGACCAAGGCAATATTGGCCTGGTGTTGGGGTCAGGATCAGTCTGTATATATTTCATATTTACAACCTTGTTTTCTTTTATTACTTTTTCTTTTTTTCTTTTTATTATTTTATTTTGGATAAATTAAGTGCTAAATATATAATATTAACAATTGTTGTTGAAATGATAATTAGTTGGAATTAGTGATTATTTACATGTATTTTACCAAGGATTTTAAGCAAAATAAAATAATAAAGGCAATGAATCACATATTCATCATATAGCAAAGTTCGTTAAGAGTAAAGAAAACTTAGAGAAACTGATAGGATCTTCACATAAACAAAAAACTAAACTATAAACTGGTTATGAATCTTGTAGTAAAGCTCATAACATCTTTAAATATGTAAAAGTTAAACTCATCCAGGATAAAACCAATAAGTTAACAAACCTCAAAGAAATCCTAGGTTCCAAGCTAGAACAAGGACCACAAATAAATGAGTAGCAAAATGTTCTATCAGTTCTTTTGCAGAACCTAAGACGAAGGAAGATACACCTCACAATTGGAGACACTCTCAACACAGTTACATGACTTATGGATTCGTGATTCATCCACCTAAATACATGAAACTTGAGCTTAAAACCTTACCAAATACATGCATTTGGATCTTAATATGGTATTTTTGTAAATACCTTATAGGGCTTAGGGTTGAGACTTTTCAGATCCATGATAACTTAATTCTTTGAGTCCACTAGGCTATGATCATATGTCATCTCGATGAGCCTATGTAGAGCACTTAACAACACACACATGACTCATATAGACAATGGCTTGACTTGGACCCGCACTTTACACCGAGCTCTCTACGGATGAGGTGGTGAGGAGGCAGTCTACCTTGACTTGGGGTAGCTTATGAAGGTAGTACTTCTAGGTGGAACCTCTCTTCTTCTTATAGTGAAGGAAGTGTGTCTCAACTTGGTCTGGTTGCCATGAGGTCTAACGACAGGAGTTGTGGGTTGCAATAATGCTTCAAAAGAGGGATAGTCTACTAGCTCAAGAGGAAAAACTCCTTATGTATATATGCTGCACCTTGTAGATATGTTGTACAGATGCACATAAAAAATGCAAAAAGAAAAGAACTCCAAAAAAGTGGTGGGTCTAATAGAAAATGATAATCCCACCGGAGTGTATATAGTGCAATAAGCAATGCTTGAGACTCATGTTCCATCTTGTGTAGCTTGCAGCAGGGAGACTTAGCTACACTGGTTGAGCTCCCAGGGATACATGGCTACACTGACCATGGTCCATTCTCTTCTTCACCCTCTTCTTGAGATGGTTGAACTTGAACTTAGAAGGGAATACCCCGCTCCTCGAGGAAAGAGTGGCCAGACTAGGGTCGTAGAGTTACCTTGTTGGGAAGGGTTGTCATTTTGCTACTTCTGAGGTGGAGAGCTTACCTCACTTACACTGTACAAGGAAAGATTCATGGTCTTTAGGGTTTGTGTATGTAGACTTTTTCTGATCTGGATTATTGAGGAGTCTTGACTATAGATTAGTGGATCATAGAGGCTGTTAAGTTTTAAACCTAAGTCCAAATAAGGTTCCGACACATAAATAATCCAAAGATGTGACCGAGCTCCATACTTTAATTTAATGAAGGCAAGTTTAATAATCAACATTGATCCATGCATTTCCCCTCTTTTCTTTTTCTTTTCTTTTTCACTTCTTTTATAAGCGTTTGTTAAGGGACTAGCAAAGTTAAGTATAGGGGGTGATGAATCCTCATTCATCACTCTTTATTCTTTTATTTTAGCTAAAAACCTTTGCAAAACTCCTTGTATATTTGTGTAAATAAAATAATTTATCAATAAGCATGCATTGTGTAAATAATAATAATTAGCACGTTTTTGTGCAAAAATAAAAGAATAAAGAAATAAAAAAAAGAGGGAAATATTTAGAATAAATATTGAGTGACCTGAACCGAAGGGAGGGCTCCACAAGGGCCTGACCGCAAAATAAAATTAGAGAGAGATAGGGTGACTCAACATGATGTACATACCCCTCTTTATGTAAATATTTTATTTTATAAAAATAAAAACATTTTTGTGTTCCCTATATTTTGTACATATTTGTAAAAATAAAAATAAAATAAAAATGGGAAAAATAAAAGAAAAATAAAATAAATAAAATATCTCTCATCGGTGTACATAGACCATGTATATAAAATAAAATACCTATTTATTTCACCTTTGTAAATGATTATTAAAAATCCAATAAAAATCATTTTATATTCCATATTTTATGGTGTAAATAAATAAAATATAAAATAGGGATAATTATACAAAAATAAAACAATAAAAATAAAATTCAAAAATACATAGGTATACATACCTATATATAATAATAATATAATGTAAATAATTAATTTATTTTAAAAAAATCACAAAAAAATACAATGAAAATAAATAAACACTTTTCATGTTGAAAATATTTTCAAATAAAATCATTTCCTATTTTAAAATGATTTTATAAATAATTAATAAAAGAAAATTACCTAATTGGTCCACGGGGGATTGTTGACCCCCGGTCAACTCTCCCTCCAGGACCACCAGGTAGGTGGATCTGTGTTCCGACCCGACTTTGCCCAATTACCCTGGACTGATCCGACCATATTTCACCTAAACCCCGGGCTCCATTTGCAGATCTTACATCCGAGATTCATGCCCTGGGATTCTCTTAGGGATCCGTGCACCACATTGCCCTGCCCGACTCCATCTTTGCCGGACCTCCACCTGTATATAGCGGCAGCTTAGTCCTCCATTAGACACACCTTCGGCCACCGTTTCAGACACCTGTGACCTCCACCTTCTTGCATTGAGTGACATCGATCGATAGGAGGTGTTGCAGCGGGGAGTGAAGCGCCCTAGCCCCTGGTCCGGTGGTCTTCACTGCCGTGCTCTGCCGCAAGGAGATCCCGACCCTCTGGACCGTCGATCCATAGAGGCGACGATCCTCAGAGGTCCTTGACCCCCAGCACAGACATCCTCGACCATAAGGTAGCCCATTTAGCTTCTATCCATGCTTTAATTCGGATTCTTAGGATCAGCGCCACCGGCCGTCGCTGGCCATTTCGCTCCGCTCCAATCAGCCATTCACCCATCCGACCCTCGAACCATCTTCATGAGACTTCTCCCCACCGTCTACACCCCTCCGATCATCCTCACTCGCCCCGGAGCAGGACCTCCGCTTTCCTCCGTCGTCGCCTCACCGGAGAGTGCCACCCTGACTCGCCCATGCATCCTTTTCGCACGTAACCGGGTCGAGGCACATTGCCCTGGACCCAGGATTCGTTCAGTGCAGGTTTGCAGGCCAAAGGACCCCATTTGGGGGTCCAACTGGTTCAGGCACAGGAGCTCCGAGCCTTCATCACCGTCGGGACCCTCCAGGGCCTCTCGGCCCCATCTGAGCGCATTAAAAGCTGCAGAATGACGTCAGGAGTATTTCGCCCAATCTAGCAGCATCCGAGGAGTCCTCCACCGTGCGTATTGTGCTGGCGAAACTCGCTGGCGTCCTGTTCGTGGAGGACCTCCAGATACCGTCCGATCGACCCTTCGCTCCAGTATTGATCGTGTCCGTCAGTTCGCGAGAGATCTTTACCGCCCGATTCATCTGAGATTCCATCTGGAGCATCCATCAGCGAAGGGGCGGCCACTACTCTCCACCGTCAGATCATACACGTGGCGCCTCTTCTGCCATAGATCATCAATAACGAGGGTAACTTGCACTTAGGCCCTCCTCATTTTGTATTTGTCATTTAGTCCTGTAAATACTTGTGCCTGTTGTTTTTAATTTGGATAATTTGCATTTATGACCTTAGGTTTATAATATTTGCAAAATAGCCCATGTTTGTGTGAAACACGTGCATCGACACGTGAGTTGTAGAGTTTTTACATTGTATATCCTCTAGTTTCGAGTTGTAACTGTTTACATTTTATATATAGGAATTACAATTCAGTCCCTGTGAATGCGAATCACGTGTATGCCACGTGCTTTTCTGGGCTTTTTGAAAAAGGGCCCCTGAGCCTTTTATATGTGTTAGCTATTTGGCCCTGGAACTATGTTTTCTTGCATTTAGGTCCTTGTATGTTGTGTGTCTTGCATTGATTGAATAAAATATCAAATCAAACCCAAATCAAGTGAAATTTGGACATGTGGCTCCTGCCAATGTGTAAAAATTTCACTAATATTTGGTACATTTCTGAGTTATTTTGCTATTTTTAAAAAATAGAAAACACGTATTTTTGTTACTGTTTGAATTGAAAAATCAAAGAAAAATAAAGAAAATCATTTAAAAATTCTAAAAAAATTGGTGTTTGATTGTTTTGTTTTTTTCTAGCTTCTTTCCAATTTTTTTTCTCATTTGGACTTATAAAACTCATAAAAATTAAAAAACCCTAAAAATCTTAAAAATTCATTAAAAATTCTATAAAAATAAAAAATGCAAACTTTTTTTTTGTAGCTTAGTTTTTGTTTCTAGGTTTCATAAAAATTGTCTCCAGATTTTTAGAGGCTAATTGGATATTTTTAATTAGCCTTTCAAGTGTGGTTGCACATTGATTCATGTTTTTCTCTTTCTTGATTTTTAGGAAATCAACTAAAAATTGTAAAATTCTGAAAAATTCACCAAAAACACTTAAAAATGTAAAAAACATAAAAACAATTTTATTTGATATCTTGGCTTTGTTTGTTGTGTTTTATAAATAGTGGTTTGTTGGCCTTTTCCCTTATTTCTACATTTCCTTTAATATTAAAAATAAAAAAATTAAAAGATTTAAAAATCCACCAAAAATATTTTTTTTATTTTATTTTCACTTTTGACTACTTCGTAGGTTGTCTCGGTCAATTCGTACTCCTTGTGTCCGACCCTGATCGCTATACCAGGTTAAATAAATAGCGAGAATCGCTTCCGTTTTTATTGATTGATTTTTCTGACTTTAGTGGTTCCTTATTTCTTCTTGATTGACCGAGTCTCGAGATCCGGGTCGTAACGACCCTTGATTGATTTCATACCTTATCCAGATCTGTGAGAGGGATTTTTCGGCTCATCAACCAATCAAGATGATATGTGAACATATTCTTGTGGGCTCAAAGAATTAAGTCGCTTGACCTGAAAAGTCTCAAATCTAGTTCCTTTAAGGTTCCTCTGAAATTAAGTAGATTAAAGTCAAATCAAGTCCATCCTCAGTTTCAATTCATAACTCAATTCAGAACCCACTAACTATCCACTTTGCATATGCAAGATATGCAAATGAAATGCAGATGTTATGAAATGCATATGAAGGAAATACAAGATGGTTTTTTCTTTTTTATGCAAGAATGATATGCAATAGTGAATAAGAATATCTTTTTACAAAGATTTTTTAAATTTTATTTTATGGTATGCCTCCTAATTTACAACAAATTTACGAAAGTATTATTTACAAGGTTATAAGATTTTACAGCTTGTATACAATATACATATTATACAAGTATACATGTATTTTACATAGTTTAAACTTTCTTTTTTTTTTATCAATTTTAACCATCCCGTAATTATTGCATAATATGTACAAAAATATTTGAAAGTACAAGCTATAGGTAAAGTATATGTAATATATACACACCTCCTATGCTTAGAGTGTGCTTTATTCTCAGAGCACAAGAAACGAAGAAAAGACATAGCTCGTGCTAAGGGTTGGAGAGTTAAAAGAAAAAAAAAAGAATAGAAGTCAACCTGCCCCCTATATTTAGGCTCTGGTCAGCCTAAGTGTAGAAGAATGGCAAAAATGGGACGATCGAGGTCAAGAGGAGAAATGGATGAATGACTCTACAGGGCAGGCATCAATCCAACCTATTCTTAGGCTATGGTCAGCCTAAGTATAGGATAGTAGTAAGTATGAGAACCGTTGGGGTTGGGGAATATACATAGAGAAAGGGAAGTGGGGGAAAGAGATGATTGGAGATGTTGGAAGTAGTGAGGATTCATGTGTTCCCTCAGAGTGGATTTATGAGATTCTGGGACACAAATGAATGAGATCTTTTCGACATTGGCTAACTACTCATCTGATCCTACAAAATGCTTAAGCAGTTGCTTTTTTACGAGGAACGATCGTGCACCATTTGTAAGCTGTAAAATCTCTACACTACCATTCGTGTGTACTTCCCTAACTATGAAGGGTCCTGTCCACTTCAACTTCAACTTGACTTGAAAAATCTCCAACCTAGCATTGAATAACCTTACTTTCTTCACTAGGACAAAACTCTTGTGTCAGATATGTTGATCATGCCAATGCTTAATTATGTCCTTATAGATCACGTTGTTATCATATGCCTTGTTTCTGATTTCTAAAACCTCATTTAGGTCCATATTTTTGCTCTGTTATCCTTCAATTTCAGTTCACCTTCTTTAATGCCCATTCAGATTTGTGTATCACATCAATGGACAGATGACATGGCTTTCCTTAAACCACTCAGAATGGGGGGTTCCAAGTGAGGTCTTGTAAGCAGTCCGGTATGCCCATAGAACTTGGTCCAAGAGCTGGGACCAGTTCTTCCTGTTAGGGCAGACTAGCTTCTGCAAATTGCCCTTCACCTCCCTATTCGACACCTCAGCCATTCTATTCGATTGTGGGTGATATGGAATAGCGACACGATACTCGATGCAGTAGTCCTTTGTTAAATTTTTCATTTCCCTGTTGACAAAGTGGCTACCTCCATTAGAATGATGATTTTAGGAACCCTGAATCGTGAAATGATGTGATCTTTCACATTCTTGCAAACAGTTTTGATTTTTGTAGTTCGGGTAGTGATAGCTTCCACCCACCTAGAGATATAATCAACCACCAATAGAACGTGCTCATAATCGTGGTTGTTAGGGAATGGGCCCATGAAATCTATACCCCATGCATTGAAAACATCAACCATAATAACTGGTTGCATGGGCATTTCTTCTTTGGGATTGATGATAAAACTCCCATTCTCTGACATACTGGATACAACCAAACAAATGCATATGCATCAAGGAACAAGGTCGGCCAGTACAAACAACATTGATGAACTTTCCATGCGGTCCTCTTCTTGGAGTGATGTCCTCCTGCCTCCAGGAAATGGTAAGAGGTGAGGACACTTATGTATTCCTCCTGAGGAATACACCTCCGTTAGACACAATCAGACCCTTGAAGAAAAGGAATGGATCCTCCCAATGGTATTTCCTAGATTCCGACTTAAGTCTGACAATTCTACTCTTGGCCAACCATGGAGAACTGTCCTAGACACTAAGTAATTCATCATGTTGGCATGTCATGTAAGAGAGTTGATAGAATAGATCGACTCATCGGGGAAGGCGCCCTTGATGGGGTCACATCCCGTCTTTAGATGTCCATGCCACTAGACTAGGTTGGGGTGCACTGACCACTTGAAGTGACTGTGTATATTTCCATCCATGTGTGTCTCTAGCCAGAGGATTATACTCCTCGCCACCTCATCAATGAAGAGCTACGTGCAAGGTGCTTGTCTTAGTTAGGCCATTGTCTAAAATAATCATGCATGTCTATGAAATATTCTACTTAGACCAATCAAGATGACATGTGAACATAGTCTTTTGGAAACAAAGAATTAAGTCGCTTGACCTGAAAAGTCTCAACTATAGTTCCTTTAAGGTTCCTCTTAAACTAAGTAGATTAAGGTCAAATCAAGTCCATCCTCGGTTTCTATTCATAACTCAGATCGAAACCCACTAACTTTCCACTTTGCATATGCAAGATATGTAAATGAAATTCAGATGTTATGAAATGCATATGAAGGAAGTGCAAGATGATTTTTTTCCTTTTTTATGCAATATAGATATTTAAGAGTAAATATGAAGCCTTTTTTACAAAGGTTTTTTAAATTTTATTTTATGGTATACCTCCTTTAATGCATCAAATTTATGAAAGTATTATTCACAAGAATTTTTACAAGGTTATAAGATTTTACAAGGAGTATATTATATAGATTTTACAGCTTGTCTACAATATACATATTATACAACTATACATTTATTTTACATAGTGTAAACTTTCTTTTTTTACCAATTTTATCCATCCTGTAATTATTGCATAACATGTACAAAAATAAGTGAAAGTACGAGCTTTGGGTAAAGTATATGTAATATATAAAAACCCCCTATACTTAGAGTGTGTTATGTTCTAAGAGTACAAGAAGCGAACAAAAGACATAGCTTGTGCTAAGTGTAGGAGAGGTAAAAGAATAAAAGTATAGAAGTCAACTCGCCCTCCTAAACTTAGGCTCTAGCCATCCTAAATGTAGAAGAAGAGCAAAACTAGGATGATCGAGGTCAATAAGAGATACAGATGAATGAATCTACAGGGCAGACATCAATCCACCCTATACTTAGGCTATGGTCAGCCTAAGTATTGGATAGGAGTAAGTATGACAACTGATGGGGTTGGGGAATATACATAGAGAAAGGGAAGTGGGGAAAGATATGATTGGAGATGTTGTAAGTAGTGAGGGTTCATGCATTCCCTAAGAGTGGACTATAAGATTATGGGACACACATGAATGAGATCATTTTAACACGAGCTAACTGCTCATCTGGTCCTAAAACTGCTTCAGTAGCTTCCTGTTTACGAGGAATGGTCATGCACCATTTGTAAGCCTTGAAATCTCTACACTGCCATCCATGTGCACTTCCCTGACTATGAAGGGTCCTATCAACTTGAACTTCAACTTTCCGTGGAAAATCTTCAACCTGGAATGGAATAAACTTACCTTATTCACTAGGACAAAACTCTTGCGTCTGATATGTTGATCGTGCAAACGCTTAATTATGTCCTTATAGGTCACAAAGTTATCATATGCCTTATTTCTTATTTCTAAAATCTCATTTATTTCCATCTTTCTGCTCTATTGTCCTTCATGTGTGTTCTAGTTCACCTTCTTTAATGCCCATTCAGATTTTTTTATCAGCTCAATGGGCAGATGACATGTCTTTCCTTAAACCATTCAGAATGGGGGGTTCCAAGCAAGGTCTTGTAAGCAGTCTGGTATGCCCATCGAACTTGGTCCAAGCGTTGGGACCAGTTCTTCCTATTAAGGTAGACCAGATTCTACAAAATACCCTTCACCTCCCTAGTCAACACCTCAGCCATTCCATTTGATTGTGGGTAATATGGAATAGCGACACGGTGCTCCATGTTGTAGTACTTTGTTAACTTTTTCATTTCCTTGTTGAAAAAGTGGCTACCCCCATTAGAGATGATGACTTTAGAAAACCTGAATCATGAAATAATGTGATCTTTCACAAGCTTGTAGACAATCTTGATATATGTGATTCAGATAGTGATAGCTTCCACCCACCTAGAGAGATAATCAACCACCAAGAGAAAGTGCTCATAATCGTGGCTATTAGAGAATAGGCCCATGAAATCTATGCCTGCATCGAAAACATCAACCATAATAACCTGTTGCATGTGCATATCTTCTTTGGGATAGATGATACCTCCCATTGTCTGACATACTAGATACAGCCTAACAAATGAATATCCATCAAGGAATAGGGTTGACCAGTACAAACCACGCTGAAGCACTTCTCATGCGGTCCTCTTCCTGGAGTGATATCCTCCTACCTCCAAGAAATAGTAGTAGGTGAGGACACTCTTGTATTCCTCCTGAGGAATACACCATTGCCAAACACAATCCAGACCATTGGAGAAAAGGAATGGATCCTCCCAGTGGTATTTCATTGATTCTAACATAATTCGGTCAATGATATTCTTGGGCAAATCATGGGGAACTGTCTTAGACACTAAGAAATTCACCATGTTGCTATATCATGGAAGAGAGTCGATAGAACTGATCGACTCATCAGGGGAAGGCACCTTTGATGGGTCAGTCTCAGAGGAACTATGTGACTCTATGCGGGAGAGGTGATTAACCACCACATTCTTCACTCCTGGTTTATCCTTGATTTGCAAATCAAACTCTTGGAGTAATAGAATCCACCTAAGAAGACACACCTTCATGTCCTTCTTTTCCATGAGGTACTTGATGGTTGTGTCATCTGTGAACACAATAACCTTGGACCCTAAAAGATGAGACCTGAATTTGTCCAAGAAAAACACTATGGCAAGCATTTCCTTCTCTGTGATGGTATAATTCTGTTGAGCCCGATCAAGTACATTGATTGCATAGTGGACATCATAGAGAGTCCCTTCTCTTATTTTTCCTAACACGACCCCACCTGCCAAATCAGAAGCATCCATCATGATCTCAAAGGGAAGAGACCAAACTGGGGCCTATAGGATTGGAGCATTCATGATCTTCCTCTTTAGGAGCTCAAATGCCTCCAGACACTTGTGATCTACAATTAACTCCGTGTCTTTTCCAAAGAGCTCCATAAGCAGTTGGGCGATCTTTGTACAGTTCTTCATGAATCTATGCTAAAAATCGACATGCCCAAGGAACAAACGCATTTCTTAATGTTGGTTGGTGGTTGAAGTTTCTTGATCACATCCAACTTGGCAGAGTCAACCTCCATTCCTCTCTTGGAGATGACATGCCCCAACACAATGTCCTCTTAAACCATAAATGACTCTTCTCCCAAGAAAGTACCGGATTCACCTCACCGCACTTCTTGAGGACTCTATACAAATGAGATAGATAAGTGTCAAACAAGTCATCATAGATCAAGAAGTCGTCCATAAAGACCTCCAGAAAATCTCCCACCATCTCGACAAATATTGCATCATGCAACACTAGAAAGTTCTTATTGCATTGCATAACCCAAAGGGCATGCATCTGAATGTGTAGCTACCAAATCGAAATGTAAATATGACCGTTTCCTGTTCCTCAGGCCGCTTGGTTGTACCCTGAGTACCCATCTAGAAAACAAAATTATTCTTTCCCCGCTAGTCTCTTCAGGATCTGGGTAAGGGGAAATGATTCTTTTTTGTCGCAGCATTCAAGCATTTGTAATCCACACAGACACGCCACGAAGTGGTTACTCGCATCACAATCTTCTTTCCGTCCGACTTGGCGACTATTTGAAGTCCAACCTTCTCAGGGACTACATGAAGTGGTGCCACCCACTTGGAATCAGAAATGGGATATATAAACCTCGTGTCACACCATTTTTCAATCTCCTTCTTGACCACATCTCGTAAGTTTGGATCTAGCCTACGTCAGAACTCATGAGAAGGTCTAACACCTTCCTCAAGGTAAATATGGAGTGATCACGGAGCGAAGTTAATCTCGCGAATATCAGACACATTCCAGCCTATGGCCTTGCGGTTCTATTCAAAAATCTCTAGCAAGCGAGATTCTTATTCTCCGATCAAGCTAGCACTGATAATGATCAGGAACTTCTGTGGTGGGCTTACAAGGACGGTATACTTTAAGGTGGGAGGTAGAGGTTTGGACTCGGGAATGGTATGATCATCATGTAGGTTTGGCTCAACTGCCTATGAAACTGCTCTGTGGTTGGATCTATTGTGATAGTAGCTGCCAAATGGTTTTGCTCAAGAGTGGGATCGCGAAAGGTATCCAAACAATTAACAAAAGTTGCGTCTGACTCATCATCCTCATACTCTAACTGACTTGAAGGGAACATGTTTGATAAGCCTAAGTCAGCTTCTGAGTCATCGATGATGTAGGGAGATGCATCACAAAAATCTCCTATGGGTAAAGTCTAATTTTGTAGGATCTATCAAACTAACTCATCTACATTGTCCTCCCCATGTGAGAGGGACTAGTCAACCCAAGTTGACTGTTGTTACCGATGATCAACTTTGCCAACTATGTAGCATTGGGCCTTTGTCGAGAGATACTTTGTACTACTCTATGGATCAGGTCTCTACCATTTTGTTTTCTACATCTCTAACTCTACACTATCATCACGTGCATGAAAGCATATATTTCCAATACTTAAATCAAATATGGGTCTGGTCGTCCTCAAAAAAGGGCGGCCAAGGATATTATGGGAATCTTACCATCTATGGGGAAAATACATATCTAGTACTGTGAAGTCCACTGTTTACTGCTTCCCTTCGATGGCAAGGACAATGTCCCTCAGCATTCCCTTAGGTCTCTTAATAGTTTGATCTGCAAACTGTAGGAGTACTCTCGATCTCCTACATAGGAATAGTATACCTGATCCTTCTGGAGATTTTGTCCTTGGTTTCGGTTCTTGGGGTTAAATTGAACCTGTGCTAGGATAGAGGTCTTGGGGGTAGTAAACTCATCACGCTAATGTGAGAGCCGATTGATGTTGGCTCTCTGATCATGCTGCTCACTGCGGATGAGTTTGAGCTCATTAAGGATTCTATGAACATAGAGAGATACTTGAGGATGAGGCTCCGTGGTCTTGTCTCTGGAAGGTTGTCGATGACCCTGATGCAGTCTGTTAGGTCCCTGTTGGACTTGCTGACAATTCTAGCTCTACTAAAGGTGTTCTTCTAGTACTAAAGGGGGCCCTGATGGCCTGACTGCTGGTGCTGAGGGGATGGGAACTGGCAGTACTGGATCTGAGGGGGTACTGTGGGCATTGCTGATGCTAGTACCGGGAGGTGTTGGAATCATTGGTGTACCAAATACCATTCTCCTCCCACACCTGTTGAGGTTCCTCGATCACTATCTTGATGGTCGGCTCCATGAATTGTCTCTTGTGGATCTCATGCTGACCCTGAGTCCATGTGTTGTGAGGCCATGTCATGAGTTGATCCTGAATGAGGTTCAGTCGGAAGATAGGAGCATAGGGTGCAGACGGGGCATGTATCTTAATCTTAGATACCCTATCAACTAGCTTTGCCATCTGTCTCATAAGCTTGGTGAGGTTCTCCCACTCGGTGAGCTTGTGTATCTCGTGGACCTTCTTCTCGATCTGGTCAACCTTGGTTAATTTGTCACTAATAATCCCCATGTTGGGGAGTAGGTTATTAGCCAGATCAGCGACAGCTGTTCTCCCCACCTCCTGATGTATGCTAGAGGGAGGTGGCTTGTCATAAGCCCTGCTAGAGGATCCGGTGCAGTTGGTCTCTGCCATCTGCTCTAAGACCATCCAAACTGCATCAACTCCTTTATTCAGATAGATGCCTCCATAGGTAGCATTCATTAATCCTTGAACCTCAGCATCAGATCACTGTACAGTTTCTAGACTAGGACAGATCGGTGGATATCGTGATCTGGACACTTCTGAATCAGGTCATTAAATCTCTCCCACACCTCGTGGAAAGGCTCATGGGACATATGTGTGAAACTCAAAATCTGGGACCTTGTATGATTAGTCCTACTCAACGGGTAGAACTTCTTGAGAGACATGTCCTTCAATGCAGCCCACGTCGTGACTAACCTCCCCAAGTTCTTTATCCAATAGGCAACTTTGTCTGCTACAGTAAAGAAGAAGGCTTTAAGATGTATGTAGTCACGTGAGACACCAGGTCATCCTAGATTGTCACATACCATTCCAAACTCCTGTAGGAACATGTATGGTTCCTCTATAGCATTGTCATAGTTTTTTGGAAGGAGTGTCAAGAAGTGATGCTTTAATCTCCAACATTAGGTGGTACAACTATCCTAAGTCAGTTCTCATTCTGTGTGGCACCGGGATTGTAGGCATCTCTCATTGATCCCCCCTCATTCCTCAATTGAACAAGCTCCTATCTGAATATCTCACTTCTGTTCTCAGCTTGTTCATGTCTAGCTAGGATGTCCTTCAGTGGGCCATTATCTCCCTCATCATCTTGTTTATTCTTGGGAGGCATCTTGTTATCTTGTTTCTCTTCACCTTCAAAATATAGAGGATTTGTATTAATAGAGTTTAAGAAGGTAAATTAGAATAATCGAGGTGAGAGTCTTCCTCGATGTGGTGAAAGAAGAGAGGGTTGATCTGGGTCTGACTACCCTCAAGAATGAAGAGTGGCTTATTGACCTTAGTCTCATGGGAATAGTCTCCATGAAACCGAGGAGGTTCAAATGAAGAGTTCCCTGAACTTGTGATGATGGTCAGTTTGGAGTGGTCAATGAGAGGCTCATGAAGTCTGAGAAAAAATAACACCAATATGCCATTCTACATGTCAAGATGTTTGAATCAAGAGCATGGCCTGAAAATAATGAGTGATAGGAAAGGCGCTAAGAGTGTGGTCTTTTAACACACACCCCTGAATAAAAACATAAAGCGAACCCCAAATTTACCAACTGCACATGGTGAAGGCCGTAAAAGGTTCAGCCGAATTATCTTGTTAATGTTAGTTGGTATTAAAACAATCTAATAAGTCCATTACACATAGGATGTCAGCTTACGCCCAACATTGCTCATGTGTGCTATCAATCAATGAGGTGATCTTCCCGGGCTGTTGGGTTCAATATCACACTCCAAAGTAGATGTACATGCTTACACAAACAAAACATAATCTTAGGTTGAAAGTAAGCCCTTGTAGATCCCAAATCCGCGAGAGTCAGAAATGGAGACTTAGGGGGAAAGTCCAGGGATTTGGGCTCTAAGCTTAGTGGTTGTGTCCTTACCCACTCTGTATGGAGGTAAGTACTCGCATACAAGGATGGGATTGCTCTCCTGAAAATAAAAACAATTTTAGTTCGATTTTTTTATCAAAGTTTTATTAGCAGTCCCGATTTTTAAGTTTGGTTTTCACTTAATTTGATCCACCACACAAGGCACGCCTAATGAACAATCCTGATTTCTTTTTATCCTAAGTTTTAAAACCAAGGGGAAGGGTTTAGAAAAAAGCTGATGCAATGATAGAATTAATGATGCATGCCCAGTTCAAAGGACTCTACACTCTCTCACGACTCCACTTGATCTTAATTTTTATGCAAATCCTTTAGTCGGTTTATTCCAAGAAAAACCAGCCTCCAATGCTCCTAAGATGCTCGGCCACCTAAGCAGTTGCTCCGTGGCATTATTACCTCGCACAAACAAAATAAAAAAATAAAGGAAATAGAGTAAATAAATACAAAAAAATGTAGAAAAATAAAAAGAGTGATACTTACAAGAAAAATCGGGGGTCAGACTACCCATGGGTGAAAAATCTAATAACTAAATTTTCTAAAAAGCAACCTAAGCCATGCCTCCCCAGCAATGGTGCCATTTAAATAACCACTAAATACCCTACTTTATTAGTCAATTTTATCATAGTAGTCAGGTACTTAGGATTGATCAAAATGACCACTAAATTGGTTTTAGCAATTAAAAGCAAGTAGTCAGATTTATATTTTACTTGGGCAAGCCCAAGGTCAAACTTAGAGAGGCCACTATCTCCTTAGGTCAATTCATAGTCTATCTAGAAATTAGATTTTCAGAGATGCATTTTTTATTTTTTATGCAATTAAAAATGACATGCAAATTTGGGCACGTTTAGGGGCTAAATAAATATTTTGATCAAACGATATCAAAACATCCTAAAACTTGGCCAGAATATAAATATGATGAAATGAAAGTACTTTATTTTTTTGAATTTTCTTATACAAAATGAATTTATTATGAATTAATCATGTAATGTGATTTTTCGCAAATTAATTTTAATAAATAGCAAACTAATTTATTTGGCGAAGATATAATTATTCTAGATAAGTCTACGTGAGAGGTACCAAGGAAAAACATAAAATCCAAAAATAATTGATTTATGGCCTATTAAAAATTAATAACTCAAATCACCATTTGATTTATTTCAACCTCGATATGCTGAGAATGCAATGATTTTGGGGAACAATATAAAACACACTTAAATCTACCTATTGTTAATTTTTAGGAATATTTGGAGCAACAAACGATTTAATACGGAATTAATTGCACACATTGAGCAAAATATGCAATTTTCCAATTAAATAATTAATTCAATTCAACCATCTTCCACAAAAATCCAATCAAATATTTACATGATAGAGAGTAAGTTGTTCTACACAATGTTATTTTTGAAATGATAAAATGGTGAAAAATTAAGACTCAAAATAGATCTAGAACACAAGGGTATGAATGTAATACATAAAATAAATCTGGTAATAAAATAAATATGCTGACTAGATTTGGATGCAATTACCAAGAATCAAGGGGTGGATTCTGTAATTTTTCCACTATTGCCCATGCCGCGCACGTGGTGATGATGTCACCCAAAGGTGGGGCCTCTTTACGAATCTAGAGACTGCGAGGGGTTGCCATGCAAATATCCCCTCCCCTCACATGCCTTGCACAAGTAAGGGGATGGGGCTATCACGCTGCCTGAGGTGGTGGAGCCACATCGGTGGAGCACAGTCCGAGGATTAACCAACGTCTGAGCGGTGGCGAAGTGCGGTCGGTGGATAGGTGATGCGGCAGCTGCTCGAGATCCCGGCCGATGCGGGTAGAGCACGGAGTACGGGTGTGGTGCTACGGAGGCAAGAAGCGAACAGTGACGGGTGAGGCAGACCAGGCTCACGTGTAAAGGGGTTGACAACATGTCGATGAAGGTGCACCCTTGAGACAGAGGTTCTCGAGACAAGTGAAGGCGAGTGGTGCAGTCGTTGTTCGAGGCATTGACAGAGTCAATGGAGGTCGGAGATGAATAAGTAGATGCGACAGAGACGTGAGGCGACAAGGAGAAAGAGATCCGGTCGGAGGAGTACGAATCTGAGGAAGAGAGGAGGGTGACCGGTGGCACGTCGCCCAAGGCGGTCAACTTTGGATGAAGAGTCGATGGAAGTGAAGGGGAAGGGGCGGAGAGAAGAGGAGGAAGAAGAAAGGAAAGGAAGAGAGGGAAGAGATATTCACCCGAGAGAGTTGTGCATGGGTTGCTAGAGCCAAAGATCTAGCTGGTTGTCGCTCAACATCCCGACTTAGCTGGAGCTCGGTGGCTGCAGGAGCAGCAACAATAGAAGGGAACATCTCCTTCTGGATCTCACCTGAGGTCACGGGTCGTTGTCGACTCGAGCTCCAAGGCCCAACGCTGTCACCAAGGGGAGGAGCGAGATGGGCCTATGCCTCCTATGAAAGGCAGATAAAGGGCCGAAAGGGTGGCAGACGTCGGATATTTGAAGGTGGGGTGAGAGAGGGGTGGCGGTCAGTGGTTGTGCGAGTGGAGGGGTGGCTGTTGCAGGAGATAGGCACGCTGCTGCAATATGTAAGCAATGGTCGCGTAATGAGTGAGGGGTGGTTGGGCGAGATTGGTGGAGGAGAGGGAGTGGTGGCTGACACAGGTCATGCGGACGTGGGGAGCGGATGGAGGTCGTGCAACCACCACGTGAGGGATACAGACAGAAGGGAGATAAGGAGAGGGGGGAGGCGCCACATGACGTTGATGAATCACCATTTCATCACCTTTATTCTTTCATTTTGGCCTTTAAACCTTGGCTAAATGTATGTAAATAACATTATTTTGCAGAAAATAACATCTACTATTTATTATATAAATATTGTATATAATACTATATTTCAAGCCAAAATAAAAGAAAGAAAAGAAAAGAAAAATAAATATAATTCCAAAGGTATTGAATGACCCTAAACCTCGAGGACTATGCATCATGATGATTGATCGATAAGAAATAATGTATGGAGAGATAAGGGCCAAAAATACAATAAAACCCCTTAATTTATTTTGCCAGTTGAGTTTTGGGACCTATTTTACTCTTGATTATTTATACATCAAATCAAGGAACTTTGTACATGGAAGTTGTAGATAAAAATATATAAAAAATACAAAATTTATTTCACACAAAAATATTACATATTGTACCTATTACTCTCGAAATAAAAGGCCAAAATCCAAACTTCCCAGACCCATATCTTCTCCATATGAACTCAAAAAATTCATCAAAATTACCTTTAATTGTATATCACTTTTTTGTTAGCTTTTTAATGAAGTGGTTTCATTCAATTTGGAGGTAAGATACAAAAGTTAGTTTTTGGACTTCTATTGTATATTATACATGAATAAAATAATCATTTTATTTATTCTTTATCATTTCAAAAATCTTATATTTTATAATTTTATAAATATTAGTTATATCATATTACATAATTAGAGAAAAATAAAACCATAAAAATACAATAGTATATTAAAATATATAAATGAAGTGCCTATACTTTTACCTATATAATAAATACTTATAATTAATTAAGTGTACAAATAGACTCAGAAAAATACGATAAAAATATATTTATATGCATTTAAATAAGTTATAAATATATAAATTATGTATATATAATAATAAAATATAAAAATAAAAATAAAATACATATAATATAGGTAATTATACCTATATTAACACTTGTAAATAATAAAAACCTAATAAATTAACTTGTAAAAATAAATAAAAATCATAATTAAATACTACATACATTACTATACATTTTTATGTTTTATGTTTTATTTAATAAAATATATTTCTATTTTTTGAATTATCTTCTCTTTTATTTTCAATTTTATCTTTTAGCGCCTGACGTGGCCCAATCAGAGGTTGGCATTGGTACACCCACTAGTCAACCATGCATGCACCTAGGATTAGGCATGTCAGAGCGTGGTTGAACCGATTTCCTCGAATTTCCATGCTTGCATCTTGCATTTTTTGGATCGATTCCGTATGTGAAATTGCCCCTCGATCATCCCAATTTCACATACATATCTCTTCTCAATCCGAGGAGCCTCGATTCATGTGATTTCATCAGTCAAAGGTCACATGTATATAATATCGCCTCATCCCTTCCTTCGATTTTTGATCCCTCTTCCACCACAAAACCCTAACCCTAGGCTTCGATGGAACCTGTTGGTGACAGCATGAGTGTACATCATGCTTTAGGGGGTGGATTTGGTCTTGATTTGAGGATGATCTAGGAGTCGCTGGAGCTCCTCCGTTCTAGCCTTTCGATCAGCCTTCTAGGCAGGTACTTTCTTTTTCTTCAACATTTTTTATTCGTAGTATAGGCAGTAGAGTAACTGCACATTTCATTTCATTTAATTCCATTTTAATTTTACCAAAATAAAAAAAATTGATCGCCATAGCTCCCAGCTCTGGCCTTTGTCCTCAACTGATTTAGACATGCTCTACCTTCACAAACACCTCCATCTTCTTCCTCGATCATCCTGCTACACTCCAGGCCCCTCCATTTACCCGGATCCTTGATGGATCTGGAGATCCGCTCGCCTTCTCCACCTCATAACCGACGAGCACTGCCCCACTTCAACTCCACCAATTTACGCTGCCTGAATCCTTTGGAGGCTTTATTTTTGGTTCCTCTTCCTAACCCTGCAGGAAACGAAGAGAAAAGACCCTCTTTCTAGGGTATTTGATGCATAGAGATACCCCCCAAGTCCTCAGCACCTCCAGGGGTCCATAGACGATGCCTAGAGGATTTTGATACTCCTTCAGATGCGGGTTAATGCCACGGGTGATTCTGTCCATTTTGCAGTGAAGGAGGAGACCAGAGACTAGATAGAAGGCATATCAAAGCCACCTAGAGCGGTGTTCTTCATGTGTTCTTCAAAGACCGTCCAGGACCGTCTGATCATGATCAAGGTCCAGGTGCAGCAGTTGACACCCGATCAATGCGTGCCTCCACCGTTGGATTCCATCTGGGATCTAATCCTAGATGTCGATAATGAACCGGTACTTGCAGTCCAGATCTAGCCACGTGTCCAAGTGATCGATCAAGAGCCACTGGATCAGGTGCTCTTTGGGTGTAAATTACATAACAACCCCCCACCTTTTGTCTGAATTTTGTCTATTATATTTATTATATGGTAAAAATATTTTTGGAAGGTTTTGAGAATTTTTATATTCTAAATTCCAAAATAATTTAGCCAATTTTCCCTACTCACTATTTTGCCATATCAATTCATTTAAATATACAAAAAATATCAAAAATTATAATAAAAGTACCAAGAAATGAGAAAAATATAAAAAAGACAGAAATATTTTCTTTATTGATTTTTAAGTATAGCTATATCTATAAACATAAAAGCTCTATATATATATATCTATATAGCTTTAGTTACTTAAATTATCAATTATAATTATTGCAAAAATTAAAAATCGGAAATTTTAAAATGAAAAAATTATAAATTGAAAAAATCTAAAAATATTATAAAAACAAAGATTAAAAAAGATTTAAATATCTAAAAACCCACAAAAAATTCAAAAATCCTTGAAAACCCAGAAACACTTGTTGTCTTTTTCGTCAATTTTTATTATCTATCCCCCATTATCCATGTGTTCGACACCCATATTACTTGTGCACTATATACATTTATTTCTAGGTTATAATAAATTTTGATTCACACTTGCTTGCATTGTTTCATTTTCATATTGTGTTTATTGAATTACTCTAACCTTTGTGAGAGGTCACATTAGCGACAAAATAATTTCGCTCTCCCCAAGGATATTATTTAGACCCTTACAAAAGTCAAGTTTTCTAATGGCGTCATTTCCGAAGAGCAACACCTTGAATATATTTTTGGGTCCATTGTATCTCATTATTTTTATTTGTTTATTTTATTTTATACAATTATTTATTGTGCTAATATTTTATCATATATTTTTCTTGAGAGGGACTTTGAGACAACGATGCCCTCTTAGGTGGTAGGAGCTCCTTAGTCAAGGAGACTTGGTCCTTCTACTTGTGGACCAAGAGGAGAGAGCAAGAGATAGAGAGAGAGAGAGAGAATTTAGCATAGCTTCTCTTTTTACTTTTGTGAGAGAGTGATATTTATGTTTTTTCTATTAATTTGTAATAATGTAGGTGCTTGGAGATGGACACTCGGGCCTAATTTCAAAGTGTTCGTTCACTTAGGGGCTCACCAGATTTTTCACGATTTTATCGCCTTTATTTTCCTTATCTTCTGAGTTTCGAGTTTTCTGCCTTATTTTTATTTGTTTTGTGGACTGAGCCCTTGGTTTTGTAGGGTTGTGACAAGTCCGAAATTCACCTATTTAATTTATGTGAATTTAGCTATAATGTTTCGCTTCATTGTTGGCGGAAATTTGGAATCGATCAAGAAATAACCATAGTTAATTAATCAATTTTTAAGCGGCGTGGTTTTATGTTTATTTTACTTGGGCAAGTCCCAAGGCCGAACTCAAGGAGGCAAAGGAACAACCTAGAATTTTATCTATAAAAATTCGTACGCGATTTTTGAGACGGTATTTTTTGGTATTTTTAATGCAATTTTGGGATGCAAAATGCAAATAAGGCCAATTTTAGGGACTAAAATGTAAAGATCAACCAACGATGTCCGAAAATTATAAAATTCGGCCGAGATGTAAATAACTTTAAGATAAATGCACTATAAATTTTTGGAATTTTTGGATGCAAGATAAATGTTTTATGAATTTATGAAAGCAAACAAAGTGAATTTCAATAATTAATTATAATAAATATTAAACCTTTTTATTTTCAAGGGATAAAATTATCCAAGATCTATCACTAGGTAATTGATCTCAAAAAATCCTAAACTTTTAAAATATGAGATTTAATACCAATTAAAAATTAAAGATTGAAATATGAGAAATGATTGTTATAGGGCAAATCATGCATGCAAATGAATTCTTTTTTAGCACAATATGGAATCAACTAATTCTACAATCCGTGAATTTTTGACAATTTTTCGAGCAATGGTTAATCACTTATGAATTTTAAAGCACGAGATAGGTAAAATAAGCAATTTTCCATGAGAATATTAATTAATAATTAACCACAATCTAAAAAAATCTCACAAGCATATTATAATGTAGAGAATATATTGAAGAACACAATGTTATTTTTAAATAATAAAAATAGTGTCATGTAAAGGTCTAATACAAAGGGGGAACACGGTGTATAATTGCAATAATATAAAATAAAAGAATGCAGTGAAGGGTTTTAAAAGTAATTACTTAAACCCTAGGGGGTTAACTGCAAAATTTCCTAGAAGCACGTGCGAAGCTTGTGCCCCAAGATGGATGTATAGATGGAAATAAGTGGACCACTAGGGGCTTGAAGTAATTTACCCTAGTGGTCACATGCATAGCACGTGACCTCTGGGTGCTGGAGATGGCGTGAATTGATGAATTTCTAGGGAGGCTAGGTGCAAATGTTTCCTCCCGTCACGTATCGTGCATGCGGGGAGGGCCTCGAGCATTCTGCCCAGTGGTTCGCGACCGTCGACGTCGCAGCGGCAGCGGCTGAAGGGCCCTAGGGGACTGTTGAGACCTCTTCTCGATGAGCTCGAAGGCGGAGTACTCCTCTTGATGAAGCTCCCCGGGGCAAAGGTGGGCGACGCATCATCATTGGCTCAACGACAGGAGCCGGAGTGGTGATGGACGTCGGTGGCTGACGCACGACCAGAGGGCTTCAGGGCTTGCTGGAGTCGAAGTCCTGGAGCGTGGTGAAGGATATGGGGAGATCCTTAAGTGCATCACGGAAGCGTGAAGATGACATCGTATGCGATCGGGAGCGACTAGTCGCACTAGTTGCTCGAGATAGCAGAATTTAAAAAACTAATGTAATGAAACCATATGACCCAAGAGCAAGGGGTGCCTCTTCTTATATAGGGTTTTGGGATCCATGGATCTCAATCCATGGACAACACTAAATCAATGGATGAGATGGACTTGTGTTTCTTTCAATGGCCATGATCTTGTTGTAAAAACACACCAACAATTAATTTAATTCAAATTAATATATATCGATAAATCAATATAATTAATTTCAAATTAAATTAATTAATTAATCTTGGAGATAAAGAGAATATTGACCTTATCCCCTAAACAAAGGGGAGAATGGGTCTATCTCATCAATATCTCATGGGATCTCATTATTTCATGATATCTCTAGGATTTACAACAACACTTGTTGTAAATTATTTCACAAAAATAATTCATAACTCTCTTGTGAACATTGAAATCATGCCACTGGAAAAATGTGAATCACATTCACATCTCAAAACAAAATGTAAATTATATTTTCAATTAATCATCCAATGTGAATCCAATTCACATCAATAATTAATTAGCAAATATAAATCACAATAGGCTCTCTCTTATATATTATAAATCATATTTACAATATACTTATAATTAACATGGATAGTGCTATCCACATTATTCATATCCATGATAATTAAATCACATTTAAACGTCTTGGATCTCTATTTATATTTTCAATTAATCATCTAATGTGAATCCAATTCACATCAATAATTAATTAACAAATATAAATCACAATAGGCTCTCTCTTATATATTATAAATCACATTTACAATATATTTATAATTAACATGGATAGTGCTATCCATATTATTCATATCCATGATAATTAAATCACATTTAATCATCTTGGATCTCTATTCTCTTGTGCCCAAATAATATGAATCACATTCACATTATTCACATCATTGATAATTAAATCACATTTAATTATCTTAGATAACTCTCTTTATAATATGAATCAATTCATATTACTCATGAAAATTAAATCACATTTAATTATCAATTTTCTCAATGCTCGAATACATATATCAACAATGAAATTATCCTTGAACTCTTTCAAGGATAATGTGCTTTGTCCGCAGATACTTGGAGATAAGGACATGGTAATTGTATTATTCTACGTATAGTGACTTGGATATTGAGATCACATCTCAAATCCAGATCTTGCAGACCTCCCATAGATGCTTGATTAAATCAAGACCGCAAATCTAATCTTCTCATTACATCTGAATCACATTCAGATGAATGTCCAACATTTGGACTAAGATCATATTACTTCTTTATGAGAGAAGTCACTGAAATCCAGACATGTTTCATCACTCCCTCGGAATGGAAGCGTAATGGTTATACAATCGTTTATGATCACATCACCCTCAGGCATTCCTAATACATGTACATCCTCCATACTGGAAGACCCATAACAAATCCGAAGTTTTAGATCTCTTTTAGACCGTCTCCTTCAGGATTATATCATTAAAGTTCTCATTTGATCATCGGGAGTCGGTATCGATCATATACTTTCCAAAAGCTTATATCATACCTAGGTGTTGATCATATACTTTCCAAAAGCATATATCAACCCTTACAAAATCAGTCAAGCTTCTAAAGCGAGACGACCATGCGTGGAATTTGATTCTACCCAATATCTCATGAGTGAGCTCATATCTTCTGGTTAAGCAATGAACATGTATGATCCCTTTGAGAGATCGTATTACTCATATGCTCTTGTAAGCACACCAACGCTTCGGTGTATAGACCTTGGTTAGGTCATCAACCTATTGGTCTACCAAATGTACATACCCAAACATATATTAACATATCTATCTCCAGTCATAGGATGCGTGCCTATATCGTGACTACATACGAAATAGGTCTTTAGTTATCTTGATCTCGTCAAGTCAACTCTTTGACCTAACTAATATGACACCTCTGAATCTCTATTCCCATACAGAGGACCTGCATCAAGAGGTCGGTTAGATATCAGCCAAATGAGGAAGGATTGCCATCTCCTACTCTGGCTTGAGATCATCTCTTAACAATCATTTGACGGTGCTTGATGAGTCCTCAATCTAGCTCTTTAGATATTCATCCAAGCACCAGCCTCTATGATTCAATAATTGAATCAACAGTTGTATGATCATTAAGATGGACATGGTACATAGCCCTAATTGTACTAAGGGGCCTATTATGAAAATTAGTTATTCTTCATTTCAGATCAGGGAATGTTATTTGCGATAACATTTATTGCATAATGGCTCGTCGTGGGCTCACATGTCCAACAATCTCCCACTAGCCCAAAGTGCCATTAATGGGCTAATCATTAAACCCACACTCATGTGACAATCATAGGCTATTTAGAAAAATATCTAGGTAAGCTGATCAGCCACTCTATTCCCACGAGACTACGCCAAGTCCTTTTACGACACTTGCATATCCACAGTAACAGTGCTCGCATCCAATGCGAATGTTGCATCTTATGCAACTAATACTCAATTCTGTTAGTTATAACGTGCTTGACACTACTGCTATTATAACCAGTATGTAATTTCTATTATCCTTATCTGAATATCCTTATTCCCGAAGATCTCTATGTCCTAAGGTATCCACAGTTAAGACCTTTTAGATCTCCATCTATAAAGTCTAAAGCTCTTAAATATAAGACTTAGATATCACTATCTCTAAAGTCTTGTCATCTATGAAGATATCGTTATTACTGCAATCAAGTGTTTTATTTCCATAGTAGGATTAGTAATAGTTTACTACTCCCACTGCATGGCAGACATATGGCTTTTGTAGACATATAGCATATACCCGGCTTCTCATAACTGATGCACAAGGGCAAGCAGTTTTGGCATTCACTTCCTGAACTTTTTGAGGTGATATGCCTTCAGATAGTTCAGTACCACATCTTAAGGGAATGACGCCTTTTTTGATATTTTTCCCAAAAATGGAAATGTCTATGGTGTACTACTAATGTGACAGTCCCAATACCCTCTTTTCTTTGCTTCTGAATACTTTTAGAACTAAGATCTAAGAGGTATCCTTGAGATCATATCTCAAGGTATAGAATAGCCAGACTGTAAAATACTTATTATTATCCTTATATCATTCCAAATGATTAGGTTATCATCTACATTTAGCACGATGAACACAATGGCACTCCCACTAAGCTTCACATGGTTCATCAGGATTCTATTTGAAATCATAACATTTTCAATTTCATCAGATCCAATGTTCCAACTACAAGAAGCTTATGAGTCCATAGATGGAATTCCTTAGCTTGCACACCATGTTTCCTCAACTATGAAGCTCGGGGGCTACTTCATATGAATATCCTCGTAGAGGTAGTCATAGATAAATGCAATATTGACTTCCATCTTGAAGATGTCATAGTCGAATTGTGTAGCTATAGTTAGCAATATTGTGATGGGTTTAAGCAAGGACACTTCAGAGCAAGTCTCATCGCAAGTGATCTCTTCTCTTCGGTGTGTAGCTCATGGCTACGAGTAGTGCTTTGAAGGTTTCTACCTTCTCATCAGGTTCCCTCTTTCTCTTGAAGATCCATTTATACCTTAACATGTCTTACCATATAGATGGATTCTTGAGGGTCCATATTCAACATTTGTATATGAAGTCTACTTTAGATTTTATTTCTAACATCCATCTTTCCATGTCATGATCTTCAGAAGCCTCATCACATTAAGTAAGATCATTGTCAGACTTAACTAGCATTTGGAATCCATCCTTAAACTCATTTGAAGAGGTATTAGTGTTTCATCTTTAATTGTCCTTCTAATTTACTATTTCAGGAGCCTCGTTATCTTCTCAAGATTAAGTGAGTTCCTTCACTTCATTTTCATCTTGATTCTCAAGAGAGTCATCCTCTAAGAATCACATCCTTGAGATGAGATCTTTTAAGAATCTCAAGGTCATAAAGTAGGTATCCAATACCATCATTTATTTTCCTATTGAAGTGGAACTCTCTTGTACTAGATTCCAGCTTACTTGCATCCATGACAATGTTATGAACCAAGCAACCCTAAATCCTCAAGTATCCAATACTAGGCTAGGTTCCAAACCATAGCTTATGACGGTTCTCGGGTTTAGATACATGGAATCTTGTTAATGATATATAATGTAGTCATATATACCTTGGAAACTAAGAGGTAATTATGATAAGATTCATCATTGATCAATCATGTCATACATGATCCAATCGTATCTCCTTACAACTCTATTGAGTTTAGGTGCATTAGGAGGATTGAGGTAGGAATGAAAATTCCTTTCTCCATAAGGTATTCTTTGAATTCATCTAATAGGTACTTTCTACATTGGTTAGATCAAATTCATTTCATCTTCCTTCAAACTTTGGTTACAAACCAAAATTGTGAAATCTTTGAACATTTCAAAGCTTTCTAAGGTGAAGGGAAGAAATCTCATATCACTAATAATCATCGAATGATATCACATATCGTCAATGTTTATTATGATATAGATGATCCAAATACATCAATATTTATGAGATCTTGAATACCTTGGCATCTAACATCATTCCTAGAGAAGGGTGTATTAGACATTTTACTTTGAATCTCTATTCATGAGTGTGTAAGTTTTGAACCTTTAGACAATCTAAAGTTCAATATCTTACTAGTCTATTCATTTTATCAATAGACATATGTCCAAGATTTGATGCCAGATCATTGTCAAATGATCCCCGTCCTCCTATTGATCTTGTTAAGCTTTAATTTCAGTATTAGAAATGATAATAACCATTCATTAATTTTCTAATGTAGTAGAGTCCTCCGGATGTCAGATTACTATCTGAATATATCCATTATAACTCTTTATGATAGGACTATTCCAGAATTCTTGTTTATTTCCAACTATTAGAAATAAACAATGAGTGTATTCTAATATCGAGATCATAGAGACATTCTCTAAGACTAAGGGTTCTCCCACTGAAAATATGAAGTCTATTTATCCAATAGAGGTTGTTGCAACAATTGCATCAACATCCATGTGGATGACTATTAAACCTTAAGATCAAACTTTCTAGTCTTCTAAAATATATGCAACCAATTGCAAGTGTTATTAGAAAATGAGATACAATGATTAGACTTTTAATTTTATCCAATAAGAAAGTCAATTCAAATGATTAAATGTAGATTATTCCGATGCACCATTCGAGTCCTCTAAGGATCCTAGACAGACTTGATAGTCATACTATCAACACATCAACTGCTTGCAGTATTGGCATTTATCCGATCCTTTGGATGTCATATCTGTGTGGAAACCATAGAAGTACATCCAACTCTTTGACTTTCCTTCTAACCTAGGTCCGACCCATGCTTTCACTGCGCTCCTTTCATCTCTAAAGAACCATTGCTTAAGATAAAGGATCTCTTATGTTGAATTCAAAAGATTTCAATATAAGAGTATTTCGACATTTATACATATTTTATTTAATCCATACAATATGAATATTATGAAGTTTAATGAATGACTTAAGTAAAGATAGTAGAATGATGACACCCATCATATCTTAACTCTAAAAGACTTAGGTTCAGGTAGGTACTCAAACATTTTGAATACATCATCTCTTATAGAGCCACAATTCTGCATGATGCAATGAACCATGACATTCATGATTAAATGTCAAGAGCACATATGTATGCCAAAACATCTTCTTAGATTTTTATAAGGATTATATCATCGACATGTCACTTCCAAACTACATTCGATGAGAGATCAAGACTATAGAGACATACATACCTTAGGGTGTGGCCCTATTGTGTATTTAATTGTCATTCCTCATTATTATGAGGAAACTCGCACATTACAACCACATACAATATGTGTCCAACTACAAGTACAATATTTTGATCATGGATCCAATCCATGATATTTTTATTGGTTATTATTGAGTATAGTATTGAGTGGGTTTAATGAAGGATTATCTGAAATAAGAAATTTGCATAAATATATAAATATATATATATATATATACATATTTTACTTTGATTTAGGAATTTTATATCAAAGTTGTCTTGCCTTGTCAACATTGAAAGTTCATTCCCTTAATCACTTTCAATGTAAGAGATATACTTACCATTATATCTCAAGCAAGATCTGGGATCTCCTTTCTTATCTTTGTCACATCCCAATTATATGGGAATTTGCAACTTGGATAAAAAGAAGTGGGAACTCATCCGCCTTGCAAGTCCAACTTGCATCTCCCAATTCAGTCTTTAACACCCGGGCCCACCACACCTAAGGTGATGTTGATCGTCATTAATTGAACCAACCGTCAATAGGATTACAACTCGTTGTACGTAATATAATATGGATCCAATAATACGAGGACACCCTATTGGGATCACTACACATACGTCCTTACTCTTTTGAGAAGCAAAGAGCCCGATCCAAATGGATTGTATGCAAGAGCTGTCACTTCGTACAGGCGTCTCTGACATACAATCTCTGGCGACGGTATCCTTTGCCTTAACGGGAGACCATGGATGTCTTTTCTTGTGATCCTCCTCATATTCAAATTTTAATTAATCATTACGAATCATATCCATTATGATTATATCTTTCAAGGGAATTAAAAACCTCTATCCATAATATAGTGTTTTAGATTTAATTGGATTCCAATTAATCTAATCATGTTAAATTAATGATCTAATTAATATCCAACAAACATTTTTTTAATTGTTACTTAAAATATGGTATTATCTCAAAAATATGTATTATTTTGAATTTTAATAATTAGAAAAATACATCATGATCTCTCAAGCATTATCCGTTCCCTACTCGATATCATAGCAAGTACCGACGGGAGTGGGATAGACCACACATGGTGCAACCTGCTACCCCAATGCTCCCCGACTAGACACCATATCTGCCTCAGGAAAAAATAATACCAAGTCAATCACTTTGTACTTGAGATGATAATCAGGTTTTCAATCGAAGTTATACCATATAATAATAATCAAAACTATTTTGATTATTATTATATGGTATAACTTCGATTGAAAACTTGTTTGTTGGAAAGTGTATGATGTAACCAATTTGTGATCTAGATCATATCTGATCAATTATTTGTTAAGGCAATGTCATTTAATGAAATATTTATCATCTTTAAATATTTCACAAATATTTATCAATAATCATCTCAAGAAATTAACAATTAATTTCTATAAAATTTAAATGACAATCACAAGGTTTTCGATTTAGTATGCAATTTCCAGCAGTGACCCTCACTTACTAAAATTAGCATATCTCATTCATTTTAAATCCAAATCATATTAAATAAAGTTTTCGAAGTTTGATAATTTGATTTATAACAGAACTCAAGTGATAATCACGCATATCTAGGCATGTCAAAATAGTAACTAACTGTTTAATTACGTCATGATTCGTCACCCCCGAAACAGTGGATATGTGTTCATTAAAATGATCATAACTAGAGTTATCGGATTCCAAATCACGCAAACTCAAATCCCACGATTTCATTAATTAGTGAATAATTTTATTCAAGTTATAGTTTCGTGTTTAAACCATTTAAACAGTGTCGAAAATATTCACAAAATAGGGATGCAAAATGAAATGCGATAAAATTTTCACAGTCTCTAACGAGCCCAAGTCTTCCTAGGTTCATGGATCGTATCCGAAACCTCTAATCTAGCTCTGATACCACTTTAAGGATATGGGGAGATCCTTAATCACATCACGAAAGCGTGAGGATCGCATCGTATGCGATCGGGAGCGACTAGTCGCACTAGTTGCTCGAGGTAGCGGAATTTAAAAAAATAATGTGATGAAACCACATGATCCAACAACCTTTATTGAATCATTTCATCTAAACCACAATTAGGTATAAGGTTTACCTCTTGAAGCATGGTTGCGATTGACTCTCTAAATGAAGAGACCTCCTGTCTCAAGTCTTATCCGACGGAGGCGACGCTTGCGAACGCGTTGATGAGACACGCGTCCTTCTCGCGATCCATGTCGATGATCCAAGCGATGAATCTCCTGATCTCGTCACACGAGATCTGATGTCTTCTTCATGAGCGAGGAACACCGAAGGAGATGGAGATCCACGAGCAAATACTATGACATCATAACAACGATGCTGCGACGATGGCGACTCTCTCAAGGCTCCATTGTGGACAACCACAAGAGAGAGGGAGAGAGCATTTGGCATGTAGTGAGAGAGAGGGAGAGAGCATATGTCGTAATCATGTAACTCGATGAGCAAGGGGTGCCTCTTCTTATATAGAGTTTTGGGATCCGTGGATCTCAATCCATGGACAACACTAAATCAATGGATCGGATTGATTTGTGTGTCTTTCAATGTCCATGATCTTGTTGTAAAAACACAACAACAATTAATTTAATTCAAATTAATATATATAGATAAATCAATATAATTAATTTCAAATCAAACTAATTAATTAATCTTGGAGATAATGAGAAGATTTACCTTATCCCATAAACAAAGGGGAGAATGGGTCTATCTCCTCAATATCTCATGAGATCTCATTATTTCATGATATCTCCAGGATTTACAACAATACTTGTTGTAAATTATTTCACAAAAATAATTCATAATTATCTTGTGAACATTGAAATCATGCCACTGGAAAAATGTGAATCACATTCACATCTCAAAACAAAATGTAAATTATATTTTCAATTAATCATCCAATGTGAATCCAATTCACACCAATAATTAATTAACAAATATAAATCACAATAGGCTCTCTCTTTTATATCATAAATCACATTTACATATATTTATGACTAAGATGGATAGTGCTATCCACATTATTCATATCCATGATAATTAAATCGCATTTAATCATCTCGGATATCTATTCTCTTGTGTCCAAATAATATGAATCACATTCACATTATTCACATCTTTGATAATTAAATCACATTTAGTTATCTTAGATAACTCTCTTTATAATATGAATCAAGTTCATATTACTCATGAAAATTAAATCACATTTAATTATCAATTTTCTCAATGCTCGGATAAATATATCAACAATGAAATTATCCATGAACTCTTTCAAGGATAATGCGCTTTCTCCGCAGATACTTGGAGATAAGGAAAACGTGATTGTATTGTTCCACATATAGTGACTTGGATATTGAGATCACGTCTCAAATCCAGATCTCGTGGACCTCCCATAGATGCTTGATTAAATCAAGATTGCAAATCTAATCTTCTCATTACATCTGAATCACATTCAGATCAATGTCCAACATTTGGACTAAGATCGGATTACTTCTCTATGAGAGGAGTCACTAAAAAGCGTCATGGTTATACAATCGTTTATGATCACATCACCCTCAGGCATTCCTAATACATGTACATCTTGCATACTGGAAGATCCAGAATAAATCCAAAGTTTTAGATCTCTTTTAGATTATCTCCTTCAGGATTTTATCATTAAGGTTCTCATTCGATCATTGGGAGTTGGTATCGATCATATACTTTCCAATAACATATATCATACCTAGATGTTGATCATATACTTTCCAAAAGCATATATCAAACCTTACAAATTCAGTCAAGCTTCTAAAGTGAGACGACCACACGTGGAATTTGATTCTTCCCAATATCTCATGAGTGAGCTCATGTGTTCCGGTTCAGCAATGGACCTGTACGATCCCTTTGAAAGATCGTATAACTCATATGCTCTTGTATGCACACCAGTGCGTTGGTGTATAGACCTTGGTTAGGTCATCAACCTATTAGTCTGCCAAATGTACGTACTCGAACATATAGTAACCCATCGGTCTTCGGTCAGAGGATGCATGCATATATTGTGATAGCATACGACATAGGTCTTTGGTTATCTCGATCCCGTTAAGTCAACTCTTTGACCTAACTAATCTGACAACTCCGAATCTCTATTCCCATGCAGAGGACCTGCATCAAGAGGTCGGTCAGATATCATCCAAATGAGAAAGGATTGCCATCTCCTACTCAGGCTGGAGATCATCTCTTAGCAATCATTTGACGGCTTGATGAGTCGTCAATCTAACTCTTTCGATATTCACCCAAGCACCGGCCTCTATGATTTAATAATCGAATCAACAACTGTATGGTCATTAAGATGGTCATGGTACATAACCCTAATTGTACTAAGGGGCCTATTATGCAAATTAGTTATTCTTCATTTCAGATCATTGAATGATATTTGTAATAACATTTATTGCATAATGGCTCGCTGTGGGCTCGCATGTCCAACACATGGCGAGGTCGTCGGAGAAGAGCGACATCGAGGTAGGAGGCTCCTGAAGTAGCAGGCAGAGGTCCATTGTCGAGGGTGCGAGTGGAAGATAATAGAGTTGGTGGTTGGATGTCGGAGGTGTTGTGGAATAGGAGGCACGAAGGTGAATGTTAAGAGATAAAACGCTGGCTCGACGGTGCGACGACCGGAGGGAAGGCAGTAGCGGCTGAAGAGCTCTGCGACGGTGTCGAGGATAGACACTGGATCTCACCGGAGTAGGTGGAAGATCAGTGATGTCACCACTAAGCTTCATGAGGATTTAGGGGCTATCGGCGGATAGTTTAGATGAGGCGTGGCCGTGTAGTTTTATAGGGCTCGAGGGCCTGCCGAAGATGGAAGGTATGCGACACCAATCTTATTGAGGATTGGGGAGATTTGCGATGATTCTGATGGAAGAGGAAGGTGGCCGTGTAAATTAGAAAGGGGAAAAATTGAGGTGCGCGATATTGGAGGGAATGGAGGAATGGAATCGGATGGGATGGCGAGGGAGAAGGTGTGACGGCGCTTGATTTGGAAGGAGATGGCGGAGGAAATCGCGGGGGATGGCGGTGTCGCCACTTTCGATTGGGAAAGTAGGCATGAGGAGAACGACGGGTCTGGGACCGTCTAATAGGCCGAGATCGGACGTCCCAGATCTTGCCACGTGGCAGCAAGTGGGAAGGGGTAGAGGTCGGCTCGTGCAGTGCATGTGCGCAGGCGGCGCGTGCGCTGCATGTGAGTGGCTTTTATTTTTTTAAATAAAAATGAAATATAAATAATGCCAAAAATGGGCGACACATGGTGGCTCCAGGAGCTGCCATGTTTTAGCCTAGAAAAATCAAAAAATAAATACATAGATAATACAAAAAGAAATAGCAAACGACCTCGAATCGAAAAATTTTCTTTAGAAAGTTGTTCGTCTCAACGAGATCTACAACTTTTATGAAGACCAAAACCAAAATTGATCATTTGTGCAAAGTGATATTTTTGGGGCATCCCATGTACAAAGAATACCTTGATTTTTAGGTTTTATAATTGTTTTGTTATTTTTAAACAAGATAAAAATTCGAAAAAAAATTATAAAAGTAAATATATATATTTACACATTAATATTTTTTAGATTTTTAAGAAGTAAGAAAAATAAGAAATAAAATAAAATACGAAAAAGATAATTTTTGTACAAACAGTTAGTGAAGACTCGGACTCGGTTAATTTCTTATATTTCAAGCAAATTTGGATTTGGATTTTTGTGCATTTTAATAAAACTTTTATCAAAGAAAATAAATAAAAGAGAAATAACATAAAATAAGTTAATTATGTACATAAAATAATAGGTCAAAAACTGCTAAAATACAAAATGTACAAAAGAGGTCCAAAACCCAACTTTCACGTATGAGCTCCGATTCACTTGAACTTGGTCTTATTTTTAAGGTAATTGAATGTACATTAGTTCAAAAGTGAGTATGATCAAATCAGACAATGTATGTGGAAGATATCAATGTTTTAGTCCGAGAATCCTGCAACTAGGGTTTGTGTTTTTGGTATTTTAGTTAGTGATTTTTTGTATTTTTCTTTTATTCTTGTTAGTGATATGTACACAATAAAAGTGATTTCAGGTCATTTGGAGTTACTATGAATTAGCTAAAAATAGGAGAAGTTAGGCTATTTTACAGGTTAATTAGGCTGAGATTTTTGGCTTCTTATTTTGTGCAATAATAAATGATAAAATGCAATTCTTATCAATACATGTATGAATGCTAATTATGCAAAATAAATGAAGAAATGCCAATGAATTTTAGGGATTTGAGTTTAATTAGTCCTTTTTAGAGTGATGAATATGAGATTCATCAGGTTGCTTGCTCGGTAATCTAAGGCCAAACCCCTAATAGACTGAATGTACCTAAAGTTCTACATTTGACTTAGATTAAACTTAATTCTTGAATACTTGACTTGAAACTGCGTGTCGTGAGAGGTCTCCATACAAGACTTGCATGGCCCATTGTGGTGGGCACCGAGGAGCCTCCAAGACCAGACTCTTTGTTTCTCTTCTTGTATTTAGCATTTGGTTCTTCCCGTAAATAAAAAATTACTATTTAGGGTGATTTCTTCTCGTGCATATAAGCAAAAAGATTAGGTTTACAAATTCCTATTTTGCATCTCGCATGGAGAGAGATGGGAAGCATTGTAAGTCTTTTATCTTTGCATGCATCATTTGATATGAGGGTAGATTTCCATCCCCGTGTCCATGTGCACATTGTATTCATGTACATTCCAGATAGAGTGAGGTATGACCCATAAGGAATATAGCCAAAAACCCGATATGTGGCTACCTGATGATGGAAAAATCAATCCAAGATCCGGGTGAAGGTATAAAACTATGGGTCATTGCGACCCGAATCTCGGAGATCGATTAATCAAGAAAATAAGACCACAAAATAAAGTAATTAGTCAAAAAGCCGAATAGCGGTCTTCGCTATTTATTTAACCTGGTATAGCGACCAGGGCCGAACACAAGGAGCACGAATTGACCAAGTGGCCTACAAAGTAGTCAGAAAATCAAATAAAATAAAGAAAATATTTTTGGTGGATTTTATGGATTTTTAAAATTTTTTGTGATTTTTAATTATAAAGAAAATATAAAACAAGGGTAAAAAGAACACAATCAACAAATTATTCAATGCATCAACACATGTCAGAAAATTAAAATAAAATTATTTTTGGATTTTATGATTTTTAAGGTGTTTTTGGTAATTTTCTCAAATTTTTATATTTTTTGTTAATTTTATAAAAATGAAATAAGGAAGAAAACTAAAATCAAGGTGTAGCCAGATTTGAAATAGTCTCTAAAAATCTGGAGACAATTTTTAAGTCAAGCTACCAATAAAAACTAAGCTACAGGAAAAGAAATTGCATTTTTTTAATTTTGTAGAATTTTTATTAGGTTTTTAGGGTTTTTTAATTTTTAGGGGATTTACAAGTCCAAATCAAGCGAAAAATCGAACTGAAGCAAGAAGACAATAAAACTAGTAGTAGCTAATGTTTTTGGAATTTTTGGTGGTTTTTTTATATTTTTAATTGATTTTATAATTAAAACAGTTGCAAAAACAAGGGGTTTTGAATTTTTAAAAATTGAAAATAAAAAAAATGTACCAAAAAATTACTGAAATTTTTACACAGTGGCAGCACGTATCCAAATTTAAGTAAATTTGGAGTTAATTTGATATTTTATTCAACCAATAAACAAGGCACAACACACAGGGACCTAATCGCAAGAAAAACAAGTTTTAGGGGGTAAAATGAAACACATGCAGAAACTATAGGGGGTTCAGTGCAAAATACGCATAAATTTCAACACATGGTCAAATACATCACGCACATGGTTATATATGAAATATCTGAAACTATTAGTTCAATTCATAACATTCATAAAACCCAGCCCAATATATGCAAAAAACCCAACATATCACGTGACGAAGCACGAGCATCCACAAAGTAAGGACTAAAGTGCAAATACAATAAACTGCAGGTCCTAATATGCAAATTGTCCAAGTACGCTAAATTATTTAAAAGACTAAACAAAAACTGAAATAAACTGCAGGGGGTCTGGCACAAATTACACAGCCAAAGCGTGTGTGGGGCATGTGGGGGGCCACGTGTCTGGTGCAGATGGGTCGGTGGACGTGCGACTCTTATGACTCCTCCCGGCAGATCGAACGGTCCTGACGAGGTGGCCGAGTGCACGTGGCCGTCAGATCGTGGATCTAACGACCGGTCAGTGGCAGATCTCAAATGGCTCAGATTGCGTCTGGATGTGAGGCGTGATCCGATGGTGGAGAGAGGGTCTGGATGAACACCTCCTGGACGAACTTCGCCGGCGAACTGGAGGATCTCCACTCGTCCGATGGAAGATCGGGAAGGGGTGTTCGTCTCGCGATGATGTTCCGCGTCGGGTGGTGGTGACCGATGGAGCTCCCAACGGTCCAATCCTCTAGCGAGGGAAGAGGGACTTGGGCTACTCCGGTGAGGGATGTGAGAGGCAATTTGGGGGGTGACTCACGCTTATTCACCTGCAAATGAAAGCTTGGGCTCGGAGGAGTTCTCCAGCATGGGTTATTGAATAAGAAACAATGGGAAGCGGGGTGGAATGGCGAAGGGGGGTCCCAGCAGAGGCGGCGGAAGGGACCTAGCCCGATCTTGGCTCAGATAGCCAAGATCGGGATGATCAGATCGTGGAAGGGGGTGACGATGAGTCGACGCGTCTATCTATACGGATAGGATAAGGTGACGGAGCTCCGACCAGTGGGGCAGAGCTGGCGTAGCAAGATAGGAAAGATTGAATCTACTCGACGTTCTAGAAGCTAACAGAGGTACCTAATGTAGGGAAACATCTGGGATGGAGGTCCTAGTCCTCCTGGGATCTTCACCTCAATGGAGCGACGACTCCAGAGGCTCGGGCTTCGCCGGTGGCGGAGCTCGGCGATGATGATCGCCGGACCTAGGGCAAATGCCTCCAATCGCTCTCTGCAACACACTCCCACACTCGCTGTCATTCGAGGAAGAAGGTGGAGATCACAGGAGTCAAAGACAAGGGCCAATGGTGAAGGAGAAAGTGGCTGGAGCTCATGCTATATACTGGTAGGGGTCCGAGAAGATGGGAGTCGGGCGCGCAATCCGATGAACGGACCCCTAAGGAAACGATCGGGCGTGCGTCATGGATTATGGAGCTACAATTGGAGCCCCAGGTTTGGGTAAATGGGAGGCGGATCACGTCAAGAAAATTGGGAGAAATCGGGTCGAGACGAGGTCTGCAAAGCAGAGTGGTCCAGTGGGGGGAGTTGACCGGGGGTCAACATCCCCCGTGGACCAATGGGAATGCGCCATTTCATAATTATTTAGAAATTAAATTTAAAATAGTAAATGGCTTTATTTGAAAATATGTATCAAATCAAAAAATGTTTATTATTTTTCAAAGTATGTTTTAGTGATTTTTAGTTAATTTTTTTGAAGAATAAATTATGTATATGCATAATATTATATTATATACAGGTATAAATACCTATGTATTTTTTATTTTTTATTTTTATTTTTATTATTTTTTGTACAATTATCCCAATTTTATATTTTATTTATTTGCAACATAAAATTTGGGATATAAAAAAATTTTTATTTGATTTTTATTAATTATTCACAAGGGTAAAATAAATAAGTCTTTTTTCTTATATACATGGTATATATACAATGAAGAGAGAGAATTTATTTTCTTTTTGTTTTCATTTAATTTTTCTGATTTTTATTTTTTTTAGAAATATATACAAAATAGGAGAAACACATTTTTATTTTTATTTTTATGAAAATAAAATATATACATAAGAGGGGGTTTTGTACAAAGTTAAGTTGCCCTATCTCTCTCTACTTATTTTATTTTGCGGTCAGGCCAATGATTGGTCCTCCCTTGGGTTTAGGTCACTCAATATTTATTCTAAATATTTCCCTCTTTTTCTTTATTTTTTTATTCTTTTATTTTTACACAAAAACATGCTAATTATTGCTATTTACACAATGCATGCAACTTGATAAATTATTATATTTACAAACGTATACATGGTGTTTTGCAAAGATTTATAGCTAAAATAAAAGAATAAAGAGTGATGAATGAGGATTCATCACCCCCCTATACTTTACTTTTGCTAGTCCCTTAGTAAACACTTATTTGAAAAAGAAGTGAAAAAGAGAAAAGAAAAAGAAAAAGAGGGGAAAGATGAATCAATGCTGATTATTAAACTTGCCTTCATTAAATTGAAGTATGGAGCTTAGTCAGATCTTTGGATTATTAATGTGTCAGAACCTTGTTTGGACTTAGGTTTAAAACTTAACTGCCTCTAAGTTCCACTAATATATAGTCGAGTCTCCTCAACAATCCAGATCAGAACAAGTCTACATACACAAACCCTAATGACCATGAATCTTTTCTTGTACTGTGTAAGTAAGGTATATCTCTCCACCTCAGAAGTAGCAAAGTGACAACCGTCCCCAACAAGGTAACTCTAATACCCTAGTCTGGCAACTCTTTCCTCGAGGAGCGGGGTATTCCCTTCTAAGTTCAAGTTCAACTGGCTCAAGAAGAGGGGAAAGAAGAGAATGGACCATGTCCAGTGTAGCCATGTATCCCTGGGAGCTCAACCAGTGTAGCTAAGTCTCCTTGCTGCAAGCTTCATAAGATGGAACATGGATAACAAGCTTTGCTTTATTGCACTATATACACTCCAGTGGGATTATCATTTTCTATCAGACCCACCACTTTTTTGGAGTTCTTTTCTTTTTGCATTTTTTTTGATGAGCATATTTACAACATATCTACAAAGTGCAGCATATATACATAAGGAGTTTTTCCTCTAGAGCCAGTAGACTATCCCTCTTTTGAAGCATTATTGCAACCCACAAATACTGTCATTAGACCTCACGGCTACCAGACCAAGTTGAGACACACTTCCTTCACTATAAGAAGAAGAGATGTTCCGCCTAGAAGTACTACCCTCATATGCTACCCCAAGTCAAAGAAGACTGCCTCCTTACCACCTCATTCGTGGAGAGCTCGATGTAAAGTGCTGGTCCAAGTAAAGCCATTGTCTGTAAGAGTCATGTGTGTGTTGTTAAGGGCTCTACTTAGGCTCATCGAGATGACATATGATCATAGCCTAGAGGACTCAAAGAATTAAGTCACCATGGACCTGAAAAGTCTCAACCCTAAGTCCTCTACGGTTCCTCTTAGAATTAGGTGGATTAAGATCTTAACCAAGCTCTATTTTTCAATTTAATTCCAGGTTAGTTTAAATGTCAACTATGATTCAGGAAAAAATATACTATTATTTACAAAGATGCTATTTACAAAATTTTTACAAATGTGCAAAATTTTTGAAAAATATTTGAAAAACATGGCTGTATGCATGAATGCAAGTTTTGCAAAATATTTACAAAAAATTACACAAGGTTTTTGCAAACTTTTGATTTTAAAAACATTTTACAAATATTTTGTACTATATACGTAATTTTGATATCAAAATATTTACAAGCTATTTATACAAAAGATTTTTACAAACATTTTTACAAAAATATTTTTTACAAATAGCTATGTATGTGCAATAAAAGAATTTTATTTACAAGAAAATTTTTAATTTTTATGGACTTTAAGATTTTTAGCAATTTTTATTTATTAAGACACTCACACAAAGTACGAGTTATGGCTAAAGTATATATGAAATATATACGACACCCCCCTATACTTAGCTCGAACGATGTCCAAAGTGTGAATCAAGAGCGATGAAGAAGAAATAAATCGTGCTTAGTATAGGGAAGTGAAAAGGAAGGCTATATTCAAAGATGAATGAAAGAATAGAAATGAAAGAGAATCTCGGGGTTTTCCCCCTATACATAGGATCAAGTAATCCTAAGTATAGCAAGCTGTACACAAAGCGAAATACGAGTGAAGAATGTACAGGGTCTACCTCCCCTATACTTAGGGTAAAATATCCCTAAATATAGGTAGCAAAACATAGGTAGAAATGAATCAAAAGGAACTCAAAAGTCTCACATCCCCTATACTTAGGGTAAAGTGCACCCTAAGTATAGCATAATCAAAGATGCAATTGGGGTGTTGGACTGAAGAATAGTGTGATATGGACAACTTGATCTATACAAGTCGGGAGAACAGTGATAATCAGGCGTGAGATGCAATAGATGTGAGTCAAGAGACCACATCTCACGCAAAATGAATCGGGACAACGTTAACGACCAGCGGCTCATGATCCAGATATGATTTGAGCCACTGTCCGTTAACACGAAAGGTACTCTCAGAAGACAACTCGGATATATCAATACTCCCATTGTCGTGTACCTTTCTGACCAGATAGGGTCCCTTCCATTTGCTTTGTAGCTTCCCTGGAAATAATCTCAACCTGGCATCGAACAACCATACTCGTTGTCCTGGCTCAAACTGCTTGTGGCTGATATGAGAATCATGCCATTCCTTCACTCTCTCCTTGTACTGAAGGATGCTCGAAAAGGCTGCGTCACGTGGCTCCTCCAGGGCTGCTAACTCTGCCCTCCTCTGATCTCCTACACTCACTGGATCCATAAGAATATCTGTGACTGCCCAAAGTGACCTATGTCTCATCTCAACAGATAAATGGCAGGGCTTTCCATAAACGAGGCAAAAGGGAGATGTACCCAAAGGCGTCTTGAAGGACGTCCTATATGCCCACAAGATCGAGTCCAAAAGATTTGACAAATCCTTTCGGTCAGGGCGGACGACCTTCTGTAATATAGTCTTGATCTCCCTGTTCGACACTTCAGCAAGACCATTGTTCTGAGGATGATATAGTGTGGCTACTCGATGGTCTATGCTGAACTCGCTAGCAAGGGCCTTTACCTTATCGTTGATGAAATGAGACCCCCCATCAGATATCAAAACTCTAGGCACCCCGAACCATGAAATGATATTCTTCCTCAAAAATCTACAAACAGTCCTAGCATATGCGGTTCAGGCGGGGATGGCCTCGACCCAGCGACTCACATAGTCAACAGCCAACAGAATGTACTCATATCCCTGACTCTTAGGGAAAGGACCCATGTAATCGTTGCCCCATGCGTCAAAAACCTCACAGAAGTGAATGTGCTGCATCAGCATCATAGCACGCTATCCACAAGTGCCCATCCTCTGACAGTCAGTACACCTCTTCGCGAACTCATCAAAGTCCTTGAAGAGAGTAGGCCACCATAGGCCAGATTGGAGCACTTTCTATGTCGTTCTCCTCCCAGAGTGATGTCCTCTTGCCTCAAGCTTGTGGCAGTAAGTGAGGACGTTGTGGTGCTCCTCCTGAGGAATGCACCTACGCCAGGCGCTATCTCCTCCTTCATGATAAAGGACGGGATCCTCCCAATGGTAGAACTTGGCCTTCGCAAGGAAGGTCTTAAGTCGCTTCCTGGGACAATCTTGTGGAACTTTCTTGGCAACAAGATAGTTCACAATATCGATGTACCATAGGAGAGAAGCAATAGCAAGGATCGCCCCATCTGGGAAGGTCTCAGAAATAGGCTCGATCTGCTCATAATCCTCAAGAAACTCCAATCGGGAGAGATGATCTGCCACTACATTCTTGACTCCAGGCGTGTCCTTAATCTCTGTGTCAAACTCCTGGAGTAGAAGGATTCATCTGGTCAATCTGGCTATGGCATCCTTCTTTGCCATGAGGTACCTGATGGCGGTATGATCAGTATATATGGTCACACTAGATCCAATAATGTAAGATCTGAACTTATCTAGGGCAAAAACTACGGCTAGCATCTCCTTCTCAGTGACGATGTAGTTCCGCTGAATGGCATCCAAAGTCCGGCTAGCGTAGCGAATAGCAAATGGGACTCCATCCCTCCTCTGTCCCAGCATGGCCCCTACGGCAAAATCGGAGGCATCCGTCTTGATCTCGAATGAGAGAGACCACTCAGGCAGCTGGAGGACAGGAGCCTCTACAACTAGACTCTTGAGAGTCTCAAATAACGCTAGACACTTATCATCCACAATGAACTCGATGTCTTTCCTCATCAGATCAGTCAATGATCGGGCAATCCTACTGAAATCATGAATGAATCGTCGGTAGAAACCTACGTGCCCCAAAAAAGAACGTAACTGTCGCAAGTTGGACGGTGGACTGAGTTTCCTAATGATACCCACCTTGGCCGGATCAACCTCCATACCCCTATTGGAGATGATATGGCCAAGCACCATCCATTGAGTCACCATAAAGTGACTCTTCTCCCATGAAAGCACCAGTGAACCTCAATGCATCGCTAGAGGACGCGGTCTAGGCAGTCAAGACAAGAATTGAATCTGTCGCCGTAGACTGAAAAGTCGTCCATGAAGACCTCCAAGCACTCCCCCACCATGTCCGAAAAGATGGACAACATGCTCCTCTGGAATGTCGTCGGAGCGTTACACAATCCAAAGGGCATCCGCCTGAAAGCATATGTCCCAAAGGGACAGGTGAAGGTAGTCTTGTCCTGGCCCTCGGGCGTAATCACCACCTGATTGTATCCGGAGTACCCGTTCAAGAAACAGTAATGGCTCTTCCCTGCCAGCCTCTCTATAATCTGATCAATAAAAGACAGCAGGAAATGATCATTCTTGGTGGTCTGGTTCAATCGTCTATAATCCACACAGACCCGCCAAGAAGTGGGTACCCGGGTAGCGATCTCCTCTCCAGACTCACTAACAACTGTGGTGATGCCCATTTTCTTGGGCACCACATGAAATGGACTAACCCACTTGGAGTCGGAGATGGAGTAGATAAAATCAGCGCTCCACCATTTCGAGATCTCCTTCATGACAACATCTTGAAGGTTCGGGTTCAGCTGTCGCTGGAACTCACGCGACGGCTTCGCGTCCTCCCCAAGATAGATATAGTGGCAGCATAGGGCCGGACTTATCCCCTGGATATCGGCTACGCTCCATCCTATCGCCTTGTGGTTCTTTTCAAGAACCCCCATCAGACGAGATTCCTGCTCTCCAATCAAATCAGCTGAGATAATGACTGGGTACATCTCATGCTCACCCGCAAGGAACCTATATTCAGCGATGATGGTAACAGCTTCAGCTCTGGACAACTCGGTGCTGGCGGATCTGTCCTCTGAAATGTCTGAGTGAATGCGACCAAATCGGTATGGGAGAATGAGAACTCTCACTCACAATCTGAATCCGGTGAAGGATGCTCTGCTGATATCTCTCTACTCTGTGCGGGATCAGTCTCTACCCTAGCTGTAGGCTCTGTGGAAGTCAGACACGGTATCAAATCATCAAACTCTGCCAGTCAAAATCTAACTCCAAGGGATCTGTATCATAATCACACAAAAAATATGCCTCACGATCAGGAACCTGCACTACTGCCTAAGATGTATCCTGGACTAGGGATGCGCCCTCCAAGCTCTCCTATGCTGGCATCTGTGCATCAGCGAACTCTGAAGGTGAGAGGATGGCATGTGTTGCTGGATCTGCCCAAACTACCTCGTCATCTATAATCACAAAATCACAGTCCTGGTGTATGTCTCGCCCTGCCTCTGTCATATGCTCTGAATCTGATGGTGGCTCGGAGCAAGCTGAATCTCTGGCTCTAGTCTCCTCGATCGTCTCTATTTGTATACTCTCACCCTTGACGCGAAAGTATACCTTCCCGCTATCATGATCAGACACTGCCTTGGCTGTGGCCAAGAACGGGCATCCTAAGATGATGGGGGTATCAGCCACGGACTCAGGGATCTCCATGTCCAACACAACGAAGTCCGCGGGGAATTTCAGACCCTGAATCGTGATGACAATGTCCTTCAGCAACCCCTTCAGCCTCTTGACAGATCGATCAGCAAACTGAAGGACCGTCCTGCTCTATCGTAGAGGGCCTAGCTAGAAACGGTCGAGCAAGGCTGCTGGAAGTAGGTTGATCAAAGACCCGCTGTCTAATAGAGTACAATCGAACCTCTGCTCTTGAATATGGCATCCGACATACAGGGCTCCTACATCTGGCCTCTTGGCTGGCAGACGGTTCTGGATCGCAAAGCATGTGGCATGAGTGAGCACATGGATCTCTAATTGATGGTTCCGCTTCTTCCTCCTAACTGTAGTCCTGTCTTTGAGTGATCTCTGGAAGAGAGGTATGTGCTCCAAGGCCTCCTATAGAGTCAGTTGTATCTGACATCGGTCCATCATGTGCTGGCTGAACTCTAACTGGTGGGACTTTTTTGGGTCTTTTTTATGCCCCTTAGCCAAGCGGAGTGCTTGGGGAAAGGGGACGGACGGGTCCTTCTCAGATGAAGGACTAGGATCGGGTCTGAGCTGCTCAAACATGGCAGAATCCACACATACGTCATCAATCAACACAGGTGGATCGGAAAATAACAAACCCTTTCCTTTATTTGCAGAAATGTCCAGAGGTACATGAATAGCAGGAAAGATAACATGACTAGCATTAGAACTGGAAACGGTGGCCTCACCACCCTTGACATCTGGACTTGCGGCATCAAACCCGCTCTCTGGCTCGGCAACTGGTCTGGTGGCATCAGTACCACCTCCTCCATCTGGTGAAATGACGGCCTCAGTACCGTCATCTGGATCAACATCCTTGGTGGTCTCAGCACTGCCGTCATCATCATGCTCATAAGCGGCATCAGCACCGCTCTCCTCCTTGTCTGGCTCTCCTGAAGTGGCATGAGGTCGTTGCTCAGACGAGGCACCACCTGCTGGCATCCTACCGCTCCTAAGTGTGACAAAATCAGCATCAAACATATATGCAGTAATATCACCAAGGGAATCATTAGGAGTGGTGGTCTCTGTGAACTCTACCTGCTCAGACTTCCTCTTGAGGTTGTTCGGATTGGGCTCAATCTGGGCAGGAATGGCGGCCTTCCCTCTCACAATCTCCCTCATCTCCTGACGAAACTCATTCATCTCTCGTCGGAAAGCTGGCCTGCTGCTCGGTCATGAGGCGGGCTAACTCATCAAGTATAGGGTTCTCATAGGTCGGCCCATGAGAACCCGACGGGTGGCCTCACTGGTACTGAGGCTGTTGTTACTGGTGAGGGTGAGAGGGGTACTGCGAGTGATACTTTTGCTGAGGTTGTTGCTGCCTCCAAGAATGTCACTGCTGATAGGGATGAGGACCATACTGCTCTCTGTTGTGGGATGGTTGCTGGTGTGTTGGGAACTGGGGCCGCTGGTGCTGCTCATGCTGTTGGCCATACTGGCCACCTTGAACTGGAGGATGCTGCTGGGAATCGGTGCCTCCAGCCGACCAGCGGAATCCGGTATGGTTTCGTCGGATACCGGGCTGGAGTCTGTCATACCATATCCCGTTGACATCCATTAACGGCTCCTGCTCGTAAGTGGGTGGAGGGAGTACTACTAGGGGATGGTCCGGCTGATACATCATCATCTGGCTGTCCTGAGATGGTGGTGATTGGTCGTACTGCTGCTGCTGCGGCTCGTAGAGCTCCGCATGCACATGGTGAACCTGGCGGTACTGGGCGGAGGGCTGGGCCGAACTACTGCTGCTGCCGGTGTCTGCTCGTGACCTAAGACGGGGCTGAGAAGCCATCTGTGCCTCCTGAAGGTACATGATCTGTGTCTTTAGGTCACTCAGCGTCTGTTCCATCTGATCGATCTGTGTCATGCCCTGTCACTGCTTCTTCTCAATCAACTCAATCCGGTCCAGCTTCTCGCTGATGATACCCATGTCAGCGGCCGTCGACTCGGCCTGTGCTGCTACCGCTGATGAAGTAGAGGGACCGGCCTCGACCCGTGCTATCCTCTGAAATTGCACAACCTATGGCTGGGGGCGTCATTGAGTGTAGAGTCAGGTCTAGGACATCACTGTATAGTTCTCGTCCATCTCCTCATAGATGGCCCAGACCTGATCCTCATCCTTGGTGAAGTTGGAACCGCCACATGATGCGTTCACCAAACCCTACAGCTATGGTGTAAGCCCACAAAAGAAGCTCTGAACTAGGTTCGGCTTCGAGATGTCATGGTGCGGGCATCGATCTGTAAGCTCTCTGAACCTCTCCCATGCCTCATGTAATTGCTCGTTGGGGAGCATGGAGAAGTTGCCCATGGAAACGGGGAAGAAGCTGAATCGTCTGAGGATGGAACTTGAAGTCCCCCACGATCGCTGGAAGTACGATCCACCGGTGTGTAAGTGTCGATCCGGGGTTGTGCAACTCCTGCATCGGTCTGGCTATTGCTGCTGGATAAACCGGCTCCTCAGGATGGTCTGGAATATCACCCGCTCCTGCGGCTCTCGGCTGATCTCTCTCTCTACTCTCATCTGCTCCATCTCTCTGCGCATCTCCACCATGAAAGCTTCCTGATCTCTAATTTGCTGCTGCATAGTCTCGAGGAAATCTATCAAGGTGTTGTTGATCGCACCCCGGTCCAATACATAGGTCTGCTCGGCTCTCGGGCCACCGGTGCAGTCCTCGCTGCTACCGGCCATGGTCTCTACAAAGGCAAAAGACCCAAGCTCAGATGCTGAAATATCTGACCGCTGCTCTCTCTATCAGGCACCTCAAGACTATTAGAAGAAAGGTGGTCGGGGGGGAACAGGATGGAAGAGAAGTCAGTCTCGGAGAGTGGGTCTTGGCTCTCGTGAGCCAACCTAGATGAACAGGTCGGAGTGCTCGTAAGCGGTGTAGCCAGAGGCTGCCTAAGGGACCTCCGACCCATCATTTGATCGTGGTGAGTCAGGAGAATGGAATCTAGAAAGCAAACATGATGGTCAAGCAAACCCCAAATTCACCAACGCAGCACGAGCTGATGACCGTGAGAGTTCGGTCTTTTATCTTGTCTTTTTTATTTTGGTGATAAAACAGTCTAACAGAGCGATTTAGCGAGCTGTTGGGAATCCAACGCCCCCAGGAGACTGTCCTGATCCCGAACTAGATCTTTCCCAGCCAGTACAAGCCACGGACTGTTTACCGGCTACCCGATCGGCTTGCTCTGTTAAGGATATCGCGGCTCGCTTTACCGGAGATCGGAGCGATCCTCACTGGAGAATGACTAACCCAGAAGCAGTAGTCTGAAGAGGGGTCAGATATGGCTCTACCATGGGTCCAGGTCTCTCTCTCGCCCAATCAAACCATCCAATGTGGGGGTTACTGTCCAAATACAAGATTTTTTGGTGAGGTGATTTTTAGGTCCAGTTTGCTTTAGCAGTCCCAATTTTATGGTTTTCTATTTTTAGGTATTTTTAAAATAAAAACAATTGCCTAACAAATTTTCGGTTCTCCTGATTTTTTTAAGTCCAGAAAATAGGGGGAGAAGATGAAAAAGCCGATGCACGGTCAAACACGATGATGCATGCAGAGTAAGAGATGCGTACCTGACTCCAACATTCTACATGCAGGGTGATCCGCGCATAAAAGTAAAGACATAAATAAAACTACCTATATGATGCAGCGAAAAAAACGACCTTAACAGGAATTTCTACACTGAGAGAACGGTAGCTAACGGGTCAACGAGAGGGGTCGGGGTCCGGTCTCTGATGCCGATCGGTGTACGCCACAATGGATCCTGCCAGCGCTGTATACGGCCTCTAGCGGCACGTGACCCGTCGAATGACCAGGTTAGCTTTTTCTTATTAATTATTAATTAGGTCCAGTTAGACGGTCTATAGGAACAGACAATCTAATTAGGATGGGGTCCTAATCAATTACGTCGCAAGCACATAAATTCCTAAGCTAAGACCAAATCTTGGGAAACAAAATAAAAAGAAAAGCCGTAAAACTCAAAATCGCGAAAAACTCGATGGGGTCCCCCGAGCACACCAGTGCTCGGCGAAACAAACCCCGATGTCACCAAAGTGCAAGTCTCTGAGTCCCTGTATTATTACAATAATATGGTCTGACTGGAAAGTAAACTACTCTAAACTACGGCTATCTACGGCTCCCGCTCTCATGTTCGCCTCCTCGCACTCTCTTGCGGCTCTATGCAGAAAGGAGTCGCCTCCGTCTTCTGCAGTTGCTTCTTCTTTCCAAAGAAAGTTGCCTCGGTCCTCGGGCCCTCGCAAGAAAGTGAAACAGAAGAGTATCATACACAGTTATTATAATAATGCAAAGAAAAATAAGATAAAATGACAAATATATGCAAAAATAAAAATAAAAAGCAAAAAAACAAACAAAAGAAAATAAAAGAAAAAGAAAATAAAAAGAAATAAAAAAGACACGAAAACCGCGAAATAAAAAGAAAAGCCACGTAAAAAGCTACGAACGAAAACCGAAAACAAAAACGACTACTAAGTCGTGCTCCCTGGCAACGGCGCCATTCTGATGATCCAAAAATCAATCCAAGATCCGGGTGAAGGTATAAAACTACGAGTAGTTGTGACCCGAATCTCGGAGATCGATCAATCAAGAAAATAAGACCACCAAAATAAAGTAATTAGTCAAAAAGCCGAATAGCAGTCTTCGCTATTTATTTAACCTGGTATAGCGACCAGAGCCAAACACAAGGAGGACGAATTGTCCAAGTGGCCTACGAAGTAGTCAGAAAATCAACTAAAATAAAAAAATATTTTTGGTGGATTTTATGGATTTTTAAATTTTTTTGGGATTTTTCATTATAAAGAAAATATAAAACAAGGGTAAAAAGAACACACTCAACAAATTATTCAATGCATCAACACATGTCAGAAATATAAAATAAAATTATTTTTGGATTTTTCGATTTTTAAGGTATTTTTGGTCATTTTCTCAGATTTTTATATTTTTTGTTAATTTTCTAAAAATGAAATAAGGAACAAAACTGAAATCAATGTGCAGCCAAATTTGAAAGACTATTCAAAAATATGAAATAGTCTCTAAAAATCTGGAGACAATTTTTATGTCAAACTACAAATAAAAACTAAGCTAAAGGAAAAGAAATTGCATTTTTTTAATTTTGTAGAATTTTTAATAATTTCTGTAAGGTTTTAAGGGTTTTTAACTTTTAGGGGTTTTACAAGTCCAAATCAATCAAAAATCAAAAATTGAAGCAAGAAGACAACAAAACTAACAGTAGCTAATTTTTTGGAATTTTTGGAGGGTTTTTTATATTTTTAATTGATTTTATAATTCAAATAGTAGCAAAAACAAGGGTTTTTGAATTTTTAAAAATTGAAAATCAAAACAAAAATGTACCAAAAAATTATTCAAATTTTTACACAGTGGCAGGGGCCACGTATCCAAATTTCAGCAAATTTGGAGTTAATTTGATATTTTATTCAACCAATAAAGAAGACACAGCACACAGGGACCTAATCGCAAGAAAAACAAGTTTCAGGGGCTAAATAGAAACACGTGCAGAAACTATAGGCAGTTCAGTGCAAAATACGCATAAATTTCAACACAGGCTCAAATACATCACGTATAGGGGTATAAATGAAATATCTGAAACTATATGTTCACTTCATAACATTCATAAAATCCAGCCCAATATATGCAAAAAGCCCAACATATCACGTGACGAAGCACGTGCATCCACAAAGTAAGGACTAAAGTCCAAATACAAGAAACTGCAGGTCCTAATATGCAAATTATCCAAGTGTGCTAAATTATTTAATAGACTAAACAAAAACTGAAACAAACTGTAGGGGGTCTGGCGCAAATTACCCAGCCAAAGCGCGTGCGGGGCACATGGGGGCCACGTGTCTGGTGCAGATGGGTCGGTGGACATGCGGCTCTGATGACGCCTCCTGGCAGATCGGACGGTCCTGACAAGGTGACAGACGTGGGGTGCACGTGGCCGTTAGATCGTGGATCTAACGGCCTCTCGATGGCAGATCTCGAACGGCTCAGATTGCGTCTGGAAGTGAGGCATGATTCGATGGTGGAGAGAGGGTCTGGATGAACACCTCCTGGACGAACATCGTCGGCGAACTGGAGGATCTCCGCCCGTCCGATGGAAGATCGAGAAGGGGTGTTCGTCTCACGATGATGTTCCGCGTCGGGTGGTGGTGACCAATGGAGCTCCCAACAGTCCAATCCTCCGACGAGGGAAGAGGGACCTAGGCTACTCCGGTGAGGGATGCGAGAGGCGATTTGGGGGGTGACTCGTGCTTATTCACCTGCAAATGAAAGCTTGGGCTCGGAGGAGTTCTCCGGCATGGGATATTGAATAAGAAACTACGGGAAGCGGGGTGGAATGGCGAAGGGGGTCTCAATGGAGGTGGTGGAAGGGACCTAGCCTGATCTTGGCTCGGATAGCCAAGATCGGGATGATCAAATCGTGGAAGGGGGGTGACGATGAGTCGATGCGTCTATCTATACGGATAGGATGAGGTGACGGAGCTCCGGCCACTAGGGCGGAGCTGGCAGAGCAAGATAGGAAAGATTGAATCTACTCGATGATCTAGAAGCTAGCAGAGGTACCTGATGAAGGGAAACGTCTGGGATGGAGGTCCTGGTCCTCCTGGGATCTTCGCCTCAATGGGGTGACGCCTCCAGAGGCTCGGCTTTGCCGGTGGCGGAGCTCGACGAAGATGGTCACCGGACCTAGGGCAAACGCCTCCAATCGCTCTCTGCAATACACTCCCGCACTCGCTGTCACTCGAGGAAGAAGGTGGAGGTCACGGGGTCGAAGACGAGGGCCAAAGGTGAGGGAGAAGGCGGCTGGAGCTCATGCTATATACCGGTAGGGGTCCGGGAAGATGGGAGTCGGGCGCGCAATCCGATGGACGGACCCCTAAGGAAACGATCGGGCGTGCGTAATGGATTATGGAGGTACAATCGGAGCCCGGGGTTTGGGTAAATGGGAGGCGTATCACGTCAGGAAAATTGGGAGAAATCGGGTCGAGACGAGGTCCGCAAAGCAGAGTGGTCCAAGGGGGGAGTTGACCGGGGGTCAACATCCCCCATAGACCAATGGGAATGCGTCATTTCATAATTATTTAGAAATTAAATTAAAAATAGTAAATACTTTATTTGAAAATATGTAAAAAATAAAAAATCTTTATTATTTTTCAAAGTATTTTTTAGTGATTTTTATTTATTTTTTTTGAAGAATATATGTATATACATGATATTATATTAGAGGAAATGGAAGCTACAACATGATGTAGCTAACCTTAGCCATATCAGGGGCAATTTCATCCTCTTTTTTTTATTTTATTTTGAAATTTCCACGATGGATTTTCATAATTATATCCCTCCAATATGTCATTCAAATTTCGTCAGAAACAGAGACTCCTACGGCCTCCATCCAGATAATCATTTTTTAACGGTCACAGATTTGTTGTATTTTACCTGTTCTGGATGGAGGTTGTAGGAGTCTTTGTTTCAGACGAAATTTGAATGACATATTAGAGGGATATAGTTATGAAAATCCATCATGGAAATTTTAAAAAAAATAAAAAAAGAGGATGAAATTGCCCTTGATGTAGCTAAGGTTAGCTACATCATAATGTAGCTTCCCTTTCCTCATTATATTATATACAGGTATAAATACCTATGTATTTTTTATTTTTATTTTTATTATTTTATTTTTCTACAATTATCCCAATTTTATATTTTATTTATTTGCACCATAAAATTTGGGATATAAATTAATTTTTCTTTGATTTTTATTAATTATTTACAAGGGTAAAATAAATAAGTCTTTTATTCTTATATACATGGTATATATTAAATGAAGAGAGAGAATTTATTTTCTTTTTGTTTTTATTTAATTTTTCTGATTTTTATTTTATTTTTAGAATCATATACAAAATAAGAGAAACACATTTTTATTTTTATTTTTATGAAAATAAAATATATACATAAGAGGGGGTTTTGTCAATATTGAGTTGCCCTATCTCTCTCTACTTATTTTATTTTGCAGTCAGGCCAATGATTGGCCCTCCCTTGGGTTTAGGTCACTCAATATTTATTCTAAATATTTTCTTCTTTTTCTTTATTTCTTTATTCTTTTATTTTTGCACAAAAACATGCTAATTATTGCTATTTACACAATACATGCAACTTGTTAAATTATTATATTTATAATCATATACATGGTGTTTTGCAATGATTTATAGCTAAAATAAAAGAATAAAGAGTGATGAATGAGGATTCATCACCACCTCAACTACCATCTGGGACTGGCAAAGTATTGGCGCTTCTATCTTACGTGACCGAGTAGGGCCTTGTCGATGATGGTGTTACCACATTGTGTGGACCATCCAACTTGGTCTGAAGTACCGGGCCTAGGTCACTCCCTTACGGGTGTGTCTGTCTCATCGGTTTGTGTGCGAGTACCTCGCTTCTGAGGGAAGTAGTGGTTTCTCCTATCGGCTTCCTCTCTCTTTTCTTTGACAAAGTAGCCACCCGCGATCAGTATAGAGGATCTCAAAAAGTATAGATCACATGATATAAAGGAGGTGGAACAAGTACGGGGATACTTTCTTAGCAGTACACGCTCTCCTCTAGGGCTAGCCGATAAGGACTCATTACAACTTTGTGCCTCAATCAATAACCCTTAATTTGAAAATATGAAAATAGCCGAACTCTCACGGCTTCACATTGGGTTGAGTTGGTGAGTCCATTTTGTATGGTGTTTGTTTGTTTAGAATAGGTTCAAAGATCAAAGTCCCGTGCACTTGCACATTTTTGCCACATTTCTTCCCTTAATTCCTCTTTGACCCTCGCTCATCGTGAGCCTTCTACTGTTTTACACTCTATTTGTTACTCAGTCGTCACTATATCCTTCTTCCAACTCGATCTTCTCTCTTGCTTCGAGATGATGACTCCAAAACATATTCAGGACTCCGCCAACAACCACAGACTCCTCGAGATTGACATATTCGATAATTTGAGGTGATTCCTAGGTGCATGGTTCAGACTCCGTGAACCACCCTCAGGACTCCCTGCTTCTTCTTCCTCTCCCAGTCTAGGAAAACTCCCTTCTCGAGTTCTGCCCTTTTTGGATGGAAATTGATTTCACTCCATACTCCTCTCCATTTTTAATAAAATTCATAATTGACCCTAATTCTGAATTATTGTCTCCTTCTAGTGCTTGCATGCAAACTGATCGTGGTGTATTTCCCATTGTAGATCTTGACCCCAATCTTGAATCCACACTTTCACAGTCAGAATCAAAGATAGCTCTAACAGGAAGGAAGGGACCTCAATAGCAGAATACCGAGCAAGATACAGACCAGGGTGCTTGCCCAAGTCAGAATGAAGTCAACAGTCAGCTCTTGCCCTCCATTCAGGCCATCTAGCAACAACTTACTGACCAAGCTCTCGCTCAGGTCGCTTTCCAAGATATGTTGAATGATTTGAGGAGATCCGAAGAGAGGGAAACACCTCGAGGAGGAAGTGATGATGAGGATAGAGATGATCGCTCTGTAGATGGGCCTCATAAAGGCAAGAATAAGGAAGGGAGAGGACGGCCCAAGCCAACACTAAAGTAGTCATACAACCCTGGTGCTAGCTGTATTAATGAGTGATTCCATATACCACCGATCCACGGACATTTTGAGTTGAAGTCACATCTTATTTTGTTCCTTCCTAGCTTTCATGGGAATTCAAATGAGGAGCCTTATATTCATCTACAACAGTTCGACCACATCTGTAGCATGATGTACTACCCTAACATCCTGTTGGACGTAGTCAAGATGATCACCTTCCCATGGGAAAAACTCTTTACTGAATCAACCATATGGGGAAGGTGGTGACGACATACGAGGACCTAAAATCAGCTTTCCTACACAAGTACTATCCTCTCGACCATCTCAATCTCATGCGATCGAAGATCACTAGAATATCTCAAGGACCCCAAGAATCCTTCTATGAAACCTAGGAGAGGTTTAGTGATCTTATCTTAGGTTTAGTGAAACCTAGGATAATACAGCCCCTCCTTGGTCCAACACTTCTTTGGGAGGTTGACAAGAGCTAGTCAACATCTAGTTGACACCATCTGCAGAGGATCGCACTTCAACAAAGACGAGGACACATTATGGTAGATCTTCGAGGAGATGGCCCAAGGGGAGGTTGTATTATCCTCATCTTGTTCCTTTCAGATCCAATAACCACCATAGGTTCTCCGTAAGAATGTGAACATGGAAGATACATGTGAAGTCGACATATGTGGTAACTATGACCTGACCATCATCGGGAACCACCTGTCAAAGATTGATACAATTGAGAAGAGGTCACAGAACCTAGATAAGCTTGCCGAGATCGAGCAGATAATGAAGGTCTTAGACAAGCTCAATATCATCAACAAGCAGCTGGAGCTGCTGGTGAACACCATCAGTGCCTGCAATGCACTGGCTATCGCCACTGAGCCTCCAGTTGAGAAGGAGCAGACACAGCCACAACTGCCACAGCCCAGTCCCAGCCAACCTCTGGTCTCCCATGCATACTACTTGCAGTCCCAGAGCAGCAACCACCACAGCCGCCGACTAAGATGGTTGTCTACAATCGCTTGAGTACAAGCCACCATTTCTCGAGCCTTGTTTTACTCCTCGCCCACACATCCAAGAGGTGAGTGCCATTTGGGGTAATGATCAGTGGTTGATCTATCCTCAGGGACAAATGCAGGGTCAGAACTAGGCCAACCAACCATTTCAACAACAACGAGTGTGGAATTTCCATCCCAATTCGGCCCAACAGCAACCTCCACAACATGGATACAACTGGACGGATAATAACTACTAGCAACGGTCTGAATATTGCCAACAGAACTATCAATAGCCAACTACTCAGTACCATCACCAATACTTCTCGCAATACCAACAATACCCTTTTCTTCCTACTCCTCCTCACTATTCTCAGGGTTCCCAGCAGCAACCTCTTTCTTACTAGAAGAATTAGCAATCTCGTCAGGGCAAACCTTATGAGGTTGCCTCGATCAATCCAACTCTTGATTTGTTGGCCTAGGTCATCAAGAATATGGATGAGATGAGCCAGAAGATCGACGACCTGGCGGCTGCTAAAACTATCTTTCCAGCCCAGGACAAAGTAAATCCGAATAATATCCATCGCAAGGAGCATGTAGTTTGCATTGTTCAACCGGAATCAGGTAGAAATGATATTTGCTTTATCTAGTGTTGTACATATCAGGAGCGATAGGACACTCCAACCATCTACAATAAAGAAGGGAAAGAGCAAATTATATGAAGGAGAATCTTCAACCAATCCAACCGATGAGGCCAGAGAATTTTTTGTTCCAGCACCACCTACACCAAAAACACAAAAATTACAGAAAATACAAAAATACAAAAAGAAAGTTGTATCCCATGTGAAGCTACACCAGCCTTGGATATGTCAGCACCCGCAGCTGCACCAAAGTCAGTCGATGGAGTCGAGCCTGTCATTTTTTGTCCACAACATGTAGATGATTGTATTCCTTTTTTCCATCTACCTATATAGAAAGATATGGACAGAAATTTGAATGAAAACTTTTTTATGGTGTACATATGACTTTTCCTTCTGCTATTAATTTAAAAATAGTAAAGAAATCGAAAAATGCTTTGTCTGATCCAGAAATAGTCCAAATTTAGCAAACCTGATTTTTGAGATGCCATTATTGAAAGCCATGGAGTATATGCATGTGGTAAAACAAGGACTTAAAGAGGCTTGTACAACAAAGTGACTGAGCTGCAAGAAGAAGAATTCTGAGAAGCATATTCTCACCATGGTTATTGTGAATGCCATCAACAACCTCTAGCATAAGAAGAAAGACAATGGAGCACATTTGATCAGATGCACAATGTTCAACCAGAAGTTTGAGCGCACGTTGCTTGCTTGTGGGTCTTCATCAACATATTGCCATCATCACTACTCACAGAATTTGGTTAGAACTGCTCAAACCTACCAAGATGATTTTGCAATTCGCACATAAATCAGTCAAGCAGCCTCGAGGTATGTTGGAAGATGTGATTGTTGTTTTCCAGGGGATGCAATTCCTTGTTGATTTTGTTATCTTAGACATGGACACCTCCACACCTCTACTCCACACCCCGAACATACTTGGTCAGTCATTCCTTCGGACAACCAAAGTAGTAGTCGACTACGGTGCTATAGAGATCACATTCTGCTCCAGAAGTGACAAAGTGCATATAGAGACCATCTCTGAGCCTAAACATGTCGAAGCTATGTCGGAGATAAGAGTGCTTGAATCTCAATGTTCTGAGGGCTATGATTTTTTAGGTGAGATCAAAGATACAAAAATATTTTGAATAATAAAGAAACCCCGGAGTTCCTCTCCCCTGAGGAAGAACGGGAAAGAACAATCCAACTAACTGAAGTCTTTGAAGATGAGATTCTCGTTGATGTACCATTAGAAGAACTTGAACAATCTCTCTTGTCTGAGCGGGAAGATTACATTGCAGATCTGAGTGATATCTTGAATGATGAAACTAAAATGCAAGAGGTGGACAGATAACAGTTGGACGAGCTTACACCAGCAGGCATCACCGAAGTTGCTCCCATTCCACCAAATCTCAAACCTTTGCCCTCCAGTCCGAAGTATGCCTTCCTTGTTAGAGAATCGAACATGTACTCGATCATTATTAGTGCTCAGTTGGCTGAAGACCAAGAATCTTGTCTGATGGAGGTTCCTGAATGCAACCGCAAGGCAACTGGTTGGAAGATATCGGATCTCCATGGGATCAATCCATTTTTGTGCTCACATCACATTTACCTCGAAGAAAAAAACAAGCCTTCTAGTGAATTCCAGCATCGTCTGAATCCAAAACTCCGGGAAGTTGTGATGAAAGAAATTCAGAAATGCTGTGATGCAGGATTCATTTTTCCCATCTTTGACTCCAAGTGGGTGAGTCCCATGCACGTGGTGCCCAAGAAATCTGGGATCACCATCATTACAAATGACAAGGGAGAGGAGATTCTAATTAGAGTATAGACATCTCGGCGAGTCTGTGTAGATTACATACGTCTCAACCTCACCACCAAGAAGGACCATTTACCATTACCTTTCATTGACCAGATTCTCGAGAGAATGGCCACAAAGAGATATTTTTGCTTCTTGGACTATGTCTGAAGACCAAGACAAGACCACATTCACCTGTCCTTTTGGGACGTACACTTTCTGACAGATGTCGTTCGGGTTGTGTAGTGCCCCTGCTACATTTCAATGATGTATGCTATCCATATTTGCAGACATGGTGGGTGATTTCCTTGAGGTTTTCATGGACTATTTACAGGGATTCATTTGATCAATTTCCTGATTATTTAGACCAAGTTATGAGGAGGTATTGTAAAGTGAACCTCGTTCTCTCATGGAAGACGAGAAACTTCAAGGTGACTGAAGGGATCTGCTGGGTAACGTTATATCTAAACATGGTATGGATGTGGACCCAGCGAATGTGAAGGTAATTTCCAAACTTGAGCCACCGACCAAATTGAAATGGGTCCAGTCATTTTTGGGGCACGTCGGTTTCTACCGATGACTTATCAAAGACTTCAGCAAACTCACCCAACTGCTAACAAAATTGTTAGGCAAGGAGACTGATTTTTGTGTGGATGATCGAATTACCCAAGCCTTTAATCAGTTGAAAGAATTGACAACACATGCTCCTATCCTACAGCAACCCGATTGGTCTCTAACTTTAAGATCTTGACGGACGCATCTGATTTTGCAATTGGTGTTGTCCTAGGATAAAGATGAGATGGGATTCCTTTTTTTATTCATTACGCTAGCTGAACATTAGATGAAGCTCAGAAAAATTACATAGTTACAAAGAAAGAGCTGCCAGCCGTAGTGCTTCCTTGGAGAAGTTCAAATCATGTCTCCTTGGATCAAGGGCTTTTATTTACACTAACCATTTGTCATCAAGTATCTCCTAAGTAAGAAAGATGCCAAGCCTCGTCTTATTCATTGGATCCCGCTTCTCCAAGTATTTGACCTAAAATTCATGACAAACCATGTGTCAAAAATATGGTGGCAAGCCATCTTTACAAAATCATCAATGTAGAGCCTCAAAAATCAATACCTATTACAGAGACCTTTCTAAATGAGGTTGTCTTATCTATATCCTCTCTACCCCAATACGCAAACATTGTGAACTATCTCATCTCCAAGAAGACTCCGGCAGACTAGTCGAAAATCAAGCAAGACAAGTTCTTGGCAGACATCCATTTCTACCAGTGGGAAGAACCACATTTATTCCAAGAGGTTGCATACTGCATCTGGAGGAGCTGTATACCTCAGGAGGAGATTATGGGTGTCTTGGACCACTGTCACAAGATTAAAGCCGGTAAACACCATTCTGAAAAGAGAACAACCGTAAAAGTGCTTCAATGCAACCTTTGGTGGTGAACTTTATTCAAAGACACATATATTTATGTCAAGAAGTGCACATACTATCAAAGAATGGACGGGAACATTAACATGTGTTATACAACGCCTCTGAAGTACATTCAGATTTCCGACATCTTCGATGCCTAGGGAATTGACTTCATGGGGCCATTCCTTAACAACCATGGTTTTGAGTACATCCTACTTGTCGTCAACTACGTCGGTAGATGGGTGGAGGAAATCCCCGCCAGAACCGTGGATAGCTGCACAGTCTGTCAATTCTTGAAAGACAACATCATCTCGCAGTGCGGAATCTCCAAGATAGTCATTTCTGACGAGAGAGCCATTTTATCAACAAGGAAGTCAAAAAGTTGACCAAAGAATACATAACGGAACATCGTGTTGCTACGTTGTACCACCCACAATCAAATGGCTTGGTTGAATGTTCAAACAAGGAGATAAAACTAATATTGCAGAAATTTATACTTTCGGATCACAAGAATTGGTCTCAATTACTAGACTTAGTTCTTTGGCAATATCGCACGACATACAAGTCTCCACTCGGCATGTCTCCCTACTACCTTATCTATGGCAAGCCTTTCCATCTGCCCGTGGAATTAATTCACAAATCTTTTGGTTGTTGAACTTGTACAACCTTGATTCCGAGCGAGGAGGCAAGAATAGAAAAGTTGATCTAAACTGATTGCTTGATTTTCGAGGCTACGCATATGATAATAGCCTGATGTACAAAGAGGAAGTCAAGAAATGGTATTATAAATACATCCGTAAGAAAACTTTTGAACCTGGACAGAATGTGTGGTTATTTGATGCGAAGTTGAGAATTTTCTCGAGCAAGCTGAAAAGCAAGTGGATTGGACCATTCATCGTGAATGTTGTGCATGACAACGGAAGTCTACTCATATCAGAATTTAATTGTCACCCGACACACAACCTTTTGTAGTTAACATATAGTTGTTGAAGTCATATCTCGAGCACGATACATTCCTGTCCATTGTGGATTTGAAAGAAGTTGTATTTCTAGATGATTTCTCAGAGATAGAAGGATCGGACACGAAAAGCTGAAAAATCATAAAAAGAATCTCTTTCTTCTCTTCTTTTGTTCGTTTTAATTTTTCTATTTCTCCTGAAAAGGTGTTCACCCCTTTTATCAATATTATACATAGGTTGTACTTTGTCCGAAGTATAGGGGGTAGATCACCTCGAGTTGTTCATTTCTTTATCCCTCACATGTCCCCTGAACTTTTGATATTCTATCTATACTTAGGAATATTTTACCCTAAGTATAGGGGGGACAAGTCATGCTAATGATTTCATATATTCCAACCCTTGACCCTTCATGCCTTGTGTACATCCTGTTATACTTAGGATTATTTCACCGTTAGTATAGAGGGGACGATCAACTTCTCATTTGTTCGTTCTTTAGTATTTGTAGTCTAGATTGTTCTATACTTAGTACAAGTTATGTCTTCTGTTTTTCTCTTTGATCTATAAGGACATAGCTCAAGCTAAGTATAGGGGGTCATATATACTTTGTATATACTTTAGCGATAACTTATACTTTCCTATTTTTAAATAATATGGCTAATTAATAAAACTTAAAACACACATCCAATTCTTAATATATATTGAATAATAAATCAGGTTAAATTATTTTGTGAAATGTTTGAAAAATGGCTGAAAATCTCTTGAAAAATCTTTTGAAAACTGTTTGAAAAATATTTTGTAAAATATTTTCAACCTTTGTAAAAATGTTTTGTTTGTAAAAACTTTATTTATTTATTTGAAATGATTTGAAGTCTATTTACAAATGATTTGGAAAATGGTTGTAAAAATATTTTGAAAAATCTATATATAGTATTTGAAAAAAATTGCAAAATGAGTTTCAAATTGTGTAAATATTTGTAAAAATTACTTGTCAAATGTTTGCAAAATAAGTTTTCACAATATTTGTGAAAATCTTTTAAAATTATTTTGAGAACTATGTACATGATTTAAGTAAATAAAGATCCTTTACAAACCTTGTATAAACAGTCATGTAAATTACTAAATCCTTAACTCTTGTATAAACAGATGCCCCCCACATGTAATTAGTTGTACATATTTCTTTTTGTTTTTGAAAAACCACTAAAATTTTGTAAAACTAAAAATCCATAAATAATTTTCATAATGTTTTCAAAAACTTGCATAAAAATTTGAAAAACTTTTCAAAATCCATAAAAATTTCAGAAGTAGAAAATTACATCACAAAAATATTTTTCTTGCATTATGCATAGCATTTGCATTTTTTTGGATTAATATTGGTAATTGAACTATCTAAATAAATTATGGATATTGGATCTTGGTTGGACCTTAATCCACTTAATCACAGGAACCTTATAGGAACTACATTTGAGATGCTTCAGGTCTGCTAGACTTAATCCCTTGAGACGACAAGACTTAGTTCAGTGTCTTCTTGACCGCCTAAGTAGAATTTTTCGGAACACATGCACGACCCTTGTCAATAGTGACCTAGCTTGCACATCTGCACCTTGCACTTTGCTCAACTTAGTTAAAGTTGTAGAGGGTTCGATTTGCCAGCATGAGACACAAGCCAATGGAGGCATCTGAAGTCACACATTTGTGGACATTGTATCCCAAACTGATCCAGTAGCCATGAGGTCTAATGATAGAAGTTGTGGGTTGCAATAATGCTTCAAAAGAGGGATAGTCTACTAGCTCAAGAGGAAAAAGTCCATATGTAAATGTTGTTGTATATAATATGTAAAAAAATGCAAAACCAAAAACTGCAAAAAGAAAAGATGGGCAGAAATCCAAGAAAAATCAATTCAAGTTGGAGTATGTATGTATATAGTCAATAAGAAAAGCTTGAGCTCCAAAGTCAAACATGTGTGAGCCTGTAACGGGGTGACTTAGCTACACCGGTCAAGCATCCTATAATAGGTAGCTACACTGGCTACCATCCATTCTTCTCTCCGCCTCCATTTCTTGAGCCGGTTGTACTTGAACTTAGAAGGGAATGCCCCTCTTCTCGAGGAAAGAGTTGTTGGATTGGGGAATTAGGGTCACCATATTGGAGAAGATTGACTTTTACTGTTTTAGCCGAGAGGAGATACATATCACTAACACTGTATGCGTATGACATCGGCTTGTTCTGACATGGCTTTTGAGGAGACATGAGTAGAGTCTTATGGGTCTTAGAGGCGGTTTACTTTCAAATATGTTTCCTAATAAGGTTCCGACCAAACATAACTTTCAAGGATCCGACTAAGATCCAAACTTTGATTTTATGAAGATAAGTTTGAAAGTTAAAATCAATACAAGTTCTTTTGTTTTCTTTTCTTCATTTTCTTTTATGTGCTTATAAGCATAAGTGTTTTCTAGGGATTAGCAAAGGCAGGTATAGGGGGGTGATGAATCTCCATTTCATTGCCTTTATTCTTTCATTTTAGCCTTTAACCCCTAGCTAAATATATGTAAATAGCACTATTTTGCAGAAGTAAATGTTGTATAAAATATTATATTTAAAGCCAAAATAAAGAAAAAAGAAAAGAAAAAAATAAATGAGATGCCAAAGGTATTGAATGACCCTAAACCCCTAGACCAAGGCATCATGATGACTGGGTCGACAAGGAATAAAGTAGGGAGAGATAATGGCCAAAAATACAATAAAACCCCAATTTAGTTTGTCAAATAATTGAGTTTTGGGACCTATTTTATTTATTATTTATACATCAAATCAAGAAACTTTGTACATGGAAGTTGTAGATAAAAATACATAGAAAAATAAAAAATTTATTTCACACAAAATTATTACATATTGTACCTTCTACACTCAAAATAAAAAGAAAACCCAAACTGCCCAGACCCATATGTTCTCCATATGAACTCAAAATTCATCAAAATCACCTTGAATTGTATATAACTTTTTATTTTCTATTTAATGAAAGTAGTTTCATTCAATTTGAAGTTAAGATACAAAAGTTAGGTTTTGGACCCCAATTGTACATTATACTTGAATAAAATATTCATTTTATTTATTCTTTATAATTTTTAGAATTTTATATTTTTATAATTTTATAAATATTATTTATAACATATGCAAATACCTATAACAAAATAAAACCATAAAAATACAATGAAATAAAGTAGTACATTAAAATTTATAGATGAATTATCTATACATATACATATATAATAAATACTTATACTTGATTAAGTATAAAATAAACTTAGAAAAATACAATAAAAATATATTTATGTATTTGTAAATAAGTTATAAATATATAAATTATGTATATATAATAATAAAATGTAAAATAAAATTTACATATAACATAGGTAATTATACCTATAATTACACTTGTAAACATAAAAACCTAATAAATTAACTTGTAAAAATAGATAAAATCATAATTAAATATTACATAAACTAATAAACTGTTTAAATTTTATTTAATAAAGTATATTTTTATGTTATTTTGAATTATATTCTCTTTTTTATTTTCTATTTTGTCTTTTAGCTCTTGACGTGGCCCAATCAGAAGTCGACATCAGTTGACCTGCCAATCAATGATGCTCGCGCCTGGGATAAGACATGTCAGAATGCAGTTGACCTGATTTCCTCGAATTTCCCTGCTCGCATCATACATTCTTTTGGATCGATTCCTTCTGTGAAATTGCTCCTTGGTCATCCCTCTTTCACGCACATATCTCTTCTAGATCTGAAGAGCCTCAATTTATGTGATTTCATCGGTCAAAGATCACATGTATATAATATTGTCTCGCCCCTTCCTTTTATTTTTGATCCCTCTTCCACCGCAAAACCCTAACCCTAGGCTTCGATCGAACCTCTTGGTGACAACAAGAGTGTACTCCATGCTTCATGGGGTGAATTTGGTGTTGATTTGAGGTTGATCCAAGTGTCGCCGGAGCTGCTTCGCCGCAAGCCTTCCGACCAACCTTCCAGGAAGGTACTTTCTTTTTCTTCTGCACTTTTATTCGTAGTGTAGGTAGTAGCATAACTCCACATTTCATTTCATTTAATTTCATTTTAAATTAAATAAAATCCAAAAAAAAATTAATCACCGGAGCCCTCATCTCCTGCCTTTGTAATTGACTTATTTAGACCCGCTCCGCCTTCACTGAAACCTCCATCTTCTTCCTCGATCATCTCTTTATGCTCCAGGCCCCTCATTCACCTGGATCCTTGCTGGATCTGGAGATCCGCTCGCCTTCTCCTCCTCATCGCCGACGAGCTCTGCACCACTTCACATCCACATATTTCCATTGCCTAAAGCCTTCATAGGCTTTGTTTTTTGTTCCTCGTGCTAACATATAGGAAACGAAGAGAAAAGACCCCCTTTCACGGGTATTCGATGCAGGGAGATACCCCCCAGGTCCTTAGCACCTCTAGTGGTCCATCGTTGATCCCTAGAGGATTTTGACACCTCTGTCGGAAGCTGATCGACACAAGGGACGATTCTGACCATTTTACAGCGAAGGAGGAAACCATAGACTAGAGAGAAAGTAGATCCAAGCGACCTAGAGTGGTGTTCTTCATGTGTTCTTCCAAGACCCTCCACGATCATCCGATCACGATCAAGGCCCTAGGTGCAGCAGTTGACGTCCGATCAGCATGAGCATTCACCATTAGATTCCATTTGGGATCTAGTCCTAGACATCGATGACCAACTTGTACCCGTCGTCCAAATCCAGCCACGTGTCCAAGTGATTGATCAATAGCCGCTAGATCAGATGCCCTATGGGGGTAAATTGTATAACAAACCCACAACTTTTATCTTATTTTTGTTTAGTCCTATAATATTTTCATTAAGCTTTACATTTTTGTTATATTTAATAAAGGACCCTTGGATTAGTCGCATATTACATCTAGGTCCTTACCAGCTCAGCTCACATGGCACCCCACGTGAGCTGGGCATTTTGCTATTATTTTTATAATTTTAGGAATTTATAACATATGCTCATAATTAGAATAAAATAAAATCATAAAAATACAATGAAATAAAGTAGTAAATTAATATATATATATATATATATATTTCCTATACTTATATCTATATAATAAATACTTATAATTAATTAAGTGTTGAAATAAACTCAGAAAAATACAATAAAAATATATTTATATGTATTTAAATAAGTTATAAATATATAAGTTATGTATATATAATAATAAAATGCAAAATAGAAAGCAAAAAACAAAAAATATATAATATAGGTAATTATACCTATAATTAAACTTGCAAATTAAAAGCCAAATAAATTAACTTGTAAAAATAATTAAAAAATCATAATTAAATACTACATAAATTAGTAAGCATATTTTATGTTTTAAGTTTTATTTAAAGAAACATATTTCTATTTTATTTCAAATTATCTTCTCTATTATTTTCTATTTTGTCTTTTAGCAACTGACATGGCCTAATCAGAGGCCAACATTAGTTGACTTGCCGGTCAACTATGTTGCGCCTAGGATTAGGCATGTCAGAGCACGGTTGTCTTGTTTTCCTCGAATTTTCCTACTCGCATCTTGCATTCTTTTGATCGATTCCTTCTGTGAAATTGCTCGTCAATCATCCCTCTTTCACACATATCTCTTCTCGATCTGAGAAGACATGATTCATGCAATTTCGTCAGTCAAATATCTCTTGTATATAATGTCGCCCCGCCCCTTCCTTCAATTTTTTATCTCTCTTCCACCGAAACCCTTACCCCACGTTTCGATCAAACCTCTTTGTGACAGCTGTAGTGTACTCCACATTTCTGGGGATGGATTTGGTATTGATCTGTGGTTGATCAAGGCGTCGTTGGATCTCCTCCGCAACAAGCCTTCCGACCAGCCTTCCAGGCATGTACTTTCTTTTTCTTCCACATTTTCGATTCATAGTGTAGGAAGTAACATAAACATAACTCCACATTTCATTTCATTCAATTCCATTTTAATTTAAACAAAATAAAAAAAACGATCATCAGAGCCCCCAGCTTCGACCTCTGTCCTTGACTGATTTAGACTCGCTCCGCCTTCACTAATACCTCCATTTTCTTCCTCGATCAAGCCCTTTACGCTCTAGGCCCCTCCATTTACCCAGTTCCTTGCTAGATCTGGAGATCCGCTCGCCCTCTCTGCCTCATCAGTGGTGAGCTCCGCCCCACTTCACCTTCGCCCATTTCCGTTGTCTGAAGCCTTCAGAGGCTTTGTTTTTTGTTCCTCTTGCTAACCCTATAGGAAACAAAGAGAAAAGACCCCCTTTCAGCAGTATTCGATGTAGGGAGATACCCTCCAGGTCCTCGGCACCTCTAGGGGTCCATTGATGATCCCAAGAGGATTTTGATACCTCCTTCGAATGCTGATCGACGCCAGAGGCAATTCTGGCCATTTTGGAACAAAGGAGGAGACCAAAGACCAGAGAGATAGTAGATCCAAGCCACTTGGAGCGGTGTTCTTCGTGTGTTCTCCCAAGTCCCTCCAAAACTGTCCGATCAAGATCAAGGTCGCAGGTACGCAGTTGTCGTCCGATCAATATGAGACTCCACCATTGGATTCCATCTGGGATCTAATCTTAGACATCGACAACGAACTAGTACCCACCATCGAGATCCAACCATGTGTCCAAGTGATCGATCAAGAGCTGCTGGATCGGGCGCCCTTTGGGTAAATTGTGTACCAACTCCCAGCCTTTTATCTTATTTTTGTTTATTCCTGTAATATCTTATTTATGCTTATATTTTGTGGGTTATTTGCTAAAGGACCCTCGGATTAGTCGCATATTACATCTAGGTCCTTGTCAGCTCAGCTCGCATGGCCCCCCACGTAAGCTGGGCATTTTGCAGTTATATCCCCTCCTTCTAGTTTCTGTAATTGTAATTTAATTCATAAAATTTGAATTTTAGTTGTAAACTTTTGGGTAAATTACACATGAGACCTTGTCTTTTATTTTAATTGGAAATATACCCTTGTTAGTTCAATTAATTTTTATGTTTGTTTTCTATTTTCCAAAAATATCATCCTTGCTCCAAAAATCATGAAATAATAGAACAAGATGCTTGCTTGGATCATCTTTCATGCTAAATAATTAGTTTTGCATTTTACTTGTTTTTCCTTTTTATTAAAAAAACATGTTTTTCACTTTTAGCCATAAAAAATTATAAAATCATATTTAAACATTCTGAAATAATCAGTAATTATCTATTATTGTATTTTATTCCTCCACACTAAAAAATGCCTAAAAATAGAAAAATAAATCATAAAAAATTAAAAATCTCCAAAATACTTATAAAAATTATAAAAATCTAAAAAAACAAAAATATTTGTTTCTATTTTTGAATTTTATCTATTACATTTTTAAATATTAAAAATGGTTTTGGAAAGTTTTGAGACCTTTGATATTTTTAAATTTAAAAAAATCGATCATTTAATCTAGTCACTATTTTGCCATATTAATTCATATAAAAATATAATAAAATATTAAAAATTATAAGAAAAATATAAAAATAGAGAAAAAAATAAAAAGACAAAAACCTTTTATTTATTGATTTTTGAGTATTTATAGCTATATCTATAAATATAAAAGCTCTATATATATCTATATAAGTATACTTACTTATATAATTGATTATAATTACTATAATAATTTAAAATCAGAAAATTAAAAAAATAAAAAATTAAAAACGTAAAAATCTAAAAAAATTATAGAAATAATGTTCAAAAATTTTAAATATTTAAAAACCCACAAAAATTCAAAAATCCTTAAAAACCCAAAAACACTTGTTGTCTTTTTTAGTCAGTTTTTTATTGTTTATCCCTTGTTCTCCTTGTATTCGACACCTAGACTACTTGTCCACTATACACATTTATTTCTAGGTTATAATAAATTTTGATTCACACTTGCTTGCATTGTTTCATCTTCATATTGTGTGGGTTGATTGTTGAATTACTCCACCTTTCATGACAGGTCGCCTTAGCGACAATATATCTTGATTCTCCATGAGGAAATTATTTTAGTCCCTTGCAAAAGTCGAGTTTTCAAGCATGCAGGAAGGCGGATACATGGCGAGAAAAATAGAGATTAAAACTAAAATAAGAAATAAAAATTAATATTTAAAATAATAATTAATGAATGATAGAAATATAAATAAATAAAATAAGCAATAATAATAATAAATAATAAAATAATAAAATAATAAAAATGTGGGTGAGATATGGCATTTTCAGGAGAAGCCACGTGTCTCTCCCAGAAAAATCATAAATTAAATATAAAGAAAATTCAAAAAGAGATAAGAAAAGTGATCAAATCAAAAAGTAGTCAACATGAAAGTTGCTCGTCTCGATGATATCTACAACTTTAGTGAAGTACCCACAACTAAAAGAAATCATATGTAACAAAAGTAGTTTTGGTTGTACTCTATAGATATAAAATATCGCATTTTGGTCTTTTGCAAATTTTTTAGCATTTTCAAATAAGATAAAAACCAAAATGAAATTAGAGAAAAATTACCATAAATCTGCTGCTTATTTTATTTTTTTTAGTTTTTAATAATAAAGGAAATAAAGAAATCAAATAAAGGGGACATTTGAACAGATTATATATACAGACACATATTGATTAATTTTCTTTGATTTTTGCCTCAATTTTTATTTGAATTTTTACACATTTTATTAAAACAATAATCAAAGAAAATAAATCAAAAGAAATAAATGAATAAAGGTCATTTTATACATAAAATAATAAGGTCAAAATAGAAAATATGTCCAATATACAATAGGGGCCCAAAACCCAAGTTTCATATATGAACTCCAATTCCTTTGAATTTGATTTTATTTTGTAGGTAATTGAACGTACATTAATTCAAAAGTGAGTAGGGATCCATATGAGACTGTTTGAGAGAGATATTCACATTTTAAGGCTTTTAGTATTAAACTAGGGTTTGTGTTTTATTGGGAAATTTTATGAGTTAGTATTTTTTGGTTTTTTTATTAATTTAAGTTAGTAATATATACACTATAGAGTTGATTTTATTCGATTTTTATTTAGTAAAAAATAAACAAAAATAGGAGAAAATATGGTAATAATATAAATGATATTTACGAAGAATTTGGGCTTCTTATTTAATGCTAATATGCATGCTAAAATGTGAATATTAATTCTAAGTGCATGAATGATAATAATGCGAAACAGACGATAAACTGTGGCTAATTATTTGGGAACGAAGCTCTATTTTTAACTTTCAGAGTGATGAATCACAGATTGATCACTCCCCCACCATATTTTCCCATTTTTTATTTTTTTAAATGAATCCACGGATTTTCATCGTTATATCGCAATATTATGTCATTAAAGTTTCATGCGAACACAAAGACTCCTACGACCTCCAGCCATTCAATCATTTTTTAACAGTCACAGAATTGTTAAAATCAACCCCGATTGGATGGAGGCCATAGGAGTTTTTTATTCATATGGAACTTAAATGACATAATATAGGGATATAGTTACGAAAATGCCTAAGGGGGCAGTGATGAATACCCATTCATCACTCTTTATTCTTTTATTTTAGCAATAAAACCTTTGCCAAACACATGTATATTCATGTAAATACAAATAATTATCAAAAAGCATGCATTGTGTAAAAATAAAGAATTAGCAATTTTTTGTGCATAAATAAAAGAATAAAGAAATAAAATAAAAAGAGGGAGATATTTAGAATAAATATTGAGCGACCTAATCCCTAGGGAGGGCTCAGCATGGGCCAGACCGCATAAAAACCCAAGTAGAGAGAGATAAGGAAGCTCATGTGTATATATACATGTAATTAAATAAAAATATTTTCCTATGAATAAAAATAAAAATGGGTTTCTATTTATTTGTATATATTTGTAAATATTAAACTAAAATAAAATGGGAAGATTAAAAAGAAAATAAAAATGCCTTCACACTTGTATGTTCACCATGTACATAGACTCACTTATATATTTATTTACACCTATAAATAAATAAATTAAAATTTCATAAAAATTGTATATATTCTATATTACATGATGTAAATAAATAAAATAAAAACCATAAAAACAAAAATAAAATAAAAAGAAATAAAAATAAAATCAACTTCCAACATTATATATATACCATATATGCATATAAATAAAAGTAATTATTTTACCCTTGTACATAAATAATAAAAATAAAATAGAAATACCAAAATATTCCAAATTTTATGCTATAAATAAATAAAATTTAAAATTGGAATAAAACAGTACAAAAATAAATAATTAAAAATCAAAAATTAAAAATATATATACCTATGTATATAATACTATATTGTAAATACCTAATTTTTATTTCAAAAAAATAAATAAAATTCACCAAAAATTAATTTAAAATAAAAGAAACATTTTTAATGTTTTGAGTTTTTCGAAATTCGACCTATTTCTATTTATTATTGAATTTCCAAATAAATATTAATTGGCGGGCTCTACTTGGTCCACGGGGGATGTTGACCCCGGTCAACACTACCCTAGGACCACCAGAGCCGGGTTCTACTCGCCTGACCCGACTTCTTCCATTTTTCCCCCTTCGACCTGATCGCCAAGCACCCACACCCCGGGCTCCGATTGACCCTCGTTCATCCCTGATCCACGCCCGGGGTGGGTTATCGGGGTCCGTGCTCCGAGTTTCTCGCCCGATCACAATCTAGCCGGACCCCTAATCATATAAATAATTTGCTCCGCCAGACGATTCACTCATCTTTGGCTCTGCATTCTCCATCCCAGGACCTCCATTGCCTTCGCCTGAGTGACAGTGAGCTGAGGGTAGTGTCGCAGTAAGGAGAGAGTGTGACGGCCACTAATCCAGCGACCTAGCGCCGTCGTGCGCCGCCCAGGAGTGGTGCTCGAGCCTCGGGCATCGACGACCCTCGAGGCAAGGACCCAGAGCTTCAGCAGCTCGTCCACAGTCGATTTCAGCATCTGGTAAGCCTCGTTTCCCTTAGCTTTCGCTAATTTCAAGTTACGCCCAAATCCCCCGTTCGCCTTCGACCATCGATTCCGGCCACACCATCCACCCATTTTGTCGATTGACCCAACCTTCAACTCTGCCTCACTTCTCCGCACGTTCTCCGCCCCTTCAGCAAACCTAGTTCGCCACGGAACTGGGAGTCGAGCTCCTTCGCCATCGCTTCGCCGGAGCTCATCCGCCCTGTCGCATCGTTCACCCACCTCGCCTCTAACCGGGTCGAGGCATTTTGCCCTCGACCCAGGAGTGTTGCTGTGCAGCTTTGTAGGTCAGAGGAGGACCATCTGAGGCCCTCCACATTCAGCACAGGAGCCGAAGCTCCGCCTTCGTCGCTGGAGCTCTTCATAGCCTTCTAGCGTCATCGGAGGAGCCTGACCGACGTGGGAGCCCTTGGCGATCATTTTCCACCTATCAGTAGCCCGCGAGGAGGTCCAGCGCGTTCACAGTCCTTCGGCGAAGCTCGCCGGTGAGGTGTTCTTCCAGGAACCTCCTCCGCCATTCGTTCGACTACGGAGTCCCAGATTTAATCTGGACCGTTCTCTGATTCGAAGAGGCACCCCACACCAGCACCGTTCGATTACCACGTGGCACCATCTTCACCGTCTGACGCAGAGGAGAGGCGAGCCCCATCCAGAGACGCACGATCATCCACGTGGCGCGCATCCCGTCCATTTGCGAATAAAGGGTATTTACCCTTAGGCCCTTAGCCTTTTTGTTTTTATTAAATAGTCCTGTAAATATTTTCGTAGTTTATTTTAGTTTGGTAAAATTGCATAGAGGACCTGTTAGTTTCTTATATTTGCACTTCTACCCATGTACGTTGTGGGATACGTGCTTCGTCACGTGCATTCTGGTGAAATTGCATGTATGGGCCTGTAGTTTCTGGTTGTTACTGATTGAAATATACTTTTAAATAATTGCACTTATGCCCCTGTGAATGTTTTATTTCGACATGTGTTGAATATTTGTGGGATTTTTACAACTTAGCCCCTGGACTTTTAGCACCTGTTGCTAAGGAGTCCAGGGACTTAAGTTATTTGCAGATAGGTCCCTGAGTGCCCAATCCACGTGTCTGGCGCGTGAGAATTTGGACTTTTTGCACCTGGACCCCCTGGGTTTCTATTTTTGTTATGTTTAGGCCCTTAGAACATATTTTTATGATAAATAGGTCCCTGTGACTATGGGCTCTTGTTTGTTGTAAATAAAATATCAAATCTCATTCAAATTATATGAAAATTTGATACGTGGCTCATGCTACTGTGTAGAATTTTCACTAATTTTTGGGAAATTTTTGGTGCCCTTTTATTATTTTTAAAAATTCAAAAACCTCTCTTTTTCTCTCTGTCCAGATATAAAAATCACAAAAAAATATTAAAACCTTCTTAAAAATTCTAAAAAATTCATATATTGTTTGTTTTGGTGTGTTTAGTTTCTGACCAATTTTGATCATTTTTGGATTTATAAAATTTATAAAAATTGAAAAACCTTGAAAAATTTAGAAAAATTCTAATAAATAATAGAAAATCCCAAAAATAATAAACCTTTTTTCTGAATTTTCTTCTTTACGTCTATTTTACAGAAAAATACCTTCAGGTTGTGTTAGGACCATTTTACATTTTATTTTGGCCCTTGAAACCTGACTAGACATTGCTCTTATGTTTTTGTCTTGTTTCATTTTTATAAATCTATATAAAAATCAGAAAATTATAATAATTCACTAAAAAAAGTAAAAATTATAAAAATCATAAAAACATTTTTATTGGAATTTTTGGAGCATTTTAGAGTAATTTAATAATTGTTGAAAGTTGCTTATTTTATTTTTTTCTTATTTTTTTATAATTAAAAATTCTAAAAAATATAAAAATATTAAAAATCCACCAAAAATAATTTGTTTTTATTTTCTTTATTTTTTGACTACTTCGTAGGCTGCAAGGCCATCACGTGCTCTCTGAGTACGACCCTGGGTGCTATACCAGGTTAATCCAATAGCGAGACCGCTAGTTTGAGTTTTCATCGATTTTTATCCTTCTTTGGTGGTCTGAATTTTTCTTGATTGAGCTCTGAGTCCCGAGTGACTAAGGTCACAATGACCTTAGTGATTTATACTTTACCTTGGTTGTTCGAGTGACTCATCAGAATGGCGTTGTTGCCGAGGAGCACGGCTTAGTAGTTGGTTTCTTTTTCTTTTTATTTTATTTTTATTTTCGCGGCTTTCTGCGGCTTTTTCCGAGTCCGCAGCTTTTCGTGGCTTTTTATTTCTCTTTTATTTCTGTTTTATTTTATTTTTATTTCTTTTATTTTTATTTTTGTTTCTTTTGCTTGTTTATTTTATTTCCGTTTTTGCATATATATACTATGTCTTGCTTTACCTGCTTTATTTGCTTTATTCTGGTCTGTGACACTTTGTTATTTTCTTGCGAGGACTCGAGGACCGAGGTGGCGACTTTCGAGGAGCCGGCGCAACTTCGATGATCGGAGGTGGCTCCCTTCTGCACGGAGCCGTAGGAGAGCGCGAGGAAGCAGCTGAGTGCGGGAGGATTAGCTTAGAGTAGATTAGGTTTTATTTCCAGTTTATTCGGATAATTGTAATAATACAGGACAACGAGACTCTTCTTCAGACTTAGACATTCTAGGGGTCTGTTTTGCCGAGCACCGGTGTGCTCGGGGGACCCCTCATTTTTTTTATGCAGCTTTTTCGCGGTTTTTGATTAATTTTCTGCCTTTCCCGGTTTCTCGCGGTTTCTTGAGCCCCTAGCCTTAGGATTTTCTGCTTGACTGTGATGTAATAATTAGGATCCAAGCACCCTAATATATCTGCATGTGCCTATAGTTTGGTAATTGGACCTATAATAAAAAGATTAATAAAATAGTCGATTACTACCTTCGAGCTTACGTACCGCAGCCCACCCTGCCAAGCATTGCTCCTGAACCCGATTTATCGGAGGAGGAGGGGTGGACCGAGACCGGACTCTTGGATTGGAGGCTGGTGGTCGACTAGTCGTTCTTTCGAGTAGAATTGCTGTTTAGGGACTTGGTTTTCCGCTTGCACCATTTAGGTAGTTTATTTTCAGTCTTTCAATTCTACGCGAATCATTTTGCATGCAGACCGCTGGAGTCAGGTACGCATCTCTTACTCTGCATGCATCATTGATTTTCTCGCGCATCGGCTTTTTTGACTTCTCCCCCCTGATTTTTTGGACTTAATAATCAGGAGAACCGAAAAATTCGTTAGGCGATTTCTTTTTATTTGAAAAATACCTAAAAAGAAAAATAATAAAATTTGGGACTGCTAACTCTATCGACCCTAAAAGACGATCACCGAAAAATTTGTCTTGGGGAGAGCAACCCCCTCATTGTCTGGTTTGCTTGTGCGAGAGACTGACCCGCACATTAGGTAGAGCCATATCCGATATCTTTCTCGACTGATTACCGGCTCTTTCTGTACGGGACAGTCTGTTGAGAAATTATCGGATTACCCAACAGGTCACGCTAATCGCTCTGCTATCCTGACTGATCACCTAATAAAATTGACAAGATAATTAACCGAGCTTTTACGGTCTTCATCTCGCGTTGCGTTGGTGAATCGGGGGTTTGCTTGTGATCATAGTTGTTACCAGATCTTATCCGCCCAACTCGCCAGATCAAGATGATGGGCAAAAGGTCTCTTAGGCAGCCTCTGGCTGCACCGCTTCCCAACACTTCTGCCCGCTCATCTAGGTTGGTTCGCGAGAGCCGAGACCCGCTCTCCGAACCCGAGTTCGACTCCACCCTGTTCCCCCTCGACCCCCCTTCTTCTGAGTCTGAGATACCAGTACCAAAGGAGAGATAGACAGATGATTTATCGGCACCTGAGTTTGGATGCTTTGATTTTGCAGAGACTATGGCCGGCAGCAGTGATGACCGCACCAGAGGTCCCCAGCTTGAGCGGACATTCATTATGGACCAGGGTGCGATCAACTCCACCCTGATCGCATCCCTCGAGACAGTTCAGCAGCAGTTGAGGGATCAGGGAGCATTCATGATAGAGATGAGGCGTGAGATGGAGCAGTTGAGAGCCTCTCACGACTAGCGCGAGCCCGGAGACGGGCCGAGGATACCCGACGATGCGGCAGCTGCCGCAGCAGCAGATCCACCGAGACTGATGCAGGAGTTACACAACCCCGGATCGACCTTGATGCATCACTAGGTCGTACTTCCATCCATCGTGGGGGACTTGAAGTTCCTCCCGAACACTTTGCAGTTTCTCCCCCGGTTCCATGGGCTCACAACCGAGGAGCCCCATCTCCACCTTCAGGAGTTCTTGATGATCTGCAGCACAGTCCACGACCGTCAGGTGGACCATGATATCATACGGATGATTGCCTTCCCCTTCTCCTTAGCAGACAGAGCAGCCACCTGGCTGAAGCACTTGGGGAAGTTTGTCTACACCTGGGAGCAGCTCCGCACCGAGTACTTGCACAAGTACTACCCACTCGGGCGGACGAATGCAGCTAGAGCCCTTATCAGCAACTTCTCCATGCTCCCCAATGAGCAGTTCCATGAGGCATGGAAGAGGTTTCGTGAGCTGACTGACAGATGCTCGCACCATGACATCTCGAAGCCGAACCTAGTTCAGAGCTTCTTCAGCGGGCTGACACCATAGCTTCAGGGCCTGGTGAATGCTTCTTGTGGCGGGTCCTATTTCGCCAAGGACCATGATCAGGTCTGGGCCATCTACGAGGAGATGGCATAGAACTACATGGTGATGTCCCAGACCCGACTCTACACTCATGGGAGACCCCAGCCACATACCGTGCAGTACCAGAGGATAGCACGGGTCGACGCCGGTCCATCCAGTTCATCAGCGGCAGCAGCACAGGCCGAGTCCACAGCCGCCGACCTGGGGATCATTAGTGAGAAGCTGGACCGGATGGAGATCATTAAGAAAAAGCAGTGCCAGGGCATCACGCAGATGGAGCAGATAGCACAGACTCTGAGTGACCTGAAGACACAGCTCATGTGTCTCCAGGAGGCACAGACGGCTTCCCAGCCCCATCTTCAGGCACGAGGCGATCCGAGTAGCAGCAGCAGCTCGTCCCAGCGCTCCAGCCACCAGCAGCCCAGACAGGTTCACCTTGTACAGGCAGAGCCGTACCAGCAGCCGCAGCCCACTTACCAGTCACTGCCATCTCCAGACACGCAGATGGTGGTATACCAGCCGGATCAACCTCTGTAGAGAATCCAGCCCCCAGCCCGGTATCTGACGAGACCATCCCGGATTCCATTGGTCTGTCGGAGGTGCCCAGCCCCAGCAGCAGCCGTCAGGATAGGGTGGCCAATACAGCCATCAGAGGGATTACCAGTAGCATCAGCCCCCAGTGTACACCCAGCAGCAGCAGCAGTCACAGTCGTATGGTCCTCGTCCCCATCAGCAGGGACAGTCTTGGAGGCGTGATCAGCCTCACCAGCCGCAGCATCATCCACAGTCTTACCCCTCTCACCCACAGCACCAACAGCAGCAACCTCACTACCAGCGAGGCTACCCGTCAGGTTCTCATGGGCCATCCTATGAGAACCCCTCCTTGAATGACATAGCCTGCCTTCTCACAGATCAACAGGCTACATTCCGACGGGAGATGGATGAGTTCCGCCAGGAGATGCGGGACATCGTGAGAGGGAAGGCCATCATCCCTGCCCAGATAGAGCCCAATCCGAACAACCTCAAGAGGAAATCTGAGCAGGTAGTTTGTACTGAGCATGCCACTCCTAGTGATACATTTGGAGATATGTCTACGTATTTGTTTGATACTGATTTTGTCACACTTAGGAGCGGTAGGATGCCAGCAAGCGGCGCCTCGTCTGAGCGACACCCAGAGGCTACTTCCAGAGCGCCTGACGAGGAGGAGAGCGGTACTGAGGCCGCTATAGATGATGACAGTGGTACTGATTCCACCACGGATGCTTATCCCACCGGCAGTACTGAGGTCGCCGTTTCACGAGTTGGAGAAGGTGGTACTAAGGCCACCCATGTTGCCGAGCTAGAGCGCGATACTGAGGCCGCGAGTCTTCCAGCCGAGGGTTGTGCTGATGCCACCAGTTCTTCTGAGAGTCATGTAGTTTTTCCTTCTGCACCTGTATTTCAGAACATTTCTTACAATAAAGGAAAGGGCTTGTTTTCTTTTGGTCCCACTGTGGTGCTTGATGTATGTGTGGATCCTACCGTCGAGCAGCTCAGACCCGTTCCTAGTCCTTCATCTGAGAAGGACCCTGTGATCCCCTTCCCTAGAGCTCTTCAGATGGGGAAGGGGAAGAAAATAGAAAATCCCAAAAAGAGGCAGCAGGAAGAGTTCAACCAGCAGATGATAGGTCGTTTTCACATTCAGCTGACTCTTCAGGAGGCTTTTCAGCACATCCCTCTACTCCAGTGTTCACTCAGAGAAAGGACTACAGTTAGGAGGAAGAGGAGAAACCACCATTCAGAGATCCATGTGCTGACCAGAGCTACTTGTTTCGCGATCTAGAACCGTCTGCCGGCCAAGAGGCCAGATTTCGGAGCCTCGTATGTCAGATGCCACATCAGAGAGTAGAGGTTCGACCGTACTCTATTAGAGAGCGGATCGTCGATCAACCTACTTCCGGCAGCACTTCTCGACCGCTTCGAGTTGGGCACTCTTCAACAGAGCAGGACAGTCCTTCAGTTTGTTGATCGATCTGTCAAGAGGTCGAAGGGGTTGCTGAGGGACGTTGTCGTCACGATTCAGGGCCTGCAATTCCCCGTGGACTTTGTAGTGTTGGACATGGAGATCCCTGAGTCAGTGATTGATACCCCCATCATTCTCGGTCGCCCGTTCTTGGCCACAGCCAAGGCAGTGACCGACCATGATAGCGGGAAGGTATACTTTCGCGTCGAGGGCGAAAGTGTACAAATAGATACGGTCGAGGACAACAGAGCCAGAGACAGAGCATGCTCAGAGACTACTTCCGATACAGAGCAGATGACAGATGCTGGGCCAGACATCCACCAAGACTGTGACTTTGTGATTACAGATGATGAGGCAGTATGGGCAGACCCAGATGCACAGGCCATCCTCTCACCTTCAGAGTCAGCTGATGCAGAGACGCCAGCAGAGGAGAGCTTGGAGAGCGCATTCCTGGTCCAGGATACCTTAGAGGTAGCAGAGCCGGATCGAGACCGCGAGACAGATTTTTGTGATGATGGTGGTACTAAGGCCACCTTGGATGATACAGATCCCTCGGAGTCAGATTTTGATTGGGCAGAGTTTGATGATGACATACCAAATCTAACTTCCACTGAGCCTGCATCTAGGGAGGAGGTAGATGCCGAGCAGAGCAGAGACTGTTCATCAGAGCAGCCTTCTCCAGTTTCAGAGTGTGATAGAGAGTTTCAGTTCTCCCATGCGGATTTGGCAGCTTTAACGCAGAGTTTTCAGAGGCCAGATCCACCAGCACCCAGTTGTCCAGAGCTGAAGCCACTTCCTGCGTCGCTGAAGTATAGGTTCCTTGGGGGTGAGCATGAGATGAACCCAGTCATTATCTCCGCCGATTTGACTGGAGAACAGGAATCCCGTCTGATGGGGGTTCTTGAAAAGAACCGCAAGGCACAGGATGGAGCGTAGCAGATCTCAAGGGGATAAGTCCGGCCCTGTGCTCCCACCATATCTATCTCGAGGATGAGGCGAATCCGTCGCGTGAGTTCCAGCGGCGGCTGAACCCGAATCTGAGAGAGATTGTCATGAAGGACATATCGAAATGGTGGAGCGCCGATTTTATCTACCCCATCTCCGACTCCAAGTGGGTCAGCCCTTTGCATGTGATGCCCAAGAAGACGGGCATCACTACAGTAGTCAGCGAGTCTGGAGAGGAGATTGCTACACGGGTACCCACTTCTTGGCGAGTCTACGTGGATTGCAGACGACTCAACCAGGACACCAAGAAGGATCATTTCCCCTGCCCTTTATAGATCAGATCATTGAGAGACTGGCAGGGAAGAGCCACTATTGTTTTTTGGATGGGTACTCGGGCTACAACCAGGTGGCCATCGCTCCCGAGGACCAGGACAAGACTACCTTTACATGTCCCTTCAGCACATACGCCTTCCGACGCATGCCATTTGAGCTACGCAATGCCCCTGCGACTTTTCAGAGATGCATGATGTCGATCTTTTCGGACATGGTAGGGGAGTGCTTGGAGGTCTTCATGGATGATTTCTCGGTCTACGACGACGGATTCGACTCCTGTCTTGACTGCCTAGACCGAGTCCTTCAGCGATGTATAGAGGTTCACCTTGTGCTATCTTGGGAGAAGAGTCACTTCATGGTGACTCAAGGGACGGTGCTTGGCCAAATCATCTCCAACAGGGGCATGGAGGTGGATCCGGCCAAGGTAGATGTCATTGGAAAACTCGCACCACTGTCCAATTTGTGGAAGTTAAGGTCTTTCCTTGGGCACGTCGGTTTCTACCGGTGATTCATTCATGATTTTAGTAGGATTGCCCGACCGTTGACTGACCTGCTGACGAAAGACACCGAGTTCCTTGTCGATGACAAGTGTCTTTCGTCGTTTGAGACTCTCAAGCGATGTGTTGTTGAGGCTCCTGTTCTCCAGCCGCCTGATTGGTCTCTCCCATTCGAGATCATGACGGATGCCTCCGATTTTGTCGTGGGGGTCGTGCTGGGACAGAGGAGGGATGGAGTTCCATTTGCTATCCACTACGCTAGCCGCACATTGGATTCCGTGCAGCAGAACTACACAGTCACAGAGAAGGAGATGCTAGCCGTAGTATTCGCCCTAGATAAGTTCAGATCATACATTATTGGATGTAGAGTGACCTTGTATACTGATCATACCGCCATCAGGTACCTCATGGCAAAGAAGGATGCCAAGGCTAGATTGACTAGATGGATCCTTCTACTCCAGGAGTTTGACATAGAGATTAAGGATAAGCCTGGAGTCAAGAATGTGGTGGCGGATCATCTCTCCCGATTAGAGCATCATGAGGATTCTGAGCAGACTGATCCTATTTGTGAGACCTTCCCAGATGAGGCGATCCTTGCTATCGCCTCTCTCCCGTGGTATGTCGATATTGTGAACTTTCTTGTTGCTAAGAAAGTTTCACAAGATTGGCCCAGGCAGAGGCTTGAGACCTTCCTCGCAAAGGCCAAGTCTTACCACTGGGAGGATCCCATCCTTTACCATGAAGGAGGGGATAGTGTTTGGCGTAGGTGCATTCCTCACGAGGAGCTCCACAGCATCCTCACTTACTGCCACAAGCTTGAGGCATGAGGACATCACTCTGGGAGGAGAACGACCTCCAATCCGGCCTATGGTGGCCTACCCTCTTCAAGGACTCTGATGAGTTCGTGAAGAGGTGTACTGAATGTCAGAGGATGGGCACTTGTGGACAGCGTGATATGATGCCGGTGCAGCCCATTTACTTCTGTGAGGTTTTTGACGTATGGGGCATCGATTTCATGGGTCCATTCCCTAAGAGTCAGGGATTTGAGTACATTCTGTTGGCCGTTGATTATGTGAGTCGTTGGGTTGAGGCCATCCCCGCCTGAACCGCGGATGCCAGGACAGTTTGCAGATTTTTGAGGAAGCACATCATTACACGGTTCGGGGTACCACGAGTGTTGATATCTGACGGGGGGTCTCATTTCATCAACGACCAGGTGAAGGCCCTTGCTAGCGAGTTCGGTATAGACCATCGAGTTGACACTCCATACCATCCACAGACGAATGGTCTAGCCGAAGTGTCGAACAGGGAGATCAAGACTATATTGCAGAAAGTCGTCCGCCCTGACCGAAAGGATTGGTCACAGCTTTTGGACTCGATCTTGTGGGCATATAGGACGTCTTTCAAGACACCTTTGGGCACATCTCCCTTTCGCCTCGTTTATGGCAAGCCGAGCCATTTACCTGTTGAGTTGAGACACAGGTCACTTTGGGTAGTCACAGATATACTTTTGGATCCAAATAGTGTAGGAGACCAGAGGAGGGCAGAGTTAGCAGCCCTGGAGGAGCTTCGTGATACCCCTTTCTCAAACAGCCTACAGTACAAGGAGAGAGTGAAGGAGTGGCATAATTCTCATATTAGCCACAAGCATTTTGAGCTTGGACAGAGAGTATGGCTGTTTGATGCTAGGCTTCGTCTATTTCCAGGGAAGCTACAGAGCAAATGGAAGGGACCTTATCTAGTGAGAAAGGTACATGACAATGGGAGTATTGATATATCTGAGTTGTCTTCTGAGAGTACCTTTCGAGTGAACGGCCAGTGGCTCAAGCCATTTCTAGATCATGAGTCGCAGGTCGTTGATGTTGCCCCTATTCACTTTGCGTGAGATGTGGTCTTTTGACTCACATCTATTTCATCTCACGCCTGATTATCACTGTTCTCCCGACCTGTATAGATCCAGATGTCCATATCATTCCATTCTTTAGTCCACATCCCTTTCCTCATCTTTTGATTATGCTATACTTAGGGTGTACTTTACCCTAAGTATAGGGGGGATGTAGGACTCTTGGGTATTCTTTTGATTCATTCTTTACCCCTGTTTTTGTTGCCTATACTTAGGGATATTTTACCCTAAGTATAGGGGGGTAGACCCTGTACATTCTTCACTCGATTTTCCCTAAGTATAGGGGGAAAAGCCGAGACCCTCTTGATTTCCATTCATTCATTCGTCTTTGTATATAGCCTTCCTCTTCACTTCCCTATACTAAGCACGAGTTATGTCTTCTTCATCGCTCTTGACTCTGAGGACATCGTTCGAGCTAAATATAGGGGGGTGTGTATATATTTCATATATACTTTAGCCATAACTCGTACTTTGTGTGAGTGTGTAAATAAATAAAAATGACTAAATACTCAAAATCCATAAAAATTAAAAATTTTTCCTTGTAAATAAACATTCTTTTATTGCACATACATAGCTATTGTACAAAATTATTTTTGTAAAAATGTTTTCAAAAACTTTTTGTGTAAAGTTTGTGTAAATATGTGCATATCAAAAGTATGTATATAGTACAGAATTTTTCCAAAATGTTTTGAAAATCAAAAGTTTGCACAAACCTTGTGTAAATATTTTGCAAAACTTGCATTCATGCATACATCCATGATTTCAAAACATTTTTCAAAAATTTTGCATTCGTGTAAATATTATGTAAATAGCATCTTTGTACATACTTGTATATAGTTCTTCTTGGATTATAGTTGACATTTAAACTAGCCTGGAATTAAATTAGGAAATGGAGCTTGATTAAGATCTTAATCCACCTAATTCTAAGAGGAACCTTATAGGGCTTAGGATTAAGGTTTTTCAGATCCATGGTGACTTAATTCTTTGAGTCCACTAGGCTATGATCACATGTCATCTCAATGAGCCTAGGTAGAGCACTTAACAAAACACACATGACTCATATAGACAATGGCTTTACTTGGACCAGCACTTTGCACCAAGCTCTCTATGGATGAGGTGGTGAGGAGGCAATCTTCCTTGACTTGGGGTAGCATATGAGGGTAGTACTTCTAGGCGGAACCTCTCTTCTTCTTTTAGTGAAGGAAGTGCGTCTCAACTTGGTCTAGTTGCCATGAGGTCTAACGACAAGAGTTGTGGGTTGCAATAATGCTTCAAAAAAGGGATAGTCTACTGGCTCAAGAGGAAAAAACTCCTTATGTATATATGCCGCACATGTATATGTTGTATAGATGCACTTGAAAAAAAATGCAAAAAGAAAATAACTCCAAAAAAGTGGTGGGTCTGATAGAAAATGATAATCCCACCGGAGTATGTATATAGTGCAAATAAGCAAAGCTTGAGACTCATGGATTCACCTTATGCAGCTTGCAGCAGGGAGACTTAGCTACACTGGTTGAGCTCCCAAGGATACATGGCTACACTGGCCATGGTCCATTCTCTTCTTCTCCCTCTTCTTGAGCCGGTTGAACTTGAACTTAGAAGGGAATACCCCACTCCTCGAGGAAAGAGTGGCCAGACTAGGGTCATAGAGTTACCTTGTTGGGGAGGGTTGTCAAGTTACTACTTCTGAGGTGGAGAGCTTATATCACTTACACAGTACAAGGAAAGATTCATAGTCTTCAGGGTTTGTGTATGTAGACTTGTTCTGATCTGGATTGTTGAGGAGTCCTGATTATAGAATAGTGGATCTTAGAGGCTGTTGAGTTTTAAACTTAAGTCCAAATAAGGTTCCGACACATTAATAATCCAAAGATCTGATCGAGCTCTATATTTCAATTTAATGAAGGCAAGTTTAATTATCAGCATTAATCCATGCATATTCTCCTCTTTTTCTTTTTCTTCTTCTTTTTCACTTCTTTTTCAAATAAGGGTTTGCTAAGGGACTAGCAAAGTTAAGTATAGGGGGTGATGAATACCCATTCATCACTCTTTATTCTTTTATTTTAGCTACAAAACCTTTGCCAACCACATGTTTATTCCTGTAAATACAAATAATTATCAAAAAGCATGCATTGTGTAAAATAAAGAATTAGCATGTTTTTGTGCATAAATAAAAGAATAAAGAAATAAAAGAAAAAGAGGGAGATATTTAGAATAAGTATTGAGCGACCTAATCCCAAGGGAGGGCTCAGCATGGGTCTGACCGCATAAAAACCCAAGTAGAGAGAGATAAGGAAGCTCATGTGTATATATACCTGTAATTAAATAAAAATATTTTACTCTAAATAAAAATAAAAATGGGTTTCTATTTATTTGTATATATTTGAAAATATTAAACTAAAATAAAATGGGAAGATGAAAAAGAAAGTAAAAATGACTTCACACTTGTATGTTCACCATGTACAAAGACTCACTTATATATTTATTTACCCCTATAAATAAATAAATTAAAATCTCATAAAAATTTTATATATTCTATATTACATGATGTAAATAAATAAAATAAAAACCATAAAAACAAAAATAAAATAAAAAGAAATAAAAATAAAATCAACTTCCAACATTGTATATATACCATATATGCATATAAATAAAAGTAATTATTTTACCCTTGTACATAAATAATAAAAATAAAATAAAAATACCAAAATATTCCAAATTTTATTCTATAAATAAATAAAATATAAAATTGGAATAAAAATGTACAAAAATAAATAATTAAAAATCAAAAATTAAAAATATATATACCTATGTATTTAATACTGTATTGTAAATACCTAATTTTTATTTCAAAAAAATAAAAAAAATTCACCAAAATTAATTTAAAATAAAAGAAACATTTTTAATGTTTTGAGTTTTTCGAAATTCGACCTATTTCTATTTATTATTGAATTTCCAAATAAATATTAATTGGTGGGCTCTGATTGGTCCACGGGGGATGTTGACCCCCGGTCAACTCTCCCCCCAGGACCACCAGAGCCGGGTTCGACTCGCCCGACCCGACTTCTTCCATTTTTCCACGTTCGACCCGATCGCCAAGCACCCAAACCCCGGGCTCCGATTGACCCTCGTTCATCCCTGATCCACGCCCGGGGTGGGTTATCGGGGTCCGCGCTCTGAGTTTCTCGCCTAGTCACAATCTTGCCGGACCCCTAATAATATAAATATTTTGCTCCACCGCACAATTCACTCATCTTTGGCTCCGCATTCACCATCCCAGGACCTCCATTGCCTTCGCCTGAGTGACAGCGAGCTGAGGGTAGTGTCGCAGTGAGGAGAGGGTGCGCCGGCCACTGATCCAGCGACCTAGCGCCGTCGTGCGCCGCCCAGGAGTGGTGCTCGAGCCTCGAGCATCGACGGCCCTCGAGGCAAGGACCCAGAGCTTCAACAGCTCATCCACAGTCGATTTTAGCCATCTGGTAAGCCTCGTTTCCCTTAGCTTTCACTAATTTCAAGTTACACCCAAATCCCTCGTTCGCCTTCGACCATCGATTCCGGCCACACCATCCACCCATTTTGTCGATTGACCCAACCTTCACCTCTGCCTCACTTCTCCGCACGTTCTGCGCCACTTCAGCCAACCCAGTTTGCCACGGAACTGGGAGTCGAACTCCTTCGCCGTCGCATCGTCGGAGCTTATCCGCCCTGTCACATCGTTCACCCACCTTGCCTCTAACCGGGTCGAGGCATTTTTCCCTCGACTCAGGAGTGTTGTTGTGCAGCTTTGCAGGTCAGAGGAGGACCATCTGAGGCCCTCCACATTCAGCACTGGAGCCGAAGCTCCGCCTTCGTCGCTGGAGCTCTTCGGAGCCTTCCAGCGTCATCGGAGGAGCCTGACCGACGCGGGGGCCCTTGGCGATCATTTTCCACCTATCAGCAGCCCGCGAGGAGGTCCAGCACGTTCACAGTCCTCCGGCGAAGCTCGCCGACGAGGAGTTCTTCCAGGAACCTCCTCCGTCATTCGTTCGACTCCGGAGTCCCAAATTTAATATGGATCGTTCTCTGATACGAAGAGGCGCCCCGCACCAGCACCGTTCGATCACCACGTGGCGCCATCTTCACCGTCTGACGCAGAGGAGAGGCGAGCCCCATCCAGAGACGCACGATCATCCACGTGGCGCGCATCCCGTCCATCTGCGAATAAAGGGTAATTTACCCTTAGGCACTTAGCCTTTTGTTTTTATTAAATAGTCCTGTAAATATTTTCGTAGTTTATTTTAGTTTGGTAAAATTACGTAGAGGACCTGTTAGTTTCTTATATTTGCACTTCTACCCCTGTACGTTGTGGGATACGTGCTTCGTCACGTGCATTCTGGAGAAATTGCATGTATGGGCCTGTAGTTTCTGGTTATTACTGATTTAAATATACTTTTAGATAATTGCACTTATGCCCCTGTGAATGTTTTATTTCGACATGTGTTGAATATTTGTGGGATTTTTACAACTTAGCCCCTGGACTTTTAGCACCTGTTGCTAAGGAGTCCAAGGACTTAAGTTATTTGCAGATAGGTCCTTGGGTGCCCAATCCACGTGCCTGACACGTGAGAATTTGGAATTTTTGCACCTGGACCCCCTGGGTTTCTATTTTTGTTACGTTTATGCCCTCAGAACATATTTTTATGACAAATAGGTCCCTGTGACTGTGAGCTTTTGTTTGTTGTAAATAAAATATCAAATCTCATCCAAATTAAGTGAAAATTTGACATGTGGCTCCTGCCACTGTGTAGATCTTTCACTTATTTTTGGGAAAGTTTTGGAGCCCTTTTATTATTTTTAAAAATTCAAAAACATCTCTTTTTCTCTCTGTCCAGATATAAAAATCACAAAAAAATATTAAAACCTTCTCAAAAATTCTAAAAAATTCAGATATTGTTTGTTTTGGTGTGTTTGATTTTCTGACCAATTTTGGTCATTTTTGGATTTCTAAAAATTATAAAAATTGAAAAATTTGAAAAACTTAGAAATATTCTAATAAATCATAGAAAGTCCCAAAAATAATAAACATTTTTCCTGATTTTTCTTCTTTACTTCTATTTTACAGGAAAAATACCTTCTGGTTGTGTCAGGGCCATTTTACATTTTTTTGGCCCTTGAAACCTGACTAGACATTGTTCTTCTATTTTTGTCTTGTTTCATTTTTATAAAATTCTATAAAAATCATAAAATTATAAAAAAATTCACTAAAAACAGTAAAAATTATAAAAATCATAAAAACATTTTTTTAGAATTTTTGGAGCATTTTAAGGTAATTAAATAATTGTTGAAAGTTACTTGTTTTATTTGTTTTCTTATTTTCTTTATAATTAAAAATTCTAAAAAATATAAAAATATTAAAAATTCACCAAAAATATTTGTTTTTATTTTTTTTATTTTTCGACTGCTTCGTAGGCCGCAAGGCCATCACGTGCTCTCTGAGTTCGACCCTGGGTGTTATACCAGGTTAATCCAATAGCGAGACCGCTAGTTTGAGTTTTCATCGATTTTTATCCTTCTTTGGTGGTCTGAATTTTTCTTGATTGAGCTTTGAGTTCCGAGTGACTGAGGTCACAACGACCTTAGTGATTTATACTTTACCTTGGTTGTTCGGGCGGCTCATCAGGCAGCCCCATTTTACCCAAGGGGGTAGCCCCCAAAGGGAAAATGGGGTCACCCCTAGGGGCAGACAACGAGATGCTCCCGCCACATTTTTCAATGAATTATTTTGCTTTTTTGACAATACTGTCATGTATTTTCATCACTATATACCTCTATTATGTCATTCCAATTTCGTAAGAAACAAAGACTCCTACGCCTTCCATCTAGAACATGTAATTTTAATGGTCTTAAAGTTGTTGTAATCGACCTATTATGGATGGCGGGCATCGAAATATCTATTTTTGATGAAATTGGAATGGCATTAGAGGGATATAGTGATGAAAATACATGGTTGTATTTCCAAGAAAACGGAAAAATCACCGAAAAGGGATGGGAGCAGCCCCATTTTCCATTATATATATCGTCATACACATATATACATATATAAACAAACATACATATACATTCTTACATACAAATATATATTGTACACCTTCTAACATTTATAGTGAATTCATACTAACTCTTAATAACATGAAACTAACTCCCTTGTGTAGATAACATCATCCTTAATACATGAAAAATCCAAAAATACTAACCAGTAACTATTGCAAATAAACCCAAATCCTAGTTGAGCAGGCTAAAATCTAAGAGTTGAATGTCTATCCCATATAATTATTCATAAAACTCTATTCACCTTTAAATTAAAGTGCATCAAAATATCCACAAAATAAGAGCCAAATTCGAAGGAATCAGATTTCATATATAAAACTTGGATTTTAGGAATTAATTCTATATTGTACAACTATATTAATTTGACATTGACATTTTATGTATATTTAATTCTTTTTATTTTATTTATTTTAGTTTTTTTGTGTTTCATGTTTTTAACTAATTACATAGAATTTTAAAAATAAAAAAATTCGTATATTCTATGAAAATAATAAAAATTGACATTGTAAAAAATGCCATATTCACTTGTATAATATTCTCTGCTCTGTTTTATTTTTGTCTTTTTTAATTAATCATTAAAATACAGAAAATAGAATAGTACATAATTATTTGATTTTTTATAAGGTCATACATACATATATGTATTATTAAATAAAAATCAAAGTAAAAATACAAAACCTCAAAATTTGGTATTTCATGCCAATAGAATACCTCAAAAAAATCGTAGTTCATGTAGATGAGTTCTTTTGATTTTGAGTTCCTGATAAAAATTGTAGATCTTGATATCTACATATGCGTCAGATTATGCCACCAGTGTTGTGCTCGGAAAGAGGATAAACAACATCCCATTTTCTATTGACTATGCTAGTCGGATGTTCGATGAATCTCAAAGAAACTACACAATCACTGACAAGGAGCTGCTAACGGTAGTTTTTGCCTTGGAAAAGTTCAAATCCATCTCCCCAGGTCCAAGGTTATCATATAAACATATCACTCAGCCATCAGGTACTTACAATAGAAGAAGGACGCAAAACAATGTCTAATCTGGTAGATCCTTCACCTCCAGGAATTTGACCTTGAAATCCGAGATAAACCTGGAGTTAAGAATGTAGTGGCTGACCATTTGTCCAGACTTCCTGAGTCGGAGTCTCCTGATTTGAAGTTACAACTCATCACAGAGGCCTTTCCAAATGAGGCAATTTTGTCAGTCACCTCGCTTCCCTGGTACGTCGATATTGTGAAATATCTTGTGACCAAGAGAACTCCACAAGATTGGTTGAAGCTGAAAGTAGAAAGTTTTTTATCTAAAATCTATTTTTACCAATGGGAGGATCCATATCTATTTTGTGAGGGTGCACATTGCATCTGGAGGAGGTGTATTCCTCAGAAGGAAATTCTGAGTGTCCTTACACTTTGTCATGATAAAGAATCAGGAGGACACCATTCAGGTAAACGTACAGCAACAAAAGTTCTTCAGAGTGGCCTTTGGTTGCCTACATTATTCTAAGATGCGGAAGACTACATCAAGCATTGCACTAACTGCCAGAAGATGGGCAGCACCATAGGAATGAGAGATACGATGCCTCTGAAGTTCATTCAAATATTAGACGTCTTCGTCGCTTGGGACATCGACTTTATGGGATCGTTTTCGAATAGCCAGAGTTATGAATATATTCTGCTTACTGTCGACTATGTTAGTCATTGGACGGAGTCTATTCCCTCCCAAATTGCCGATAGTTGAACTATCTATCGATTCGTAAGAGATCACATCATTGCACGATTCGGGATCCCTAAGAATTTAATATCATATGGGGGTAGCCATTTCATCAACATAGAGGTGCAAAAGTTAACTCATGAATTCTGCATAGAACATCATGTCGCTTCACCTTACCACCCATAGTCCAATGGCTTAGTTGAATGTTCAAATAGAGAGATAAAGACTATTCTCCAAAAGCTTGTGCGTCTGGATTGCAAGAATTAGTCTTAGGTGCTTGATTCAGTTCTTTGGGCTTACAGAACCACGTACAAGTCACCACTAGGAATGTCTCCCTACTGCTTGGTGTATGGAAAGTCATGTCATCTGCTCGTTGAGCTTATACATAAATCTTTATAGGCCATCAACATCTGCAACTTGAACTCTGAGAAAGTCGAAAAGAACTGAAAAGTGGAACTGAACAAGCTAGTAGAATTCAGAGATTATGCATATGACAACAGCCTGATGTACAAGGAGAAGGTCAAAAAGTGGCATGACAAGCATATCTACCACAAGTCCTTCGATCTAGGTCAGAAGGTGTGGTTGATCGATGCGAGATTAAAGATCTTTCCAGGCAAGCTGAAAAGTAAATGGACAGGGTCGTTTATAGTGAAGCATGTATGTGACAACGGAAGCGTGATGATATTTGGGTTGTCAGCTGACGCACAACCATTTGTGGTCAATGGACTGCTTCTGAAACCCTATCTTGAGCATGAAGCATTTCTGTCTGTCGTTGACTCAATCCAAGTAATTTACGATGATGAGCCGAATACTTCCGTAGCTGCAGGAAATGATAAAGAAAATCAAAATATTTTTGAATGATTTTTCTTCTTTTCTTCTTTTCCTTCTTTAGTTTCTTATTCTTCTGAAAAGGTTCCATCCCCTTCATCATTGCTACACTTAGGACGTACTTTGTCCTAAGTATAGGGGGTGTTCACCCCGAGTGGTTCAAATCTCTTTTTTTATCTTCATTTATCTTTCCTTCTTTTCTTCTTCTCATTTTCATTTTTCTTTTTCTACCGAGAAGGTGTCGCCCCTTTTTATCATTTTTCTATACTTAGGATTTACTTTGTCCTAAGTATAGGGGGTGTTCACTCCTAAGTATAGGGGGTGTGCACCCCGAGTTCTTTTATTCTTTGATCCTTTCCAATGTCTACTCTTCTTGTTTATACTTAGGGATATCTTACCCTCAGTATAGGGGGAGATAATCTGAGTACGATTTGTTCATTCCAACCCTTGACCCTCCCAGCCTTTGTACAGTCTGCTATACTTAGGATTATTTGATCCTAAGTATGGGGGGGGGACAATCGACTTCTCATTGGCTCATTCATTCCTTATTCATTTATTCTTTAGGATTTTCTATACTCAATACAAGTTATGTCTTCTCTTTTTCTCTCTATTCTATGAGGACATATCTCAAGTTAAGTATAAGGGGGTCGTATATACAGTGTATACTTTAGTCATAACCCCTACTTTTGTATTTTCAATAATTATGGCTAAAATTCTGTACACAATATTATCTAAAATACTATTAAATTCATTAAAATCACTTAATGAAAGGATGTAAATTATTCCCCAAACTCTTTGTGTATATACCAATGAATAAATCATGTAAAATGTTTTGCAAAATGTTTGAAAAGAGTTTGAAATTTTACTTGAAAAATCTTTTGAAAGCAGTTTGAAAAATATTTTGTAAAATGTTTTCAACCTTTGTGAAAATATTTTGTTTATAAACATTTCTTTTCTTTGTGTGAAATAAAAAAGTTCGAAAAATTACTTGCAAATGGTTTTGAAAATGGTTATGAAAATATTTTGAAAAATCTATATATATTGTTTGAAAAACCTTTGCAAAATGATTTCAAATGTGTGTAAATGTTTGTAAAAATTATTTGCAAAAATTTTATTGGACTATTATTTTCAAAATTGTTGAAAAATCATGTTCAAATAAGTTTGAGGAATATATACATCACACCAAAATTTTTATTAATTGTATAAATATATTTATAAATAGGATAACATATCCCTTGTAATTTCTTAAAACCCTAACTCTTGTAATTATAAGATACATCCCCGTGTAAATATTTTTACCTATTTTTATCCAAAAAAAATTGACTTCAAAAATACCAAAAACATTTGCAAAATCTTTTTGAAAAATACCAAAAAATTTGCATATGCATCATCTTTTTCAAAAACCCATAAAAAGTTCAAACGTTGAAAAAATTGCATCACAAAAATAAATTTCATAGCACAGAAGATGCAAATCATTTGCATTTTTCGATCGAGTTTGATAATTGAACAATTCTAAGTAAAATCCAAAGATTGGAGCTTGTCAGACCTTAAATCAACCTAATTACAGGAGCCTTATAGGAGCTGAAATTGAGGTACTTCAAGTCTAGTTGACTTAATTCTTTGAGAATTGTGAGGCATGGTTCAATGGATTCTTGACTACCTAAGTAGAGTATTTCAGAGCACATGCACAGCTCTTGTCGATAATGACCTAACTTGGACACCTTCACGTTTCACTTGGCTCAACTCAGTTGGAGTGGTGAGGGGATTGGATTTGCCGATATGAGACATACACAAGTGGAAACATTTGTCCTCTTCTTGGGAGGGAAGTGCACCCCAACCAGTCCAATAGCAGAGACGTCTAAAGACAAGAGAGTTGGGTTGCAATAATGCTTCAAAAAAGGAATAATCTACTAGCTCAAGAGAAAAAAACTCCTTATGCAAATGTTGTTGTAAATAGTATTTCGAAAAAGAGAGCAAAAACTCCAAAAAAGTGGGCAGGCCTGATTGAAAATAAAATGCCTGTCAGAGTGTATATATTGGTATAGTCAATAAGCAAGCTTGAGCCTCAAAGTCATATCATGTGAGCATGCAGCTGGATGACTTGACTACATCGGTTATGCATCCTAGGATAGGTAGCTATACTGGTTACCGTCCATTCTTCTCTTCACCCCCTCATCTCGAGATGGTTGTCACTTGAACTTAGAAGGGAATAACCCGCTTCTCAAGGAAAGAGTTGCTGGATTGGGGAATCATTGTGTTGTCATACTGGAGAAGTCGGTCTCTTTGTAATTTCAGTTGAGGGGAGTCACTATCACTTACACTGTATAAGTCAGATTCATAGTCATAAGGGTTTCCGTATGAGTTGAAGTATTCTGACCTGGCTATTGAGGAAACTTGAGCAGGATTTCAGGATTCTCGAAGGCTGTTGTATTTCAAATCTGATTCCCAATAAGATTCTGCCCGCACTAAAATTCCAAAGGTCTGATTTAAGCTCCAAACTTTGATTTTGTAAAGACAAGTTTGATAATTAAATTTAATCCATTTTCTTTCTTTCATTTATTTTTCATTTTCTGCACTTATTGCATAAGTGTTTGCTAGGGACTAGCAAAGGCAAGTATAAGGGGGTGATGAATCTCCCTTTCATCACCTTTATTATATCATTTTGGCCTTAAAAACCCTAGCTAATGCATGTAAATACCACTAATCTGCACAAATTAGCATCCGTTCTTTGTTGTATAAATATTGTATAAAATATTGTTTTTAATGCTAAAATTATAGAATAAAGAAAAGAAAAGAAAAAAATGTCAAAGGTATTTTATGACCCTAAACCTCGAGACCAAGTCAAGAATTGACTAGGTCGACAAGGAATAAAGTTGCGGAGATAAGGGCCAATTATACAATAAAAATCCCATTTATTAATTCTTCATTTATTCATTTTAGGGACCCATTTTATTTTCCACTTTTTATACCTCAAATAAAGAAACTTTTTACATGAAAGTTGTAGATGATAATATATAGAAAAATAGAAAATTGATTTCATGTAGAAATAATGTGCGTAATAAAACTTATACCCTAAATAAAATTCCAAAATCCCAACTTCCCAGACCCATATCTCTCAAATAAAAACTCAAATGTATCAAAATCACTTTAATTTTATATAACTTTTAATAAGCTATTTAATGAAGGTGGTTTCATATTTTTTGGAGTTAAGTTGTGAAAGTTAGGTTTTGGACCCTATTGTACAATATACTAGAATAAAATAATAATTTTTTTATTCTTTATTATTTTTATCATTTTATATTTTTATAATTTTTTAAATATTATTTATATTGTATGCCCATATTAAAATGAAATAAAACCATCAATAAAACATTAAAATAAAATAGAACACAAAAATATAATACCTATATATTTAATATACCTATTTATTTATGTTAATATATTATATCAGAAAAATACCATAAAAATATATTTTTATATAAAAATAATTTATAAGTATATAATTTATCAAAAATAAAATAATAAGATCAAAAATACCAAATAAAAATAAAAGTATACAAAATATAAATAAATATACCTATAATTAACCCCTAAAAGTTACTTGTAATTAAATACCTCTAAAAAATAATAAAAAATTATAATAAAATACTATAGAAAATAAAAAAACATTTTGTATTTTATAACTTAAAATTAATAAAATCATTTCTTATTTATTATCAATTTTACAATATTTTCTAATATGCTTTTTTTCTGGTTGGCCCACGTGGACCAACCATGTTTTACCCCTAGTTGACCTCAGTCAACTCTCTGATCGAGGCGTTAGGACATGCTGAAACCTCGTTTGACCCCGAGATTCTCGATTTTGTCACACCAAAACCTTGCATTTTCTAAGCTCGGCGCTTGTTAGACTTGCAAACCTCGATCGATGAACTTACACGCACACTTGATTCCTTGAGCTTCGGTCCAAGGATTCGAGCAATCTTTCCTGTAAAAAGTTGCCTCTGTATATTGTAGTCTCAGGTCTCCTTCGATCTTTGATCCCTCTTCTGCCCCCAAACCCTAAGTCTAAGACCCGAGCATCCTTCCTAGTAACAACAGGAAGATCCCCACGTTCTATCAAGGCGTTTAGGCATTGAATCAAGGCCGGTCCGCTGCTCGTCGCCACCTCGCTGGAGATCCTGCTTCTGGCTTCCCACGTCGGTGAGCTTCTATCCTTTTAGCTCTCCTCATTTTTTAGCATAGCCGTAACATAGTTTAGCATTCAAGGTCGTTCGATTTTGCGTGATTCTCCGTAAACATCCAAGTCTTTCATTCGGCGGAGCACTTGCTCTGCCACCTCTTCCCAATAACCTCCATTTATCTACGCCTCCCCTATCACTCTCGCATTACTCCTCATTTCCTTCTGCTCGTCTGCATCCTACTGTCCACTTAGATCTGCTCAGAATCTGGAGATCGAGTCTCCATCCTCCGTCGTACGCTGAAGACTCCCAAATGCTCCATCCTCATCGTCATTCCACCCGCAGGAGCTTCCTCGAGCTCTGTTTTTTTTCCTAACCTGTTCCTACAGGAAAGAACTGGAAAGAAGAGCCTTGTCGAGGCTCATCGAGGCAGGAAGTACCCCCCAAGCGAGCTGCTCCATTGAGCTTCTTAGGCCATCCTCACACGACCTAGAGACCACCATTCAACACGAAACCACATCAAGTGCGCGGGGAACTCGCCTGCAGCGAAGGAGAAGCCGGAGATCGCGTGATTTTGCATATCAAAGCAAAGGAGGGTAGCTATTCTTCGCGAGGAGCAGCAGTCGTCAGATCAATCCTCGCCTCTGGATCAAGTTAGAGCCATTGGATGCACTGCACGTCAGCCGTTAGATCGTGCTCTGAAGTCTAACCTGGGGCGTTATTTTATTTACAATTATGCCTTTGTCAGAATGTAGTTTCTTTTTCTTTCCTATATTTATTTAAAATATCAATTACGCTCCAAAAAATCACTAAAAATATCCTTAAGCTCCTAGATGCTTGTATTTTCATGCCATATATTTATTTTGCCATTTTAGAACTTTTATCTATTTATTAAAAATAAAAAAAGAGCACAAAAGGCCCATGTTTCACTTTTAAAATTCCAAAAAATATAAATCATTTCTCAAAATTTTCCAAAAGATATATTTTCCTTATTTATGTATTTTTATACTTAGACCAAAAATCACTAAAAATAGAAAAAAAACTCTTAAAAATTGAAAAACCTTAAAAATCTTTATAAAAATTTATAAAATTCCTAAAAAATGCCAAAAATAGTGTTTTCTATTTTGTTATTTTCTTTATATTATTATCCTTATATTAAAATTAATTTGTGGAAATTTTGATATTATTTGGTATTTTTCATCTCCATTTTAATTTGTCCTGTTATTATATCCCTATTTTAGGGTATTTTTTACTTTACATATATATAAATTAGAAAAAATCACTAAAATCACAAAAATAGTAAAAAATTATTTAATACCCAAAAATATTTAATTCTTCAAATTTTGGTTATTTTTATTTATATTTATAGCTCTCTTATCTATTATTGTATATATACTCCTATATATCTTATATTATATATTTAAAAGAAAAAGAAAAACAAAATAGAAAAATAGAAAAAGAAAATGTAAAAAATATAAAATTAAAAACAAAATATACAACAAAAAAGGAAAAATTATTAAAAATTAAAAATCCACAAAAATCATATTTTGGCTAAGTGCTGAGAGACACATTGTGCTTTGATTCTTTTTATCTTGTCTGCCCTGCTCCATTGCTTCCTGTGTCCGACCCCTACTTTCTTGTCACTATACATCTTTAATAGGGTATAATAAATTTTAACTGTTGCTCTTAATTCCTTGATTATCTGTGTTGGTTAAGTTTTGAAACAACAGAGAGATCTGAGTAGTCGCCTCAGTGACAAGTAAAGCTGATTTGTCATCTCATTTTAGCGACTCCGATTTCGCTGCTTTTCAAGTACATGCACTCTTGTTAAGGTTTGGACCTAATTACCGAGACACGCAACCTAAGTCTAGGGGTCCCATGCACACAAAACAAATAAAAATAAGGCGGAAAACTCAAAACAGTAGGAAACAAAATAAAAGAATGTGATAAAACATAGAAAACTGCGATGAGGCCACCAAATGAACAGACACTCGGGCATTGGACCTCATTGTGGAGAGTAGTGTCCAAGACTTAATTATAACAATTTAATAAATTAATGTCACTTTCTCACCATAAATAAATCTAAATAAATTCTACCTTAAATATTTTCTCCTTGCTTCACTTGTTGCCTCTCCAACTGGTGAAAGGGTGAAGACCATCCCAACTTCTAAACTATGGAGAGTACAAAATCATTCCAACTTCAACATGGGAAAAATCTTATTTTTTATTATCGTAGGTGTTTTCTTCCGAAAGATCATTCGTACAGGTAATAGAAACAATCACTCAAAAGTAATTCTATGGAATTATCTGATCCTCCAATAATGAAGACTGGTGACATGTTATCTGAGTTTGAAGAATTTGAAAATTATACACTCGGTACCAAAGAACATAATCAACCATTAACATGTTTCGATGAAACTCATACTGAAAAAAGAAAAGTATTTTTTGGGAGTTGACGTATTGGAGTACGCTTTTGATTTGTTATAACTTGGATGTTATGCATATCGAAAAACTATTTTGATAACATATTTTATACAGTTATGAAATTCACTGAACGTACGAAGGATTCAATTAAATCTTGTCAGGATTTATAAATAGTATGTAATCAGTTGGAGTTGTATATTAAAGAGTTCGATAGTGGAAAGATCAAATTTCCGAAAGGAACGTATACTTTGAACAAGGCTCAAGTGAAAAGTGTATGCGAATGTGCTAGTAAGTTGAAATTTCCAGATGGCTGTGCATCTAATCTTTGAAATCCTTTTTATTCAAAAAAATCATGTTTCAAAGGAATGAAGAGTCACGACTGCCATGCCTTTATGGAAGGACTGTTACCATAAGCATTTAAAGGATTTCTACCAAAAAATACCATGGATGTTATATCAGATATCATTAGATTTTTCCATATTATATGCTCTGCATGGATCTACGTTTATTAGATTGTTATCTCGAATAGAATGTTCATGTTATAATATGTAATATGAAGAAGCTATTTCTACCAGTATTTTAAATTCAAAGGAGCATCTTATGATTCATCTACCATATAAGGCTAAAGTTAGTTGAACAGTCAAGTATAAATGGATGTATCCATTTGAAACCTAATGTCTTAATTTATATGTGATCTTTTCAGTTATTACGTTTAATTTATTGAATATAGATACTCAAAATTACCAGATTTATGTTCATTCTGAAATGTTAAGTACAAAATAAAAGTCGGATGGAGGGTTCCATAAGTTTGCAATGTATGTGTGTGTGTGTTGGGGGCCTTTCAAATAGGACTTGGTCCTTCCATCCTTAAGGAAGGCCAACGATCGTAACCGTTAGATTGAAATCTAACGACATCATCAATTTATTTGCCCAAAAAGGAATTTTGGTCATCAACTTTTGCATTAATTATGTACGTCAATTAATATCCGAAATACTAAATTTAGCTAGTTTTATTTTTGGTATTTTTTGCAATACCATATTTAAAAAATATCCACTTTTGTGCTGGGCGACATTATCTGAGGCATATGTTTGTATCCTCACACATTTTTTTTGTAGAATTCAAGGTTTCTTTTGTAACGACTGTATGTTTTTTGTAGAATCCGTTATTCATTCAAAAAGTCATCAGTTATTTGTAAATTTTGCATGGTTCTTTGTAGAATAGAATTTGTATTATTAATTAGTTTGTAGTTCTTTGTAACGATTATATGGTTATTTTTATAATAAATTTTGTATAGTTTTTTTTGTAAAAATGGTGGTAGTCATTTATGCTTAAGTGATGCGAATATGCAAACCAAATTTGTATAAAACACATCTAAAATGTATAATGCACATCCAAAATGTGTAATACACATCAATATATACAAGATTTATAAAAAAATACAATTTTCATTCGCAAACCATTTGATTTGTAAAAATACATAACAAATATGTATAATACATATCAAAATTGTATAGTACACATTAATATTGTATAGTCATATCAATATTATATCAAACTGCGAATCGTTTTTCATCCATGACTAATTGTAGCACCGTGTACACGCATCGTCATCTGATCTACATATTGCCGTCGTCGTTTGCATGAAGGTCTTCCTAGAGAGCCGCAACATCATTCTCTAGCAACTACACATGCCATCGACATCTTCCTTGCTGATGAGGCCATGCATGATGCTAAAAATCGCTTCAAGAAGCATTCGATCATCATCTTCATTCTTTTAATAAATAAACAGTAAGTGTGCGACGATGAGATAGAAACACCATCAGGCTTTAGAAAACGTTGTGCTTCATCAAGACATTTTAGAGAATGGTCATTATCACCAAAAGATACCAACAACTCACTAACCTAAACACAAATAAGATCAGCAGCACATAAACAGAGAAAAATAAAGCAAAAGTGACGACAATATGCCAAAAGATCCAAACTCACTTTTGGAAACAATCCAAAACATGTAATCAACATCCCAGAATAGATGGGAAATATGGAAATTTGGGAAATAGATACCCACATGTTCATGTAACCATGTCTTACTTTCGTTGTAGATCACATCGGCGCCGAAGCTCTTGGCGGCCGGTTGATGCCCGTCAACCTCCATCCATGAGCGTAGGAGGCAATCTAATTATTCAATATGCCAGAATGATTAGGTTTCTAAATTTGAATAAACAATTAAGATGACATTAATGGATGAGATAATTGAGGTGGTTACATACTATATTTAGATAATATATAAAGACCAAAATGGGTTTTTGCTTAATTTATAAATAATATTAGCATGCCACTAATACCGACCACAAGATCAATTACAAATGGTTTGGATTGATGGCCTTCCTTATGGATGGAAGAACCATCTCTCATTTGAAAGATATCCTATATATATAGGGGACCTTTCAAATGAGGTGGGGGCTTTTCTGAAATTGTAAAAGCCGCTGCGAATTTAGTAAAAACTCTGTAACAGTTTTATAAAAGTATAAATTGTAGATTGTAAAAAAATGAATTTTGTAAATATAGCATCTAAATTCAAATCAATATTTCCATCCATTATAATAATATTTTCATAAGTTTATTTCACTATACATGTTGTGTTAATATTTATTGTTATATGTATGAAACATGAAATTGTAAAATATATTAGAAAGATGCCTAAATTGAGGGTGGCTCACCATATATATGGTGAGCCCCCGCCTCATTTGAAGTTTCTCATACATACATATATATATATACATATATATATATATATATATATATATATATATATATATATATATGAAGAAGTAGCAATCTTTTGTGCAAGGTATTGTCCTAACAAAGTGGAGATGATCCACAATAGATCGAGTAGAAACGAAATCAGTCTCGCTAACGAAAATTATCACATAAGCACCTTTCATCCAACAACTAAGCCAATAGGAGTAAAAGAAAATGTTTGATGTCAAAGAAAAAGAAACAAGCAGCTGAATTATATGTTTTAGACAATTGTGAAGAAATAACACAATATATCGAGTATATTAATATCTATCTTTTATTTTTACGTTTAATTCTCGTATCTTATTCATAATCTTATGAAATAAGAAATTTTGAAAGATAATTGGTAATGAAAATCTATTTTGGAATGAAGAGCATATTTTTAACACTTGTCAGCTTAAATTTTCGGAATGGTTTATAACCAGATGAAAGTTCTAAGTATTAACAAAGAAAGGTTGAGGATGCTAAAAATTTTTTCAGATGGTCTAATGTATCATGTCCAATCATACAATGATTGTTGCGTTATAAAAGCCACAATCAAATACGGGCTAAGCCGGTAACTTTAACAATATTATACATCAATTTCAATGTCGATTTCTAATATGTACATTCTTTATTTGTTGCATACATTTTTATTTTTAAGGTTGCTAAGTTGGAAAGGGAATCATATGTTCGGAAATGGTGGGATAGGACACATGCGAGGGAGAGAAGGTGATTTCCAATGGTCTACTCATGCTGAGGTAAGAAGTGATTGTTAGTTTTTTTATTTATTGTAAGTGATTAACGGAATTATAAATCCTATTAGATATTTTTTCAAATTTTATTTCAAAATCGATATATGACCCTCAATGATGTAAAGTGGACAAGCACTCATAAGGACCAATGATCAACATTTGATAAAACTGTATGGAAACATGTATAGGAAACTAAAATTTAAGTGATTAAATGATTATACAATGTTGTCTATGTGGTTATAAAATTTTGATTATAGGTTTTAGAGGAGAGGGATATTGGTTTCACCAACAGGAAGCGTACACTCGGTGGTCTTCCTACATATTATGTGGAGTAACATTGACACTCTTACTCTACTTATGGACAAGTATCATATTCATAACCTCACTCGTCACAACAACCATCACTATAGGTGGAGTCGCAGATGGCAATGATGGTGGAACAAGTGACCAAGCTGCAAGAAGATTTCACTATATATGTGTAAGAATTAATTTATATGTAATCTAAGTATATTCTAAGCAGTCATGTTTCTTCTCTACTATCTTATATATATATATATATATATATATAATATCCCAAAAGGTCACAAAAGTCTATGGTGCATCAAGAGGAGATTGAAGAAGAAGAGGAAGAGATTGATTCTGGTGAAGAAGCTCGATTGTATGCAAGGTTCAAAGAAATGGAAAAAGAAAAAAAAATCCAAGCAAATTTTGATCTCAAAGATTTTTCGAGGAAATAAGAAATGAATATTATATTTTCTTAATAGTAGAATAGACAATGTCTTTACATTTTAATGATTTTTATATGGTGTTTATTGAGTATTATCTACGTACAATATTTTTAAGTTTTGTAATGATTTTTTTCTATTTCATGTCAAGAAAACTATATTTGCTAGATTTTTCTTTATTTATTTACTTCTATGTAGAAGATATAATAATTACTAGATATATCAATAAGTTGATATCCAATTACTATCTTACGTGTGATATTCAACGGTTATTTTAAACACCTGCAGTGGTTTAGAGCATGTATTACATGTTCGACGGGAGTTCAAAACCTCGACGAACCTGTAAAAAAAATTCCCAGTTCTGGGTTGCTCGCCCACAGGTTCTCAAGTATGGGAAACATGGGAAATAGGTGTGCACATGGGTGAGCACATGTGCTCGCCCAACTTATCAGGCAACCACTGGGAGTGCACATGTGTCCGTCGACCCCGACTTGTGTCTATGCCAGTTGCATGCACAAGTCGAGCGAGCTCATGTGCTTGCCCACCTCTTGGGCGAGCACATGGCTATTATTCATCGAGCACTTGGCGAGCTTAATCATGTTCCCTGATCCTGCATTTTTTTGTAGTGGATCAAATTCCCTTTTGATCAAGTAGGCTTGATTGTATCTATCCTAACCTTGAAACTCAATTCCAAAATTAAACCTACGAACACAAAAAAATTTGTGTATTGGGGGGTATTTGAGTATGTCCTTATACCATATTTGTTTTCTCTTGCTAGGAAAAAACCTTGACATCAAATTCCCTTCGGATCAAGTAGTCTTGATTGTAAACACGATACTTCTTCATTGGTACAACCTCCCCAAAAGATCACCGCTTCTCTTTCTCTTCTTCGAACAACCTCACTTCACTCCTTTTACCTACATCCCAATCTTCAACCCATATGTTAAAGGATTCTTCTTTCCATTTACATCATTGGTTGTAGTATGCTTGAGTTGTTTCTTCAACACTTTCGGCCCCTCCATATTAGAGTAGGAGTTGTTTTCTACCACCTCAAACTCATCTTCAATATCCTTTTTCATCTTGAGAAATGAGAATCCACCTCTCCATTCCTTCACCTTCTACATCTTGTCCCGGAATATTTTATATAGTAGTTTTATTCAATGTATTTAAAATTTAGGCTTGTCTTACTCTTCTCAAAGAGTGTGTCTGTAATACTTCAAAGTGTAATCAAACCCAAAATGTTATGATGAACTTTAGATTCATTCTGCTTTTTCTCTTCCAAACTTCTCATTCCACTTTATTATTCTTATTCTGCAACATACCACTCGCATGTTGATTTCAAATCGTCAGTAGGCAATTTTTCATACAAGCTTGTATTTTTTCTTCTCTTCCTCTTTCATAGAGCTCAAGTATATCATTTTTTAAAAGTAGAATGCATCTCACTCTTTTTGTTCTTCGTTCAATTTTCCTTCATTTTCATTGACCACCCTCTCTACAAGCTCATGATTTTTGTAGTAATAACTATGGTCTCAATATGTAAAAACTAATATGACCCCTTCTCTTTTAATTTATTGATGTATTCCTCAAATACTTACTCCACTGATCTTTGGCAGGAGCATCTTCCTCCTCTTTGTGTGTGCTCACCTCATCCATCACATTATCAATCAAGAGAACCCCTTTTCTGTCGATAGTGTTTGTGTGCATTCCTTGGAAGAGAATCTTAAATCGATACTACCGACCTTTATTTGTTGTCTCCTCCTCCAACTTGAAAGGCCTTGGGGATTTGTCATTGGCCACTTACATGAAAGACACACATTAGATGTTCATTAACGGTGATGAATATCGACTACCTTAACTCATTTATGTTTGTTTGTTTGTTTATTACTCGTATTGAATATATGAGAAGGTTTAACAATATTCTAAAGTAGTCATTAGATGTTGCTTTACTTGATCATTAATAGATTCAAAAAAATGCAAAAAAAAACTATAGATTCAGCTGCTGATTTGATGTCTATCAAGGAACACATGAGGCCTACTTGCAGCAATAAAGACATCCCCATTGATACACTAGGCTCCAAAGACCATGGCCCCATGAAGCCTTTGATGGCCACCCATTCTTAAGATGGAAAGAAGGTGACAACTTTAACATATATGATAATGGAACAAATTGAAAAGCTCAAGGCGACATGGAATCTTGATTGATAGATAGATAAAGTGGTCCTCCCTTCCCATGAGGAAGCTATAATACGAGTGGAAGGGGTAATGAAGGCAATAAGATATGGACGATGCTACGTTCCAAATGCGATGCGCGGTGGGGTTCAGAATGTCGGTAAGGTACAATGTTTCAAGTTGACGTCACCTCTCAAACCCCACATGGGTCATGTTTTGGATCTTGGTACTGTGGAAAGGATGGATTCTTTCTTTCGCGCTCCTATTCCTACCCATACATGTTTCATGCTCCCCTTAACAAAAGCTCCAACCAAGGTCTTCTTGAAATGCATTGCGATTTTTTCAAGTCCATTGTGCATCTTAAACAACCAGACATAAGAATCTCTTATCGGTTTGCACATCAAAGAGGGCTACATCAACATTTAAGGTCATTCTAATGATTTTAATCGGCTCTCCAGCGAAAACTACTTAGTTGTGTTTAGAACGGATACTTTGCCAATGTATTAAGTTTGAGCAACACTTTTAATTGCAGCTTAATATAAACATTTGATATCAAATCATTGGGCCAGAGAAGTACCTCCATGCTATCGCACCGTGATTGTAATCAAATCGAATTTATTTCGATACATACAATACACCTATGTAATCATCATGCCAACGAGATCATCCTCATCGATTTCAGATTACAACTGCTCGATCCATACAATGCAACTACTCAATACAATACAACCGCTCGAACCACTCGACACAAATCAAGCAGTTCGCACGAATTTGCATGGTACGAGCCCACAAAAAGTATGGATTCATGAATTTTATCAAGGAGCGGTCAAATATGAATCTCTCACGTATGCTCAAAAAGGAAAAAGAATGATGTATTTTCAAGTGGTATTTTTAAAATATAGTGAGGATACTTCAAGGATTTTTTATTTTGAGAAACTAGGAATTTAAATCTTATGTATATTTATTCGTAAGGTTAGATTCAAATAAATTACTATTTTAATGGATATTTTTAAACTGTAATATCTCTAATACCCATCCAAATCCATTCCTACGGCTAAATTATCAAGTATTTTTTTAAACAAATCATGGTTAAAAGGGAGTAAAGAAATTTATTGTAACTATAAAAAAATATACATAATTCGAGAAATAAATAAGTATGAATCTCATTTTACACTAAGTTATACTTACAATGTTAATACATTTTGAAAGTGATAATTTTATTTTTAAAAAACACTTAAAATTAGACCAAATTGAGAATCAAATCTTAGATCTTTGAATGCCAAGCACCTTACTTTCCACAAGACCATTTCACATATATTATCTTTGAATTTACTTTTTTTTCTAAATGGAGGGTCATCCTTGAAACAAATAACATTTAGATAAGGGGACAATAATAATTAAGGAGGAGGCATGGTCCCACTATAATCAATACTGGTTCCGCCCTTGGAGCGGCGCCAATGATCAACGGTTTTATCGCAGAATTTGTAGTACTGCAGACGATCCTTCGCTCGATATTATCCACCATACGGTAACCAAATCCTATTTCAACCTCCATGGAATTGAGTTGTCCAAATACCTTTGAGGATTCTGGAAAAGAGAAGTTGATGAATCCCGTTGTATGGGAATATTGGACAGCTGCAGCATTTTCCCAGTGAAACTGCAAGTGGCTCGGAAGGCCTCTCCGCATGGGTTCGGATCCTCTAAGTTAAACATTGATTGTCCCAGTTAATGCAATGTGTATCCAATGGCATCGTTAATTTGCCTGGTGCGTTTGGGTAAAACACTGCAGTACCGTGATTGAGTCGATGAGTTTTGATTAACAGCTTCCTACTGACATATTATACGAAATTGTTCCTTGTAATGCAGGGACGAAACGAGGATTGTCAGCTTAGGAGGGCCAAACAGAATATGAAAATTATTTTTTAATATATATCAAGACTTTTTTACTTAATATGCAAAATTTATTTTGATTTCACATTATACCGTATTAAAAAATACTAAAGAATAAACATATTGTAATATTTTTAAAAATATGAAAAGAAAGATTTGAATAATAAAATTATCAACATGCTTACTACATTAAAAGTATGACTTGGGCATAAATAAATTTTTATACAAAAACTATAATTGTAAGCAAATGTTCCTTTTTTGTAATTTGAAAATGTTCTTGAAAGAAAAAATTAATTGTATTATAATTTTTCATAATATAAAAAACAAAAGAGATCGAACATAATTAAGATATTTAAAATGCGCTCTCATCGACTTTGATTCATACTCATCTATAATTGACTTTACGTGATATATAGGATATTAGGGTTGCATACATATTGCGTTGTATCAGATACACTGCATTATCTGTTTTATACATTTTGACATCTATATCTGTATCCCTTCTAACATGGTATGATTATCAGATGTAAATTACGAAAAATATCCTTTTTATACTCACAAAGTGTTAGCATCATTTTAACAATTGATTAACAACTAAAAGTATCATTCCATCCTATCACTTCTTATATGATTTAGAAAAAAACTCCAACATCTACTCTAAATGGCAACCACAAAATATAAATAAATTTATTGAGAATTTGCTATTATGGAAATTAAATATGAATACATTTAAGAGATAATACGATTACCATCATAAAAATAGCAAGCTAATGTTATCAAGTTTTTCATATACATGTATGGATAATTTACTTTGCATCTATCAATTAATCAATTGAAAAAGGTAAAAAAATAGAAAATATATTTGATGATGTGATACCTGAAGGAATGTTGGATCAAATCAATAGACGAGGATGTCGGGATAGTGTTGAAACGGCTACGTTAGAGTTATGATACAGGAAATTGCCGGAATATTGTCCGTTCATGTTGTTGATATCAGGAAAGGGAAGATGCCAAGGTGGTAAAGATGATATTATAGAGTCAGGAAATTGGAATTAAGGAAATAACGGGCTTTCGGAATTGGAAATTGTAAGAAAAAATTTGAATATACTTAATTGCAACGGGGGCAATTGTCGATGGTATTGCAATCTCATATTAATTGGGGGTGTCGTAACTTCCAATAATCATGAGGGAGTCAACGATTTCATTATCTCTTCAAATTAAGGATAAGGGAAGGCCTCCTCTCATTCCCTAAAATGAGGGAGGGAATGCATAAATTGATGATCTAATTTACCTTAATTAAGTAGGAAGTTTGCACGGGGAGCTAAGGCTCCATGTTTCCAAAAATTGGGGAGGGGAGACACGGAGGAACAGGAGGCCTGCCCCCCTCCCGTCCCCCCTCCCTCCGTCCCTGTCGTAATGGAGGAAAATTTCTTGCATTCTTCTTTCAGGGGATACCCGAGAGGCATCGGAAGACTTCAATGTCCTCTCCACAGGGAAAGCCTAAAACACAAGTGCAAAGCAGTCAAGCAAATAGGTGGATGTTCGGATTCTGGGATCATCGTTTTTTGTGCAGTCAATCAAATAGACGGTACCCGTATGTGGGTTTTGTTTTCGCTGATGTTTAATTTGCGTGGCCTTGTTCGTTTGGGGTATAAAGAGGAATGGAATAAGGGGAATAAGCTCCCAACACGCTTCCTCGTGGTACGACTATTCCCCATTATTTCATCTTATTCCACTCTTATTCCTATCTTTATCCCACCTTACCTACCTTTATTTCACCTTATTCTCCTTATTCTTATCCTCCAGCCGAACGGAGAATAGACCCTTATTCCCCTTATTCCCCATCCTTATTCCTGCTTATTCTCCTACCGAACGGGCCCTTAGGGTTGTGTGCCTCTTTTTGATGTTATCACCTGCGGTCTTTGTGGGGTTTTTTATTTAAGTAGGATGTATCATAACTTTTAGAGTGTATTTGGTACGCGGGTTTGGGTGGATTAAATTGGAAGAGGGCAGCACGATTTTTTATTTTGTTATTTGGATAAAGGGTTATACTGGTGGTGGATTTGTTGTAATATAATTGTATTGAAGTTTGGAAAAGTAAGTAGTTATTATGATGTGATTGTATTAAATTTTGGAAAAGTGAGTAAAAGTGTAGTAGTTTATAATTTTTTTATAATATGATGGTATAATATATTTTTTTGATGGAATTGATGGAAGAGAATTGATTTATTTAATATTTTAAAAAAGAGAAAGAGTAGAGCCCACATGGGAAAGAGAAAGAATGGGCTAAGGGGATTACCCCCTAGCAGAACGGGGCTTTAATGGCTGGGGGATCCTCCCATGGTATGGTTCCTTTCCTTTTATCAATGATGATTGAACTTGATCTTTGAAAAAAAACTAACTAATTGTTATTATGGTTTGGGCAACATGCATCCAACTGATCAATAATATTTACTGTACATAAATAATATAGATCGTGATATCTATATCCCTATCCAATTGCAAGAAGATATATATATATATAGGGATCAGGGAAGCTGCACCGGCAGGTGTAGCTAACTAGCTGCACCCGGCCATTTTTTTCATTGATTTTTTATGTTTTTTGAAATGAAACCTAGGCGAATTTAAATCACCATATATCACCATGATATCATATCAATTTCAACTAAATTCGACACTTTTATCTTCTCCATCAAGACTATCACATTTTAACGGTCTCAGAATTATTGAAATTGACCCTATCTAGATGGGCATGTTAGGATTGTATGTTTTGCATGAAATTTGAAACACATATTCTAATCAATAAACTAAGTAAATCTCCATAAGTTTTTTCAAAAAAATAAAAAACCAATAAGAAAAATGGCCTGGTGTAGCCAGTTGGCTGCACCTGCCGGTGTAGCTTCCCTTTAGCCATATATATATATATATATATATATATAGAGAGAGAGAGAGAGAGAGAGAGAGAGGGAGGGAGAGAGAGAGGAGAAACTTCAAATGAGGCAGGGTCTCACCATATATATGGTGAGACACCCTCAATTTAAGTATCTTCCCAATATATTTTACAATTTCTTATTTCATACATATAACAATAAGAGGAAAGGGAGCCTACTTTGTGAAATAGGTAACCTTACCTACTTCACATTCTATTTTTGGTAAATTTTTTATTTTTTTGAAAAATAACACCGTCGATTTTCATAACTATACCCCTCTAATATGTCATTCAAATTTCATCAAAAACAGAGACTCCTACAACTTCCATCCAGACAGTCATTTTTTAACGGTCACAGATTTGTTGTATCTTACCTGTTCTGGATGGAGGCCGTAGTAGTCTCTATTTCTGACGAAATTTGAATGACATATTAGAGGGATATAGTTATGAAAATCCGCAGTCATATTTTAAAAAAAAATAAAAAATTTGTCAAAAATGGAATGTGAAGTAGATAAGGTTACCTACTTCACAAAGTATGCTCCCTTACCTCTTTACAAAATTCATTTTTTTACAATGTTACAAAACTATTACAGAGTTTTTACTAAATTCACAGTGGCCTTTACAATTTTAGAAAAGCCTCCACCTCATTTGAAAGGTCCCCTACTTTTTATTGAAGACATATATCTATACAAGTTATATTTGTATAGTATGACATGTACTCGTATTCGCAAAAAAAGTGCCGTAGTAAACAGAATGATCGGCAAAAATGTTTTGGTTGAAGATGGATACACGAACAGAAATAATCAATATTTTGGTCTAAAGATATTTTTTCATATTATTCGTATTTGGAGAAAAATATCTAATACCATATCATATGTATTTGTATATGTATAGTAAAAATTAACTATGTTCGTATCCGTAAAAATTATTTGCATCCGCAAAAATCGTTTGGAAAAGAATTTCCGTATTTATATCCATGTTATCCTTATGCGCAAGAAAATCATTCGGATACCATATTATATGTATATGTGTCCGTATAACAAAAGAACCTATACGTTTCATTAACCACAAAAGTTATTTATACCTACATCCATATTTTGGTTGATTATAAAAAAACTACCTATATTTGTGTCCACAAGGAAAAAAACATCTGTTTTGGTATAAGATTGATACAACAGCAGATACTTGGATCTGCATTTTTTTGTCGCACAGATGCAATAGAAGACATATATTCATATTTTGTTGGAAGTCATATGTTCAAATTATACATATCTACAAGATTTATCTAGTTATAATAATATTATTTATATGTATCTTATAACACATTTTTTATAGGTAACCAAGAACATATGGAAGATATATGCGAACAATTGGTGATTAATGTTCCAATCCAAATCCTCTTCAAATAGCACATGTACTTTGAATGATATGTCGTTCATCTATAGCATGTTTCTCTCTAGGTAAAGTCAAAATACTAAGACAATCCAAATCCTCTTCAAATAGCACACAATGATTTACATGGTGGGTGCAACTTTTTGAGCAGTTTATCTCAAGGGACTAATTTTTTATGACACAAGATCCAAAGGAAAAACAATACCTTGCAGTCATAAATATTTTTGACCATAGGTTTTATAAGGGGAGGAAGTCAGGAAAAGCACTCCGACTATGCCATCTAAAATCATAATTACTGGAAGGCTCTATTCGGTAGGGGAATAGTCACAGTAATAAGGGCACTATTCCCCTCCCCTTCTCAAAGTTGTAGGGGTATTCCCTTCCGGTACCCATTGGAGACCGCACCTCACCCTGGGTGAAATAGAGGTGATGGCATATTCTCCACCATCATCAATGGCTATCTCCTCTTCCCCTCTCACATGCTCCTCCAGCCATCTACCATTCCCTTATGTTGTGATGCTTCCTCCAGCAGGCCCCTCCCCTCTCAAGTTCTCATGTGTGGTCTGCTTTCGCTTCATCTTTTACAGGCCATCCTTGCATCATATGAATGGAGAATCTTGTCATGGAGGCCATTTCAATGTTGGTCGGTGGTGGCATGCTTAGCTACTTAGTCCTTACCACAACCTTCTACGATAGAGGAATGGTTTGGGAATGTGTTGTCTTCTCTACTATGTGTTTAGACATGGAATCTAGGATTTCTATGACCACCTCGAATCCCTATACAAGGGCCCAGAAGATAAGCTTTGATCGTACATCACAACTGCTTGTTGAGATTTTCCTCCTTTGCATGTGCTTTCATTTATCTTCGACACCATTGGCTTTCTGGATTGCGAGGTATATGATCTATCGTTGCTCTTGCAAGCTGATTGTCGTATATGATCTATCGTTTTCCAATCTTTGTCGCCAGTAGTTTACGTTTTATGTTAAGCAAACATGATACTACTCTGTGTTATTACTGATTCGTTTTGTGTTAAGCATGACTTGATTAAACATGATACTGGTTCTTCTTCCAGTTTTTGCCACCAGTATAGTCGGCTTTGGTTGATTAAGCATGATAGTAAGATTAGGTTGTTGGTTGCAGTAAGGTAACCATGACTTGACTAAGCATGATATATAGTCAGTATAGTTGTTGGCTACTTCTCTGTGTTGGACTTGATTAAGCATGATACCTCTCTTTCTGTATTTCTCTACATCATAATTGGATTAGATTTGCTTGCCTGATGTTGATTAGATGTTTGAGCATGATTAAGTCGATGAGATGAGATGTGTAAACCAAGTTTTATTTCTAGCTTGCCTATAAATTAGTTCAGCTTGCTTCAAATGTGATCAGAGGTAACTAATGAATCCAGGATTCATCTCTTTTATTCTTTCATTTTGACTAAAATCCTTGATAAAATACATGTAAATATTCACTTCTCACTAATTAATATTCTAATCTCATTTGTTAATATTACATATTTAACGCTTTTTTTATCCAAAATAATATAATAAAGAGAAAAATAAAAGAAAAAGAAAAAAGGATGTAGATATGTAAATATGTACAGACCGATCCTAACCCCAAGACTAGTTCAATATTGACTTGCTCGATAAAATAAATAAGTAGGGGAAGATAAAGATCATAATCTATAAAAATATTAGAAAATCAAAAACATAAATGTACAAGACGCATTTTTCACCTTGTACATGTGTTTACCTACTTTATTTATCATTCAAAAAATTTCAAATCAAAGTATTTTTCTTCATTAAAGTTTTTATAATAGTATATATTAATTTATAAAAATATCTAAAAATTATTTATTTTAAAAATTAAATAATTACAACGAGCCGTAAATGAAGGTTCTTAACTAGTTATAGAAACTTTAAACTGACAAAACACACTTTTCAACTCCGTTTTATAATTAATACTATTTATTAAAAATAACAAAAAAACGTAGAAGTGTGAGTTGTGGCATCGGACACCTTTGTATATATGTATAATATGTATATAAACCTTCTTTAGTTTTTATTTACTTATTCCTAATTTTGGTTATTTAATTTTTTTTCTAAAGTGTTTATAAAAATCAGTAGAAAAATATAAAAATATAACTAAAATTAATTATGAATAAATATAAAAAAATCCCAAAACTAAGAAGTTGTAAAGGTGAACTTCTAAACCTTATGTCTCGGTCATATAAACTCTGAATTGGGTATACTCACTTTTAAAGTTCGTTTTATAAAATTATCTATCAAATAAAAGTGATTTCACTAAATATGGAGTTAATATGCGAAAAATAGGTTTTAGGACCCTATTGGTATAATTATACTATAAATATTTATTTTATTTTATTTGTGTTAATTCTTCTATTTCTGTACTTTATTAATATTTTTAATGTTATGTTATTAATATAAAATAAAAATAACATTTATTAAAACTAAATTATTTAAAAAATTAAATGAATTATTATATAGGTATAATATACCTATATATATCTATTTATTTAACTAGTTAATTATTTATAATTTGTATTTATTTATTTATTATTTTAAATCTTGGTTTGATTTGTTAAACTGAGGTTTGACCAGTCAACCTTGGTCTTCCTCCCTCATTTCTTCCCCATGCACCTTTCTCTCTTCTTCCTTCCTTCTCCTACCATATCGTCCTCCCTTCCATGTCTTCTCTTCCTTCCTCCGTTAGTTGTCCCAATGACCTAGTGGTCCCAAGTGTCTGCCTTCGAGCAAGAGTTCGAGAACGAAGGATCCAACGTGATCTCGTGGTGTGAGCTCCGCTCCGCCGCGATCCAGCCCTGACACAACTGCGCGTTAAGGCGAAGATAGAGCTCTTCCAAGCTCATCCCCGGGAAACCTCCTCCATTTTCATTGGATCCAAGTTATATCCCTTATATTTATTCTCTTATTCTCGTCGCCTTTTATTCCCCCTCTTCTCTTTTTTTCTTTTCAAATCGATTTCAAAATCAATCCAATTTCATCACCACATCGATCACTACGCTTCTCCACCTTCATCCATCACCTGTTCATCTCAGATCGACTCGGATCTGAGCCTAGATCCCTTCCTTCATTACGTTGGGATCAACCAACCATGTCCATTTGTTTCTTCATGTAACATTCAGGTTGAGGATAGCATCCTCAAGTCTTAGCTTACAATTTGTAGTTCCTATTCTGGAAGTTCAAAGCCTCGAGCAGCTAGAGAACTATCATCTACGAATGATATCCGTAGAGTCAATGAGGACAAGCTCTAATCGAAAGACCGCCAAAGAACATAAGAGCTCTGATTTATGATCGGAGATTAATGTGCCTTCTCCACCCTTCGACCTGGATTTTGAATGAAGTTAGATCATATCTCCATCGATCGCTGCTCCACTGTGAAACCACGCTTCACCATCACCCTTGTAATTTAGGGAAGAATAGATCTGGTCCTAGATTTTATAGGAGCCACATGATCAAGCTCTGATCACACGGTAATGATCGTGCCACGCAGAATCCCTAGTTGAAATAAAAGTCGTCTGATCATCCAAGGATCAATGGCTAGAATCATCCACCAATCCACCTCCTAAGACACAAGTGCTGGGAATGTGTGTGGCAGATACTTTTGTGATATTTGCATTACAACCTTCGAACAATTGTTATTCTGTGAACAAGTCCAGGTAGCATCGCTCTCGTGGCTGAACATGTGACCTATGGTCGTTTTGTGTGTTATATCCTCGTGTTTCCTGCATTTTACACATGTGCTCTTTATTTCAAGATATTACTAGTATACCCATATACCAATAATTAAATAAAAACTATATAATTCATATTATAACCAAATACAAATAATAAAAATATAATGAAATAACATAAAATATATAGCATTATTTTCTATACAGTGTCAAATTAGTTTTGAGAAATAAAAAGTATTTTCTGTTTTTAGTAAATCATTAAAACATAAAAAACATAACAAACATTAAAATTACATAAAAATTATAAAATACATATAAAAATCCTGAAATAATTTAGCTATAGTATATCTCACTATATTTTACACAGAAAATGAAAACAAAATAAAAATTGAATAATAAAATGCATAAAAAAATTAAAAATACACAAACCTTAAAAATTCATAACTAATTCAATAGAAAACATAAAAATATGCACAACACCTTGTTTTAAAGGTATTTTTATCTACTTTCCAATAACAATAAAATAAAAATATTCTTATTTACTATTTATAAATAAAAAATACTTCCATAATTTTAATAAAAACATTATTTTTCAATTTAAAATTACTCCGAAACCCATAAAAATTCCAAAAACAACTCAAAAATACATAAAAATAGTAAATAAAATTCAAAATTTAAAAATCACAAAATAAAAATCAAATAAATAATATAAAACTTAGTACTTATAATTCATTACTTATAGGTATATAAAGCCACAAAAACATTACAAAATACATAAAAAATAAAAATACATAAAATGTTCATAAAAATAAATAAAGTCAGGAAACCTTCATACCTTAGACACGCTACCTATTTACCTTAGTTTCCATAGTTTGCCTCCCTGAGTTCGACACTCACGTACTTATTGTTATACACATTAGTTTAGGAGTATAAATAAAAATGTAAAAATTTTCTGTGCATTTCAATTGGTCACCACAACGATACTTTTCTATCTTTTTAGATGACCTGACCGGTTGATTTTTCAGTAACCAAGCTGTCTTGGATCTAGTGCTTCTGGTAATGTTTTATTTGAGAAATAATTATCAAAAAGAGGTTTTGATCCTCCAATAGGATGGGAAATTTTTTTGTGGGATTTCATGTCAATGTTTGCTTCCAAACGGGAGGCTTGGTGTTGTTTAATGGTAGCTAGCCTAAGATTATGTGTTTTTAAGTCTTCCTGATTGTTATAGGTGAATTGGAGCTTGAGTTGAGATATTTTTGCGGTTTTGAAATTTGATCTAGGGCTTTTAGTAAGATTTTTTCGAGTAAAATGTTGTTTTGGAAGAAGGTTTTGTTTCTCTTGTAGTTAGGCAAAAATATTACTTTAGATCTTCATGTCAGTGTTTGTTTTAAATATGGATGTTTGATGTTGTCTAATGGTAGTTGGCCTAAGATTTGATGTTTTCAAGTCTCGTTGCTTTCTTGAGCTACATTATTGCTTGACTTTGGGTAATTTAGCTTTATCTAAGATCTATGTTTTTCGAAAGAAGATTTTATCTCTGTAGTTGGATGGGAAGAATGTTTGATTTTATCCAAGGTCAATGGCAGCTTGAGAAAGGGCTAAGTTTTGGTGTTGTTTAATAGCTTTTGGTCAAAGTTTGGTTTTGTTAACTGTGAGTGCTTTCTATCATTGCTTAGGGAATTTAATCCTTATCCTGATTTCCTGCCTAGCCTTTTCTTGTTTATTCACTCGTTTTGGGTTGAAAGTTGATTTAGGGCTTCTAATAAGATTCTTTCGAGTAAAATTTGATCTTGAGAGGAGGTTTTATTGCTCCTGTAATTAGGTAAAAATATATTTTTTATATCTTCATGTCAGTGTTTACTTTAAATATGGGTGCTTGTTATTGTTTAATGGCAATTGGCCTAAGATTTGGCATTTTTAAGCCTCATTGCTTGCTTGAGCTGCATTAGTGCCTGAGTTGGGATAATTTAGCTTTGCCTAATATATGGTTTTATTGATAAAGGTTTTAACTATGTAGTTGGCTGGGAATGATGTTTCATTTTGTCTCTGGTCATTGACTACTTGAGAAAGAGCTAAGTTTTGATGTTGTTTAATGGCTTATGGGCTAAGTTTGGTTTTGTTAATGATGTGTGCTTGCTATCATTGCTTTGGAAATTTAATCCTTATCTGGATCCCATGCCTAGCCTTTTATTTTTTTTTCTTTTTTAGTTGTTTTCTGTTAAAAGTTGATCTGCGACTTCTAGAAAGATTCTTTTGAGTAAAATGTGGTCTTGAGAGTAGGTTTTATTGCTCCTATAATTAGGTAAAAAAATTAGCATCTTTAATTTGGTGTTTACTTTAAATATGAATGTTTATTGTTGTTTAATTGTAGATGGCCTAAGATTTGATGTTTTAAAGTCGCATTGCTTGCTTGAGCTGCATTAGTGCTTGAGTTGGGCTAATTTGTCTTTGCCTAAGATCTATGTTTTCTTTAAAGAATATTTTAACTTTGTAGTTGGTTGGGAATAATGTTCGATTATATCCTTGGTCAATGACTACTTGAGAAAGGGCTAAGTTTTGGTTTTGTTTAATGGCTTTTGAGCTAAGTTTGCTTTTGTTAACTATGAGTGCTTGCTATCATTGCTTTGGGGATTTAATCTTTATCACGATTTCCTACTGAAAAATCGCATACGATTTAAAGATAAGAAGGTCGTTGTACTGACCAAATGGATTTTAGTAGAAAATATATTTTTATTTTTTATACAACAAAACTAAAGTGTATAGTGTTAGTACAGGAGTACCGAACTCACGGTGGCAAACTATTGGAAACTAGTGCTAAATGGTAGAAAATTAAGGTAAAAATGGGGTTTCTAATTTTTATTTATTTTTAGGGATTTTCTTGGGTTTTTATTTAATTTTTGTGAATTTTTTTATTGTTTTTATGATTTTCAAGTATTTTATAAATTTTTTTAATTTAGAAAATGTTTTGTAATTTTTAATTAGTTTTTATTTTATTATTTTATGTTTTAATTTTGTTTTACTGTTTTGTGAATTTTTAAGTAGTTTTTAAGATTTTTATGGATTTTGTATTATTTTTAAGGTGAGAAATGTTGTTTTTTTGAAAATAGTCAAGTATTTTTATTTTTAAAATAGTAAATAATATCAAAATATATGTATTTTATTTTTATTAGGAAGCAAGTGAAATTATCTTTAAAATGATATGATGTACATTTTTTATGTGATTTTTATTGATTTAGTTATGATTTTTTAAAAGTTTTTTTGTATTTTGATTTTTTATTGGTTTTATTATTCAATTTTTATTTTGTTTTTGGTTTTCTATATAAAATATAGCAAAATAAACTGTAAGTAATTTTTTTAGAATTTGTAAAGGTGTTTTTATATTTTTTATGATTTTATGAGTTTGTTATATATTTTTTGGTATTTTTTAATGATTTATTAAAAATAGAAAATATGATTATTTTCAAAAACTGTTATAATACTTTATATAGTATATTACTATATACTTATACGTATTTTTATTATATTTTCATATTTTGTATTTTATGTATTATGTATATAGTATGTATAATATTAAATATACAATGTGGGAGTATATGTGTATGAAACAGTAAATGTAAGAGGGGCGCGTGAAATAGTAGAGAGTTGGGGGCAACTCACACAAAAATTCCAGCAAGATGTGTTGTCCATGTGAGACTTCAGAGCCTGGACCTATTCGGAAATGAAAGAAGCCCGAGGGGCTTAAATACAATTTGGCCCAAAAATATCTGAGACGCATGTGCTTCACATGTGCATAGCTTAAACGGTTAGGCAGTGGGGTATCGATGTTGTTGTCGCGTTGTGAGATGACAACCATCGGATCAAAGCCAATTAGACTACTAGAAATTCATCTGTGATCTCATGCATGGCTGAGTGTGGTGCATTCGATCAAAGATGATCAAATGGCTAAAATGAAAAGCCCCAAATCCAATTGATGGCTCCTGCTTGGTTTGAAATTTGGCAAAAGTCTTCGATGGATTTCGAGTCCCGATCAGATGAGCTCCAGTCGGCTATGTTCGAAGCGACAAAGATCTTTATGTTGATTATCATCACGAAGCTTGACTCGGATACGATGCTTGGACCGATCTACTGCATGGGATGATAATATGATCAGAGTGGTCGTTAATGAAGGCGCTACTATGATTCTTCGAGGTGAGCTCTCGATGATAAGGGGTTCGATCTTGGATGATGTCGGTTAGCATGCGTATCTCAATCTATTGCAAGTGCTTTATCCGCGAATCGGATGGAGTGGACTCACCCTACAGATTGCTCAATAGATCTCTGATGTAGATGCTCTGATTCGTTTCGAATCAAGGGAGGTTCTTTTTTGATGCTACTCAATTAAGCTCAGAATCTCACTTCAAATTTGCAAATGCTTCTAGAGGGAGGACTTGCTTCAGTCGTGCTCCTTCTGCAAAGAGGTTAAATGACTCGAGCATGAAGGCTCGGCCCCAAATCAAACAGAGGAGGGTGAATGATGAGATCCATCGACGATGGCAGATATGGAACTCAAAAATCTCCGGCCACCGTGCGTGGCCGAAGGTGTCGGGTGTGGGAGATAGAATATAAATTAAGGTATTTCAAAAAATGAATAGATTGGTGATAATCGAGATTTTGGATTTGCAGAGAAATGACTGAGAAGAGAGTGATTGAGAGGAGAAGAGAGAGGATGAGAAGAGAAGGGAAGAAGGAAGACAGAAGATAGAGGACCTACTTGGAATGCGGATGGAAGTTGCATGTGCACTAAAGCTCGAGCGGAGCTCCACAATCTTCGCCTCGACGCACGGCGTCACAGAGGCTCTTCTCACGACGACGCGGAGCAGCACGCTAGAGATGGATCGTGTTGGAGCTATCTCCTCCTCTCGATCGGTAATGGTGAAGCCCTATCACAACTCGCTACCGGAGCTCATGGAAGTTGAAGGTGGCTAAAATGGTTGATAGCCGATTAATGGGGGTCTAGGTATCCTCTTACAGGCGAGGAAGAGGGGTGGATCCACGAGGGTTTGTTGTCCAAATGGCGTAACAGCCAATGGCCGGAGGAGAGGAGAAGAGGGAGAAGGGCTTCGGGCGGTGGAGGACGGAAGGAAGAAGAAGAACCGACGGGGAAGAGAAGAGAAAAGGAAAAGGAAGTGGGAGAAAGTAAAAAATAAAATTAAATAATAATCAATTAATATAAATAATAATTAGTTAAACACTAATTAGATTAAAAAAATTAATTACCATATAATTAAATATATAATTACTTAAATCAATAAGTAGTTAATTAAATAAATAATTTATTAAATAATTAATATATATCAAATTAATTAATTAAATTAATAAATAAATTGATAATAAATAAATAAATTATTTATTTTAATTTAAGAATAGAGTATTCATAAAGTTTATAAATATAATAATATAAATTAAGGTACATTGTATATTATATAACAATATGGTCCTGAAACCCACATTTTGCATATTAACTCCAATTTTAGCGAAATCAATGTCATTTGATAGATAATTAAATAAAATGTACTTTAAAACTGAGTTTACGCAATTCGAAGTCCATATGGTCGAGTTATGAGGTCCGAAAAATTTAGGTAGCAGCTTCGTTGTTTCAAGATTTATTGGCATTTTGACTTAAGTTATATTTTATATTTTTATATTGATTTTTAGAAGTATTTTGGAAAAGGAATTAAGTTAAACAGGGTTATGGATAATTAATTTAGAAATCAGGAAATTTCTACATATAGTACATGTAGACAACGGGGCCCAAATGCCAAAACTCATTCATTTTATTCTATTTTTTATTGATATTTTTAATAAAATAGTATTATTGATAAAATGAAATTTAAAAGTGAGTTTGGTCGATTTGGACTTTTCTATGAATAGTTATGAACCTCGGAAGTCGGCTTTTACAGCTTTTTCGGTTCATCGTAATTAATTATTTTTATGTTGAATAATTTTTATGATATTTTTTTATAAAATAATATATATTTTTGTAAGCAACTTTTTATAGAGGGAGTATTTTGATTTGAGATTTTCTAAATGATAAATAAAATAGGTGAAATATTTACAAGTTGGAAATTTTGATTATATATTTAGTCTCAGTTTTCTGACATTTGTATAACTTATGATCCTTATCTCCCCCGACTTATTTATTTTGTCGATCAAGTCAATATTGACCTGGTCTCTGGTTTAGGTCGTTAGGTATATTTTATATACATCCTTCTTTTCTTTTTATTATTTTATTTTTGATAAAATAAGTGCTAAATATATAATTTTAACAATTGTTGTTAGAATGTTAATTAATGGATATTAATGAGTATTTACATGAATTTTACTAAGGATTTTAGCCAAAATGAAAGAATAAAGGTGATAAATCATAAAATCATCATTCCCTTATATTTTACTTTTGCTAGTCCCTTAGCAAACACTTATTCTATAAATAAGTGCAAGCAAAAAGAAAAAGAAAAAGAAAAAAGGAAAGAACTTAAAACATGCTTGTTTCTTTAAACTGAATCTCGCTTCACCCAAAATTGAAAACTCAGATTAGGCCTTTGGATTAATAGTGTGTTGCGACTCTATTAGAATTAGGATTTAAGCCTTGACAGACCTCAAGTTCCACAAATCCTTATCCAGGTTTACATTAATAGTCATCTCAAATCCACCTATTCATCACACAAATTTTCAACTTTGAAAGTTATATGTACTATGTGTGAAAGGTTTTATCTCTTCATGCTTAGAGAAGTGAAGAAACTGCTCATCCCAGTAATACACTCCCATTGGACCCTCATCCAGCTATTCTATCCTCGATTAGGGGGTATTTTCTTCTAAGGTTAGGTCTTGTTGTGTCGACAATCAAATATAGAAAGAAAGAAAAGAATGGGAAGAGAACTGGAGTGTGATCAGTGTAATTACATCTCCTTGTGAAGCCTGGCTAGTTTAGCCAAGTCTCCACTAAGATAATGCAGGCTATTCTGAAGCTTGGACCATTGTGGTCGAATTTGCATTTGGAGTATTGCTTCTTTTTGGTAGACATGATTGTTGCACTACATAAATCTTTTATGCTCCGACAGATATAGCATCTTTTCTTTCCGTCCATTTTTTGGGGTCTTGGAAAAATATACCAGCAAATCCTTCCCTCATCTGAAGCTTTATTTTAACCCCAATCTCTCCCGTCGTTAAACGTCAGTGCCACTAAACAAGGAAGGAAATGCACCACCGAAATGGATTGTCCTTCGCAGCCCCATGCAAATCGAGCTAAATGTAGAGTGCATAAGTTCAAAATTTGTTCAAATGGAGAAGAGTTAAACAGATGACACCAGATGTCCTACTTAGGCACATTCAAGTTGAATTCCGAACACGGTCTCATGGAACCCGAAGATTTAAGTCTAAAGGACCTGAAGAGTCTTAATTCTAGTTCCTATGCCTTTTAAATTAAGTGGATTGAGGCCTAAACCAAGCTCCATCTCTCAGACTTAGATCCATTCGGTTCAAGAATCAGATTTGTTCTGAAAAATACGAATGAATGCAACAATTTTTTATGAAGTAGATTTTTCAATTCAAACTTTTTAAGTGGTTTTTAAGAATTTTGTAAATCTTTATTAAAATTTAAAAATTTTCAATTTTTAAGACCTTTTTAGAGTAAGTGGATTAATTCAATTTACATGAATTTTATACATTTTACAAAGGATTTTATACATATTTTATATACAAGATTATACGGCTTTCATACAAGATTTTACAAGCATTTTTACAAGTTTTAATTAAGGATTTTATCTAAGAAATTTACAACATATTTTATATACAATTTTTTAGCCATTTTTTTAGTAAGTCATATTTACGGTTTTCTTTAAGGCTTTTAGAAATTGAAAATTTATACACCCATACTTTTAATTATCCATATTATTAAAAATAAAATAAAGTATGAGTTATGGCTTCTAAAGTGTGTGTGTGTGTGTGTGTCTATGACACCCCCTATACTTAGCATGAACTATATCTTCATAGTGATCAAAAGAGCGGTAAGGAAGACATAACTCGGGCTAAGTATAGATTGGTTAAAAGAATTATATACTACAATGACTCAAAAAGAATTATGAATAAACTAATAGAAGTCAATCATCCCCTCTGTACTTAGGATCAAATAATCCTAAGGATAGCAGACTCAAAATCAAAAATGATCGAGGTCAAGAGAATGTACACAATCAATGGCTCGGCTTGTCCCCCCATACTTAGGGTAAAAGATCCCCAAGTATAGAGAAGAATATTAACAGGTGAGGGACAAGCGAGCAAGAAGACGATCCAAAATCGAAGATGATCAAAAGTTGAGATGAGCGATATTACCCCCTATACTTAGGGAAAAGCGCACCATAAGTATAAGCAACAACATAGGTAATAAAACAGAACGATTTGATCAAACACAGTGTCTACACCCTCCTATACTTAGGATAAATCACATCCTAAGTATAGTAAAAATCCTAAGTGAAATCTAGGGGTGTAAGACAAACAAAAGAAAGAAAGAATAAAATCAAAAATATATAAAAGTGAACAATGTTGAGATGCCTCTCAACGAGCGCTAGAGTTTATGCCCCTAGCTAGGTGCAAAGGATAGGACAAAGCAGTGTTGAGGTTCAGGACAACATCTGTAATGCGAATGTCGTACTATCATTGCAATCTCGGTGTGAAAGCAACAACAAGCTCAGCAAAGTCAAGCGAGACACTCAAATAATCAATCAGGCAGGTTTCAGCTACCAAGAAAAAAGAAGAGAAAATAAAACCAGGTTTCTGTAGCATAATATTATTGGCTCACGATGAGAATGGAGCGACAGAGCAGAGCCGAAGAAATCGAACGTGGAGAAAGAAGAATCAATCACGTAATCATCCACATCAATCACCGTCTCGAAAAGGTATGAAAAATCATGATCAAGAGACTCACTATGAAAACTGATATTCGATGTACCTAGGTAAAGAAATCGAATAAATCATCGAATATCTCAAAGATTGGCTAATCCTCGCGAGGGTCATCGACGAAAGAAAACTTAAATTCAGAAAAATTGGAAGAATCATGATACTCAAGAGAATCATCATACTCAGTCTCGACATCTGATAAATCAGACGTATATGCATAAAATGGGATCGAGTAGAGAGAACACATCTACTGCGGATAACCCCCGGGAAGAGGTGAAAAATCAGACTAACTCGAAGAAGAAAATGAACAGTCATGCTCGAATAATGGGTTCCCTCTCGAAGTCAGAGAAAATTCGTCTACAGACTCAGAGAGAAAATTCTCAAAAAGATCCAAGTCTAGTTAAAAGAGATCATTGACCTGCCATAGTGAAGAGAGCAGATCTGGGGACAGGAGGTCAATCGGAGTTCTAACCTCACGACAAGATGAACCACGATGACGAGAATCAACAGATGAAGCCACAAGATCTGGTTGAAATGGAGTACACTCGTCATCACGAGGCAAAAAGAAGAAGAAAGAGGGCGAGAAGAATGAAGGGAGGGAGGGAGGGAAACAGACAGTGACCGCTAAAGACTTAAAAATCAGACTCATACCACCAAATCAAACGCAAAGCAAACCCAGATTTCACCAACTCAGCCCGATGATGACTATAAAAGTTCAGTCGTTTATCTTTTCAGTTTAGGGTTAATTGACAAAGCAAGTCATCTCACAGATTATCGAGTTTGTAAGTGCTCTAAACTTCCTTGGAAGATTGTCCTGAGTTCTTACAGAGAATTATCTATTCTCAACCAATATGGGAGTAAGTACAGACCGTTTCCAGCAACCCATGTTTACTTGAGGACAGAGCCATACACAGAGTCCTCTAAACCTCCCACTCTGCTAAGGAAACTTAGACCGTTTCCGAGTACCTGAGATTCCCCAATGAAGAGTAAGTGATTAACTGTATGAATCAGTAGTATTCCAAAAGAAATCTAAGATCTGGATCTAGCCTTAAGGGTCGTCTGTCACTCACAAATCTGGAGAGTACCTATCACACATTCGCTGGGGGTTGCTCTCCAAATCAAGTGGAGTCCATTACATTTATTTTTAGAGTCAGATAAAAGTTAGCAGACCCTATTTTATTTTTCCATTATCTCTTTTTTTATTTTTTTCAAACAACGTCTAATGTATTTTTATCTTTTTGTTTTTGACCTATATAAGCATACACCTAGGTTGTGCGTCCTAAGTCTAATTACAGAAGCGCAGACAAGGAAACATCTAAAAATCCTAAACAAGCACCTAGCCTTGAAAAAGCTGCGGAAAATCATCGAGAAAATTGTGATGTGAGAAAAGTCACGGTAGGGTGCCATGTTCCAACAAGTGCACGACACTCAGAGAAACATATCTCAAGAAAGAGAGGGAGGAAGGTACAAGTCGTGATGCCCTTACAGGGCCCCTTGTACAAAATAGAAAAATGGTAAAGTTCCTTTGATTTTTTTTATTTTTACAAAGATTACAAGAAATTAAAAAAATGTGGCTCTCTAGTTCTCAGTAGTGCGGCTCAACCTGTGCTGCACAAATTAGAAACAAAAAATCGTGAAGTTAAAGAAAATGATAGCTAAAAGAAGACCCTAAACCTAAAGTCTACGGTATGCCCTAGTGTTGCCTCTCTGGTGATGAATCCCAGTTTCATCACTCTAAAAATGATTAATTAAGCTTAAATCACTAAAAATCATTGTCATTTCTTCATTTATTTAGCATAATTTGCATTCATGCATGTTTTGATAAGAATTGCATTTTATCTCTTATTTTCACACAAAATAAGAAGCCAAAGATCCCAACCAAAATTGACCTAAAAATAGCCTAACTTCCCTAATTTTTAACTAATTCTTGCTAAATCCAATTGACCCAAAACCACTCCATTGTGTACATATCACTGACAAGAATAAATGAAAAATACAAAAAAATTTACTAACCTAAATAAGTGGACCAAAAACCCAAACCCTAGTTCTAGGATTTCCAGACTAAAATCTCAATATCTTCCCCATCCAGTGTCTGATTTGATCCTACTCACTTTTGAACTAATGTACATTCAATTATCTTAAAACAAGACCAAGTTCAAGAGAATCGGAGTCATATGTGAAAGTTGGGTTTTGGGCCTCTTTTGTACATTTTGTATTTTAGTAGTTTTTGACCTATTATTTTATGTACATAATTAACTTATTTTATTTTATTTCTTTTTCATTTGTCTTCTTTGATGAAAGTTATATTAAAATGCGTAAATTTCAAAATCCAAACTAAGCTTGAAATCAAATAAACTAACTGAGTCCGAGTCCTCACTAATTGTCTGTACAAAAATTGTCTTTTTCATCTTTTATTTTATTTCTTCTTTTTTTCTTACCTAATAAAAATACAAAAAATAGATTAATGTGTAAATATTTATCTTTGATTTTATCATATTTATTTTGATTTTTATCTGGTTTAAATTGACAAAAAATTATAAAACACAAAAATCTAGGTATTATATGTACATGGGATACCCCAAAATTATCACTTTATACAAATGATCGATTTTGGTTTTGATCTCTTCATAAAAGTTGTAGATCTCATCGAGAGGAGCTGCTTTTGTAAAGAAACTTTTTCGATCCGACTATTTTTTATATATTTATTAGAGTATTTATTTTTTGATTTTTGTAGGGCTGACACGTGGCAGCTCCTGGAGCCGGCACGTGTCACCTATTTTTTATTTTATATTCATTTCTTTTGTTTTGAAAAAATAAAAAAATCAACGCACATGCGGAGCATGTGCCTCTCATGTACGTGCCCTGCACGTACGTCACCAAAGCCCATCCTGTCACTACGTGGCGCCCTACTGGCCGCCCGATCTCGGGAGCTCGGACGGCTGTGGCCCATCGTCCTCCGGTGCCCCATCCTCATCCTATAAAAGCAAGACCGTCGGCTCCTTCTCGCCTTCACCCGTTGATTGCTCCTTCAATGACCACCGGGGTGACAACCCGGCCTCTTCTCGTGGCGAGATCCGAGTCTTGGTGCCTCGTTGCAGTGCGCAACCATCCCTCGCGTCTGCTCCTGCTCTGGCCCTCCTTCGAGTGCCGTCGAGCCAACAACAATCGACTACTTCCACTACTCTGCCGCCATCCGATCAACTTCGCCACCTTCTGCAACACCGTCCTCTGCCACGTCTTCGACAGCAGGAGACGACCTTCATCCGCCACCTCGACGCATCGTCAAACGGCCTTCATCGACATTCGTCCCGCCGAGGAGACCTTGCCCAGTGCCACCACTCCTCCTCCGTAGTTAGCCTCCGACACCACAGCTTCATCGACACCCCCCTTCTACGTCGACATGGCTTCAACTGCCAGAAGCTCCACCGTCATAGACTCCTTCGTCAATGACATCGTGCTCCGACTGCAGCATCCTCCACGCTTCCCAATCAGCCTCGACGCCCGCCAGCCGTGTGTCGGCCGTCGTTGATCGCAACCAGCTCAAGACTTCAAGGTGCTACATGCACCCTTAGATGAAGAGAGTCAATCATTGTAGTCGTTGAAGTATCGCAAATCCAAACCGCTAGATTGAGGTTCATGAACTATCCAGAGCACATGTTAGCCTCAGTTCCAAGCCAAGTGCCTCGGACTTAATGAGTCAAGCCCACACTACCACGTGGAGGCCCGCACCAAGCCACCAGACGAGCCAAAGCGCCCACACATGTGTCGAGGGACTCCAGCTAACCCAAACCCCCGGGTGTTAGCCTATTTGCGAAGGAGGCTCACCACTCAAAGGTCAAGTGCCTGGCACGTGACCTCTTGAGAATTTTGCAATAATATCTCCCGGAATATAGGTATTTACATGCATACCCCTGTTCTGCATTATCTTTGTTAATTATTTATTGTAATTTGCATTAATACCCCTGACTTACCCTATTATTTTGAGCAACATTTTCACATCATTTCATCTTCATAAAAATAGCACAATGTTCGTCAATTAATTCTCTACATTATGGCATGTATCTGACATTTTTGTGACTTGTGGTTAATTAATAAATAATTGTTTTGTGGAAAATTGCATACTTTGCCCTTTTTGTGCTCCGAAATTCATAACTAATTAACAGTTACTCTGAAAATTGCCAAAAAAATCACGAATTATAGATTTAGTCTTTTACATTGTGTCTAAAAAGAATTGTATTTGCATGCATCGTTTGTCCTTTAAAAATCATTTTGCATATTTTGATATTTAATTTTTAATATGTATTAAATTTAACATTTTTAAGATTTAGGATTTTTTTTAAGATCGATCACCTAGTGAAGATCTTGGATATATTTATCCTTTGAAAATAATTAGGCGTAATATTTCTTATAATTAAAAATTGAAATTCACAGTGTTTGCATTCAAAAATTCCTAAAAAAGTTATTTTGCATCCAAAAATTCCAAAAAAATTACAGTGCACTCATTTCATCATAATTGTCATCTTGGTCAAGTTTCATATTTTTCGGACATCGTTTGATTTATATTCATTTTTCTAGTCCTTAAAACCAGCCATATTTGCATTTTGCATCCTAAATTGCATTAAAAATTACAAAAAAAAGACGGCCTCGAAAACAGTGTATGAACTTTGATAGACAATTTTCTAGGTTGTTCCTTTGCCTCCTTGTGTTTGACCTTGGGACTTGCCCAAGTAAAATAAACATAAAAGTGCATTGATTAAAATTGACTAAATTTTGTGTGGTTATTTCTTAATCGATTCTGATTGCCTTCCTACAATAAAACGACACATTAATTTAAGCAAAATATAATCCACGCATTTAACCAGGGCATTTCTGGACTCTCTGATGGCGCTGTTGCCGGGGAGGCGAACAGCTTAGTTTTTTTCTAAAAAATTTTGTTCAGTTTTTCTCATTCGGGTAGTTTGAACCTCGAATCTTCACTGTATAAGATCTGCTTTTTCCCTTTTTTCTGCATTTATTTTTAGCATTTTTTTCTCATTTTATTTTTTATTCATTTTTGTGTCACTCTCTTATACCCTGTCTCTTATTTTTTCGTATGAGGTACCCGGCGTACGTTGAGCGATTTTTGGAAATCAAAGCATCTTCATAGACTTCCGAAAAGCTGCATTAAAAATTAAGATCATGTCGAGTCATGAGAGAGCATAGAGTCTAGGATTTTATTTTCTGCAATTTTAATTTCTGTAATTAATTGCTCATTTATAGCGGTGTCCGTTTGGACTCTCGCGTGTGTAACAAACTCAAACTTTTTCTATGGTGTGTCGTGGTCTGTTTCACTCTCCGATGAGGGGGGACTGACTTGAGTGGTGCTTAGGATAGACCTGCACATACGGCTATTAGAGCTTTTAAATTTTTGAGTGTGCTCGTAGAACCTAGGACCACACTTCACTTTAATCGAGATGCACAATAGATCGTTCAACTTAATCAAATTTAACTCATTTCTTCTCGGCTAATAGAGTTTTCTGCTAGGTGTGGTTTTTCATCGGCTTGTATTCATTTAGAATAAATTTTTAATTCTTGCATTGCATCCCATATGGAGATTGCGAGGAATTACTTTAAGTCTTCTATCTGAGCATACATCATTGTTTCATGTGCATCAGCTTTTCTCAAATTTCTCCCTCCTGTTTTGTCACATAATTTTAAAGAAAATTAGGACTGGACGGTAGATGTGTATTTGTGCTCACTTAATTTTTCACTGATAGCCTAATTAAAATTGGGACCACTAAATATAGCCAACTTTAAACAACCCATAAAATCAAGAATTTTTGCAGGAGAGCAACCCCGACCTTGGATTCTTTTATTTATCTGAGTAAGCGAGAGACGACACTTAAGTCTAGATCCCAAATACGAATTTTCATATTGACTATTGATTCTATAAAAATGATTAGCTACTTCTCAGTGAGGATCTACGGGTAGCCGGTATACGGCCCGGATTTCCTTAGCAGAGTGGGTGGTTTAAAGGACACTACGTAAGGCTCCGTCCTTAAGTAACACTGGCAGCCGTTTTATAGTCCGTACTTACGCCCATACTGGCTGAAAGTAGGTGTAAGTAGTCATAAGAATTCAGGCCAGTCATTAAGAAAATTTCTGGCACCTAACAACTCGCTAATTATTTTCCAAGATTAATTTATCACCAACTAAAATTGAAAAGAGAATTGTCGAACTCTTACCGCTTCATTGTGTGAGCTGGTGAACCTGAGGTTTGATTTGTGTGCATGAACCGATTTCGAAGATCAAAAGTCGCACATTTGTTCCATCAATCTCCTTGATAAAAATTCCTTTTGAATATCCCGTGCACTTGCACCGAGATCAACTATGTCAACCACTAAACCTCCTTCGAAGATTAAGGAACTTTTGTCCAAGTACCCCCCAGATCCATATCATGAAAATGAATTAGTCTTGGTTAAACCCAAATCGTCATTCATTTCAGCTCTTTCAAGAATGACGAAACATTTATCCAAGAATCCATCAGAGCTATACTATGAAAATGAATTCATCTCAGTTAGACCTATAATTTCAAAACCTCCTCCAACTAGACATCATCCAACTTCCACAGGAGACTCTCACCCACAAATCAACCCAACAAATCCTATCTACGTAATGAATGACAATCCTTTGTATTCGGATCATACAAACAAACAACTGACTGGGGTCTCTACTTCTTCTTATGTCAATCCTCTCTATTCTGATCATGCAATCCATCCTTCATATACTGTAAATGTCAATCCATCATTCATGGGAGATTCTAACCACATCGAATTCAACACTTCGTCACATCTTCCACCTCCTCCAACCTTGAACACAAATGAGCAATTATCATCTTAGATTAACCATGACAACCCCATCTTCAGACATGACACTCATACAGAGGACTGGAATGATGACATCGACACACATAAACCCTATATGGTGACTCCACAATATCAGGGTCCAACCATTCATGATCAAAGGAATGAACTCCACTCAGACCAACTACACATGCCCGAATCACACCATGATTTCTATCCTATTGAGCAGACTCCTTCCATGATTTTAGAGGAGAAATTTTCAGAAGATAAAGATCATATATTCGATATTCCAGGAAGAACTTCTCCCAGCTTATACATGAAAATGGAAGATGAAATGATTGGATCTTAAGATGGAAAACAAAAGAATACTCATGAAAGTACACAAACTGCTCCTGAAAATTCTTTGGAGGATGACATTTTGAGGATCACTGAGAGATATGAATTAATGGAGGAAAAATTCAGAAATGTTGTTGGCCGACTCAGTTTACTTTATGGAAGCTCGGGTACGAAAGTGGAGGATGAACTAATTGGATCTAATATTGAGAACCCTGAGGATATTTAGAAACCCATAGACAACATTCACCCTAGAGATGACTCTGACAACAATGCTTCTACATACTATTCCCCTAGGAATAACTCGGACTTCGATTCTTACTCAGCTAATCAAAACCCCTTCTCATCCACAGAACACACCACATCACCAAACCACACAGGAAACACCAAAAAAATTGAAATCCCAGAAAAATACATAAAAATTGAAACTGAAGAAGAATTGAAGAATTTGAATCCTGCTTTAAGAGAAGCACTGGAGAAAAGATTAATTTTTGAACTTTCCTTAATACAGACCATTGAACACTTCCCAGACCTTAAAGGATTTGTAATGGACAAATTAATGATGAAAAAGTTGGGTAGGATAAGAACAAAGACTGAAAGTCATATCTTGTCAATGGCCTCCTCCTTAGTGCTGAGGAGAAAAACCAAGAACCGCATAGTGAAGCGGTTGCCCAGATTTGACTGTGAAATCAAAGATACATTTTTTACCCATGCTCAAATTGATGACGACTCGCCAATCAATATCCTCCCGACCTCTATATTTCATGACCTCAATAAAACAGCTGAGAGGAACCATTTCTGTCATCCTGACATTCCAAGGTGCTCCACTCAAAGTGGAATTCACGATCGTTGATATTGAGCATCAAGGAGAATTCACACATTCTTCAATTATTCTCGGAAAGCCATTCTTGGCATTGGCTAAGGCAATTATTGAGTGTGAGACTCGAGAAATCAATTTTACAGCATTGGAAGCACTTCGATCTCACCTACTCTTTGAGGAACCACGATTTTCTAAGGCAACCTACGATGTCCTCGACAGCCGTGACCATCAAGCGGTAGAAGAGCCCTACCCCATTGCTACATATGAGATGATGGTTGTTGATGAGATTATTGGTTTAGAGACTCTCCCTCCTGCTCCATTCCCAGCTTCTCTCACCATGGAAAATCAAATATATGACTCATATGATCCTGAGACTTATGCATGGTCGTACTCTAGGTCAATCTATTCTGACTACCTTGATCAAATCAACTCGACACAGGAATGCTCCAACATCAAATCAATTGAGAATGAACATGCAGAGACTCTCCCACTATTTCAATTCCTGCAAATCTCACAATAGAAAAGTGTTTCTTATATGATCCTGAGACTTATGCATGGTCTCACCCTAGGTCAACTTACTCTGAATACCTTGACCAAATCATTCCAACTCAAGAGTGCACCAACATCCAAAAGACTAAGAACAAACACGCAGGACGAACACCAACCAAAGAGAAAAATTTCAATGGTTATTCATCTGGAGACTCAAGTGGACCAACAACTTCACGAAACAAAATGACTACTCCTTGCTCAAAAAAGAAAGTTACATTTGACCTTCCTGAAGAGGAATCGTCTGATGATTCCTCATCAGGTCCGAAAAAGGTAATCTACATGAGTTAGGTTTATTCGGCAGTCTTAAAACCTTACCTTTGCAAGGATCCAAACTTCGATTCACGATGGACGACTCTCGTTCCTCACTATTATTCATCCAAAGCTGATGCTCATGCTCTCAACAAATACATTGGAATTATTTCTTATGAGCTGACTGAGACCGGTGCTTCAGAGTATTCATTCGAGGATAAATCACTTGATCCCAAGAAGGAACAAATTCTAAGAAAATAACTAAAGAAACAAAAAGACAAGAATATCTGGAGTGTGTCCACTTTCAAGTACTAATCCTTCGAGGATAACTCTAATGATGATTACCTTTCATCTGACTCATACGCTTCATCTACTATCCAACATGATTTGTCCAATGATAACACTGATAATAGTTGGGAATCATATGCTTCATCTCCTTCTCATCATTACGATCTCCCACCACGTGCTCACAAAAAGATCGGCTGAACCGCCTTAATCAACGACTACCCACCCTCCCTCCCGACCACATCAGTCGCCTTGTATATCTTCTTCCTTTACTTAGGCCAAGGCCTATTATAGGGGGGGATTGATGCCATATGTACATACCATTCTCTCCTTCTCACAATCACCCTTCTTCCATACTTAGGTTGACCAGAGCCTAAGTATAGGGGAAACTGATACCCATATGTATATACTCTCCTCATTCACATATCCCAACCGCCTCATTTTCACCCTTCTTCTATACTTAGACTATTCACAGCCAAAGTATAGGGGAGCGGACCGATGTATCTTGTTCTTTTTCTTTTTCACTCTCTTACACGTAGCCTGAGCTATGTCTTCTTTACACTTCTTATGCTCTGAGGACACAACACTCGCTAAGTATAGGGGGGTCTGTATATATACTGTGTATATATTTTACCCATATCTCGTACTTTTGCATAAGTCTATATGTATTTACAAGGTGGGTAACTAACTTGAAAAAAAAGAACAAAAAATATAAAAAGAAAAAGAGTTTTTCTAGTAACACTGACAGTGTCCAACCAAAAATTTTTGAAAAAAATGGCTTCTTATTCATTTTTGCATAATTTTTTTCAAAAAAAATCAAAAAAAAAGTTATTCAAAAAAAAAAGAAGAAAGAAAATAGAAAGTAAAAAAATTGTGTCTACATTTCACACGCATGCACTTCATCAAGCATTACATTCATTTGCATTTATGAAAAGTCCTTGGGTTCTGAACCGAGTTATGAGCAGAAATCGAGACTGGTCTGGACTTGACCTTAATCCAACTAACTTTCAGAGGAACTTCACCGAGAAATAGGATTTTAGAAGCTTCAGGTCTATGACTTAATTCATTAAGTTCTACATGATAATGTACATTGTTTGACTCTTAGTGTCTAACCTTGTCTCTTCATTCTGGGTACGACTCTGGAATAGGGAATTAATTTGTAATCTTGCATTAAGCACTTAACTCAACTCAGAAGGGGTGTTGGAAGACTGTGTGAGTTTCTTTTCTTGTAGCGTGGAAATCTAAAGACCAGAGTACGAGTAGAAATAATGCTTCGGAAAAGGGACGGACAACTAGGCACAAATTTTTCTAAGACCCCAAAACATGTACGGAAAAAAGATTCTATATCCATAGGGGTATAACAAGATCCAGCAGAACCACCAAAAATCCAAATACAAAGAAGCCACTACCAAATAAATATCTGACCAAAAAGGTCCAAGCTTCAAGAAAACCTGCAGATCTTGGTGGAGACTTAGCTACACTGGCCAGCTTCACAAGGAGAGGTGACTACACTAGCCACCCTCCAGTTCTTTTCTCCTTCTTCTAACTTCTCCCCCATTTCGATTGTGAACACAGCGAGACAGACCTTAGAAGAAAATACCTGACTCCCTGAGGACGAGTTAGTGGAGAGGAGGTTTGCATGGTAGTCTGTCATTCTGGATGGGAAGAGCTAAAACCTTTCACACACATGAGTTGATTGTTCAATGTTCATAGAGTATGCTTTGGGAGGAGGATCGATCTAAGATGACTTCTGAGCCGAAACTGTGATAATGATGTGTAGAACTTGAAGGCTATTGATTTCAAAATTCTAAGTCTCACAGAAGTTCAGACAAACTAATATATCCAAAGGTCGATCTAGTTTCATTTTCACATTCAGCTCATGGTCTTGGTATGGAACCCAATCTCATTTCACCTCATGGCATTGCTTTTGATGCTCAGGGACGAGCATGGTTTAAGTATAGGGGGATGATGAATCTCAGTTTCATCACTCTAAAACTGATTAATTAAGCTCAAATCCCTAAAAATCATTGACATTTCTTCATTTATTCTGCATAATTAGCATTCATGCATGTGTTTGATAAGAATTGCATTTTATCACTTATTTTCACACAAAATAAGAAGCCAAAATCCCAGCCAAAATTGACCTAAACATAGCCTAACTTCCCTGATTTTTAACTAATTCATGCTAACTCCAATTGACCTAAAACTACCTCTATTGTGTACATATCACTGACAAGAAAAAATGAAAAATACAAAAAATTCACTAACCTAAATAAGTGGACCAAAAACCCAAACCCTAGTTCTTGGATTTCCAGACTAAAACCTCAATATATTCCCCATCGAGTGTCCGATTTGATCTTACTCACTTTGGAACTAATGTTCATTCAATTACCTTCAAAACAAGACCAAGTTCAAGAGAATCGGAGCTCATATGTGAAAGTTGGGTTTTGGACCTCTTTTGTACATATTGTATTTTAGCGGTTTTTGACCTATTATTTTATGTACATAATTAACTTATTTTATTTATTTTTCATTTTTCTTCTTTTATGAAAGTTTTATTAAAATACGCAAAAATCAAAATCCAAACTAAGCTTGAAATCAAAGAAACTAACTAAGTCCGAGTCCTCACTGTCTGTATAAAAATTGTCTTTTTCATCTTTTATTTTATTTCTTCTTTTTTCATACTCAATAAAAATACAAAAAATAGATTAATATGTAAATATTTATCTTTGATTTTATCATATTTTTTCCAGATTTTTATCTAGTTTAAAAATAACAAAAAATTATAAAACCCAAAAATCAAGGTATTCTCTGTACACGAGATACCCCAAAAATATTACTTTGCACAAATGATCAATTTTGGTTTTGATCCCTTCATGAAAGTTGTAGATCTCATCGAGACGAGCAAATTTCATTAGGAAACTTTTTTGATCCAAAGTCATTTACTATTTTTGGCGTATTTATTAGAGTATTTATTTTTCGACTTTTGTGGGGATGACACATGGCAGCTCCTGGAGCCGCCACGTGTGACCCATTTTTATATTTTATTTGTTTTTGTTTAAAAAAATTAAAAAATAAAAAATCAATGCACATGCGGAGCACATGCCTCTCAAGTTGCGTCGCCAAATCCCATCCTGTCGCCACGTGGCGCCCTTTTGGCTGCCCGATCTCGGCCGATCGGACGACCGATGCCCATCATCCTCTTCCAGCCCCTTTCCGAATCTGGGAAGTCCTGCGGATCCTCCACCCGGTGATTTCACCGCCGCGCTCCCAATCTCCTCGCACTCCGATCGCGTCGTATCATCGCAATCAGATTAATCATCCGCGATTCCCAAGCACCAAACCTTCCTTATTCGTCCTCATCAAAACCCCATTCAATCTCAGCCATCATGGAATCCCTGATCTCCTGTGACCTACTGCCATCTTTGACGCCCCTTCCTCGTCCTACAAAAGCACAACCGTCGGCTCCTTCTCGCCTTCATCCACCGATTGCTCCTTAAACGATCACTGGGGTGATAGCTCGGCCTCTTCTCACGACGAGATCCGAGGCCTGGTGCCTCGTTGCAGCGCGCAGCCATCCCTCGCGTCTGCTCTTGCTCCAGCCCTCCTTTGAGTGTTGTCGAGCCAACGACGATCGACTACTTCCATCGCTCTGTCGCCATCCGATCAACTTCGCCACCTTCTGCAACATCGCCCTCTGCTACGTCTTTGATAGCATGAGATGACATGCATCCACCACCTCGACGAATCGTCAAATGGCCTCCACCGACATTCACTCCGCCGAGGAGACCTCGCCCAGTGCCACCACTCCTCCTCCGTAGTTAGCCTCTGACAACTCATCTCCACCAGAGCTTCATCGACACCCCCGTTCCACCTTGACACCGCTTAGACTGCCAGAAGCTCCTCCATCATTGACTCCTTCATCAATGACACCGTGCTCCGATTGCAGCATCCTCCACGCTTCCCAACCGTCCCCGACGCCAAGTGGCCATGTGTCGGCCGCCGTTGATCGCAACCAGCTCAAGACTTCAAGACGCTACAGGCACCCTTAGATGAAGAAAGTCATTTATCGTAGCTGTTGAAGTATCGCAAATCTCAGCTGCTAGATTGAGGTTCATCAACGATCCAGAATACATCTCAGCCTCAGTTCCAAGCCAAGTGCCTCGGACTTAATGAGGCAAGCCCTCACTGCCACATGGTGGCCTGCACTGAGCCACCAGACGAGCCAAAGTGCTCGCACGTGCGTCGGGGGATGCCAACTACCCCAGGGTCACGTGCTCCGTACGTGACCGTTGGGAAAATTCCAGATAAACCCCCGGGTGTTAGCTTATTTGCGAAGGAGGCCCGCCACTCAAGGGTCACGTTCTGGCACATGACCTCTTGAGAATTTTGCAATAATATCACCCAGATTATAGGAATTTACATGCATACACCTATTTTGCATTATCTTTATTAATTATTTATTGTAATTTACATTAATACCCCTAACTTACCCTATTATTTTAAGTAACATTTTCACATCATTTCATCTGCATAAAAATAGCACAATGTTCATCAATTAATTCTCCACATTATGGCATATATCTAACATTTTTGTGACTTGTAGTTAATTAATAATTAATTGTTTTGTGGAAAATTGCATACTTTACTATTTTTGTGCTATGAAATTCATAACTAATTAACCGTTCCTCTGAAATTTGCCAAAAATCACGAATTGTAGATTTAGTTATCTTTTACATTGTACCCAAAAAGAATTGCATTTGCATGCATCGTTTATCCTCTAAAAATCATTTTGCATATTTCGATCTTTAACTTTTAATAGGTATTAAATCTGATATTTTAAGATTTAGGATTTTTCTGAGATTAATCACCTGGTGATAGATCTTGTAATTATCTCTTGAAAATAATTAGGTTTAATAATTATTATAATTAAAAATTATAATTCACAGCGTTTGCATTCAAAAATTCATAAAAAAATTATTTTGCATCCAAAAAATCCAAAAAAATTACATTGCACTCATTTCATCATAATTGTCATCTTGACCAAGTTTCATATTTTTCAGACATCGTTTGATTGATATTCATTTTTCTAGTTCTTAAAACCGACCAAATTTGCATTTTGCATCCCAAAATGCATTAAAAATTACAATAAAAGATCACCTCGAAAACCGTGCACGAACATTGATAGACAAAATTCTAGGTTGTTCCTTTGCCTCCTTGTATTCGACCTTGGGACTTGCCCAAGTAAAATAAACATAAAACCGCATTGATTAAAATTGACTAAATTTCATGTGGTTATTTCTTGATCGATTCCGATTTCCCGCCTACAATGAAATGACACATTAATTTAAGCAAACGATAATTCACAACATTTATCTTAGGACTTTCACGACCCGTCACCTGGCAACAACACCATCTGAAAAACCGCACCTGATCTAAAGATAAAAAGTCATTGTATTGATCAGATGGATTTTAGCAGAAAATTTATTTTTATTATTAATACTCCTAAATTAATGTGTATAGTGTTTAGTACGGGAGTGTCGAACTCAAGGAGGCAAACTGTTACAAACTAGGGTTAAATGGTAGAAAATTAAGGTAAAAATGGAATTCCTAATTTTTATTTTTAGGGATTTTTATTTAATTTTTGTGAATTTTATATTATTTTTATGATTTTTAAGTATTTTTTATTTTAGAAAATGGTTTGTAATTTTTATTTAGTTTTTATTTTATTATTTTATGTTTTAATTGTTTTACTATTTTTATGAATTTTTAAGAAATTTAAGATTTTTATGGATTTTGTGTTATTTTTAAGGTGAGAAATGATGTTTTTACTTGAAAATGGTGAAGTTTTTTATTTTTAAAATAGTAAAAAGTAGAGAATATCTTTATTTTATTTTTATTAGGAAGTAGATGAATCTACTTTTAAAATGATATGTTGTGCATTTTTATGTGATTTTTATTGATTTATTTTGATTTTTTAAATTTTTATGTATTTTGATTTTTCATTTTTTTTTATTATTCAATTTTTATTTTATTTTTGGTTTTCTGTGTAAATTATAACAAAATATACTTTAGGTAATTTTTTTAGAATTTTTATATGTATTTTTGTATTTTTTATATTTTCATGAGTTTGTTATATATTTTTGATATGTTTAATGATTTATTAAAAATAGAAAATCTGTTTATTTTTCAAAACCATTATAATAATGTATATAATATATTATTATATACTTATACGTATTTTTATAATATTTTCGTATTTTGTATTTTATTTATTATGTATAAAGTGTATATAATATTAAATATACATTATGGGGGTATATATATAATAAACTATAAATGTAAGGGCATGTGTGAAATAACAGAGAGTTGGGGGCGACTCGTGCGAAAAATCCAGCGAGACATAATGTCCATGTGAGACTTCCGAACCTGGACCTGTTCGGAAATGAAAGAAGCCCGAGGGGCTTAAACATAATTTGGCCCGAAAATATCTGAGACACACGTGCTTCACACGTGCATCGCTTAAATGGTTATGCAGTGGGGTATTGCCGTTGTTGCCGCGTTGTGAGATGACAACCATCAGACTAAAGCAAATCGGACTACTAGAAATTCATCTGGGATCTCATGCGCGGCTGAGCATTGTGTGTTCTATCAAAGATGATCGAATGGCTAAAATGAAAAGCCCAAAATCCAATCGATGAATCCTGCTTGGTTTGAAATTTGGCAGATGTTCTTCGATGGATTTCAAGTCCCGATCAGGTGAGCTCCAAGCAGCTATGTTCAAAGCAGCGGAGATCTTTAGGTTGAGTCATCACGAAGCTTGACTCGGATACGATGCTTGGACCGGTCTACTACATGTGATGATAATCTGATCAAAGCAGTCATCGATGAAGGCGTTTCTATGATTCTTCGAGGTGAGCTCTCGATGATAAGAGTTTCGATCTCAGATGATGTCAGTTAGCATGTGTATCTTAATCTATTGCAGGTGCTTTATCTGTGAATCAGATGGAGCGGATCTCATTCCTTCAGATTGCTTAATCGATCCCCGATGTAGATGCTTTGATGAGTTTAGAATCGAGGGAGGTTCTTCTTCAATGCTGCTCAATTAAGTTCAGAATCTCACTTCAAATTTGTAAATGCTTCTGGAGGGAGGACTTGCTTCAGTCGTGCTCCTCATGCAAAGAGGTTCATTGACCCGAGCACGAAGGCTCGGTCCCAAATCAAATAGAGGGGGGTGAATGGCGAGCTCTGTCGATGGTGGCAGATAAAGAACTCAAAAATCTCCGGCTACCGTGCGTGGACGGAGGTGTTAGTGTTGGACATGCGAGCCCACGGTGAGCCATTATGCAATAAATGTTATTGCAATTCACTCCTTAATCTGAAATAAAGAGTACATAATTTGCATAATAGGTCCCTTAGTACAATTAGGGTTATGTACCATGGCCATCTTAATGATCATACAGTTGTTGATTCAATTATTGAATCATAGAGGCTGGTGCTTAGATGAATATCTAATGAGTTAGATTGAGGACTCATCAAGCACCGTCAAATGATTATTAAGAGATGATCTCCAGCCTGAGTAGGAGATGGCAATCCTTTCTCAGTTAGGCTGGTATCTGACCGACTTCTTGATGCAGGTCCTCTGCATAGGAATAGAGATTCAGAGGTATCAGATTAGTTAGGTCAAAGAGTTGACTTAACGAGATCGAGATAACCAAAGACCTATATCATATGCTGTCATGATATAGGCACACATCCTCTGACCGGAGACAGATGTGTTACTATATGTCTGAGTATGTACATTTGGCAGACCAATAGGTTGATAACCTAATCAGGGTTTATAAACCGGCGCGCTAGTGTGCATGTAAGGGCATATGAGTAATACGATCTCTCAAAGGGATCATACAGGTTCACTACTGAACCGGAAGACATGAGCTCACTCGGGAGATATTGGGAAGAATAAAATTCCGTGCGCACAGTCGTCTCGTTTTGGAAACTTGACTAAATTTGTAAACGTGGTCATTCACATCTACAATCGCGGTTTTCCATATGAGATTTTTTTAATTTTTTTTATGCGATCAAAATGACAAATGCAATGATGCGAAGGAACTAGGTTATTAAGAAAATCAACAACTAAGCCAAATTTAATTTTAATCTGAAATTAGTTCAAATTGACCAAATTGTATTTTTCCTATAAACCTAATCCAATAATGAATGCAAATGTATTTTTTTTGTATTTTTTGGATTTTAGAACGTGCAAATGAAAAATACAAACATTTTTAGAGTTTTTATTCAATTTTTAGTGCAAATGATATGCAAAAATTATGAAAAAATTAGTGGAAGACAAAGATGGTGAAATGAAGTTACACTAAAATTTTTGGAATTTTCTGACACTTTTTGATTTTTTTATGAATTTGTTACTGAAAATAGAGCGACTGCGAGTATTTAATTCCTAATAAATCCACGAAATAAAATCATCCGACAAGCTATTTATCTCAAATAGATATTTCAATCTGTAATCCAAGAGAGTTGAAATTTCTTAAAAATATTATTCGTGAAATTAATTAAAAATCAACTACAGAAATCACTCTACAATTTATTTTATGCACAAGACAACTCCTAATTGGATGAAACTTGGATAGTAATTAAAGCACACTTAAAGGCATCATTCACATTTTTTCACAATTTTTGGAGCAATGAATATGGCTGTGTAAATTTCAGAGCATAAAAGGGTAAAATATCTTTGATTTTTACTCTCCGATTTTTAATAAATAATCTGATGCTCACAAAAATATAAATAAATAGCCACAAGATAAAGAATTAGATTCTCTACAACATGCTATTTTTGATTTAAAAATTGATGCAAAAATATTGTCCAAATTAATGTTCAAACGTAGGGGTGTCAATGCAATACAGAATTAAAATGAAATGAACTGAAATATGAACATGGACTGTTTTGCAAATAAATAAACTTAGAAGGAAAAAGATGCAATGTTCACAAAAATAAAATAAAAGACAAAATGGACCTCTTCTTTTTCTCTTCTCCACGTTAGGGTTCAAGGATGCGGAGGCACTTGGACGGCGGCCACGCAAGGAGGCGGGGCAGTGCGCGGGGCTTCCCGGCAGAGGACTCGCTGGCGGTGCGAGCACGGCGGCGCGAGGAGGGCGGCTTGGCGCGCGGGGACTGTTGCGCGAGGTGCTGCGCCACGCGGAGGGGTGGCGGCGCTACGTGTCGCGCGAGGAGCGCGCGCTGGCGGTGGCGGTCGGGGGTGCTGCTCGATGGGCGATAGTGGCCTGGCGGACTTGGGTCGTCGACGGTGGCGGCGCGGACTGGAATCGGAGGAGCGACGGCCTGAGCGCGCGCGCGCCGTACGTGAGGTGGTTGCGCGCATCGTGTGCAGAGCGGCGATGGCTGAGCGGGGCGGTGCGCTGCGGTGTGCGGTGGCGTACGGCCGCAGGAGGGCTGGAAGGCGGCCTGACGACGAGGGGAGCAGCGGGGCGCTGTGTGCAAGGAGGACCACCGTTTGGAGGCGGCCGGCGCGGCGCGCTGGCCGAGGGGTCGGGGCTGCTCTCGCACCTCCGCGCGAGGCTGGAGTCGGGCAAACGTGGGCGGCTGGGGCGACTCGCAGCCGCAGCCGAGGAGTCGGTGGAGGACGGCAGAGGTTGTTGGGGCAGCACCGACACGGGAGGCGGCGGTCCCGTGGGACTGGAAGGAGAGTCGCGCGGGGACCGGCCAGGAGGATTTTCTCCACCTCCGTCGACGCACGACGTGAGGTGGAGCGGTGGGTTGCAGCGCGGCCGCGTGGGCGGGGAGGCGAGGTGGCTGGGCCGCGCTGGCTACGTCGGAGGGAGGCGCGTCGAGGGGCGATGCCGGAGCTGGGATGCGCTCGCGGCCGGAGGGGGCAGCGGAGGCGCGTTGGCGGCGGCAATCACACGAGGACTGCAGCCGACGAGGACCTGTAACCTTTTGTTTTTTTTTGTTTTTGCAAATTTTGTTTCTTTATATTTTGTAAAAAGGAATGAAGATGGGGAATGTAATGGAGAAAGATGTGGTGTGTGATGATTGTGAATGTATGGTGAAAATATAATGATTTGATGATGATGTTTGGTGAAAATAAATGCAATGATATTTGTGGTTGTGATGGTGATAATGAAATGATATGGTGATAATAATGGTGATCAACAAGAAGAAAATAATGTTAGATAAAAAAATGAAATGAAAAAAAATCGAGAGGTACTTACCTGTGATTCGCCAAAAATGAAGCCACGGAGTGCGGCTTCCGGTTGTCGTCGCCTCGATTCGATCCGACGAAAAATCGAAGAAGCTCAGTTGTGATCTGAAGTGATGCACAACGACACGAGGAGGAGTCCTCGTGGATCTCGCCTTGAAAACCGTCGTTGCTCGACCGGAAGATGCTGAAGCTGTCACCGACAACACCCGGGGGCTGGTAGTCTCTCCCTCTCAATTGAAGAAATGGCGGATGGAGAAAAATGGTGGAGGATGATGTGAATATAAAGGAAGAGGAGAGGGAAGTTGGAGAAGGATGGAGAGAGTGGGGTAGTGGGGAAGGTGGAGGCTTGGAGTAGGGAGTAAGAAAAGAAGTGGTAAAAGGGGATAAAATAAATAAAATAATATAATAATATAATAGGCTACTAAAAATAATTAAAATAGTAATAATAAAATATTAATAATAATAAATCCGAAAATAATAAAATAAATTCGAAAATAAAGAAAATGGGGTGACATGTGGCGGCTCCAGGAGCTGCCACATGTCGCTCCCAGAAAATTCAAAGATTAAATGTAAACAAAATCAAAAAGAAATAACAAAAGGGATTAAATCAAAAAGTGGTCAACACAAAAGTTGCTCGTCTCGATGAGATCTACAACTTTTGGGAAGGGCCGAAAATCAAATAAGATCATCTATACAAAATGTATTTTTGGGTGGTACCTTATAGATATAAAATACCGCATTTTATCTTTTGTAATTTTTTTGTCATTTTTAAAAGAGAGAAAAATCAAAATAAAAATAGAGAAAATATGAAGAGAATATTTACAACTTAATCTAATTTTTGGATTTTTAATAATTAAGAAAATGAAATGGTAAAATATAGGGGCAAAACAGTCAATTTGTAAAAGGGGCCCAAAATCTAAGTTTTGCATACGAGCTCCGATTTTAATGAAATTGATCTTGTTTCGAAGGTCTTTGAATGTATATTACTTTAAAAGTGAGTAGACCTTATTCGGAGGTTGTATGAGAGAGATATTTGCGTTTTAAGGTTCAAGGTCTCAAACTTGGATTCAGGTTTTATTGGTCAATTTTTCAAGTTAGTAATTTTTTGATATTTTTCCTTTATTAGTATTAGTCATATATACACTAGAGAGTTGGTTTTATTGGATTTGGAGTTAGTATAAAATATATACAAATAAAGTGTTTTATCTAATATACAGGTGAATATTTACAAGTGAATTTGGCTTCTTATTTATGCAAATATGAATGCTAAAATGCAGATGTTATCAATGCATGCGTGAATGCTAATTATGCAATATAAGTGGAAATATGCAGCTATTTACTCGGGAACAAAGCTCTATTTTTGACTTTTAGAGTGATGAATCACAGATTCATCAACCCCCTATACTTAAACCTTGCTCGTCCCCGAGCAACTAAAATGAAATGCAAGAGTGAATTGATTTTGGGTTCCATACCAAGGTCATGAACAAAAGTTGAAAATAGAGCTTGACTTAACCTTTGGATTAATTGTGTGGCGGAACCTCTTTGGGATCTGAATTTAAGACCTAACAGACTTCAAGTTCAACAAGTCTTCTATTCAAGATGCCTCAACAGTCAGGTCAAAACAAATCCTCAGACGCAAATTTCTGATGACTTTACTTGTACTGTGTAAGTGAAATGTAACTCTCCACATCAGAAATGGTTCAGAACCATCCTCCTCTAACAAGGTAACTCAAATAACCCAGTCTAGTAACTCTTTCCTCGAGGAACGGGGTATTCCCTTCTAAGTTCAAGTGCGACCAACTCAAGAGGAGGGGATAGAGAAAAGAATAGACGGTAACCAGTGTAGCTACCTATCCCGGGATGCCTGACCAGTATAGTCAAGTCATCCAGCTGCATTTCTTTGCTAATATACAGATTGGACCTGTCTGATTTTTTTGGAGTTTTTGCATTTTTTTCTTTTTTTTTTCTTTTTTTTTGAACTATATACAAGGTGCAACATGTACATCAGGAGTTTTTCCTCTTGAGCCAGTAGACTATCCCTCTTTTGATGCATTATTGCAACCCACAGCATCCCGTCCTTAGATGTCAACACCACCAGACTAGGTTGAGATGCACTACCCTCCCTAGAGGAGGATGGATGTTTCCACCCGTGTGCTACTCCAAGCTAAAGGATTCTACCTCCTCACCACCTCATCAATGAAGAGCTACGTGCATTGTGCTTGTCCAAGTTAGGTCACTACCTATAAGAATTATGCGTGTGCACGAGATATTCTACTTAGACTAATCAAGATGACATGTGAACATAGACTTGCGGACTCAAAGAATTAAGTCACTTGACCTGAGAAATCTTAACTCCAGTTCCTATAAGGTTCCTCTGAAATTAGGTGGATTAAGGTCAAATAAAGTCCATCCTCAATATCTACTCATAACTTGGTTCAGAACCCACTAGCTTTTCACCTTGCATATGCAAGATATGCAGATGAGATGCAGATGTCATGCTATGTAGATGAATGTAAATGCAAGACTCTTTTTTCAATTTTCTTGAATGCAAGGATGATATGCAAGAGTAAATAAGAAGCCTATTTTTTTGTTGTTTTTGTTTTTGTTTTTTTTTTCAGAAACTTTGGTATACCTCCTATTTTACAACAATTTACAAGAGTTTATAAGTATTATACAAGTTATACAAGTGTTATACAATATACAAGTATACATGTTTTTTCAATTTTTTACAAAATATTTACAAGTATTATACAAGTACAAATTTTTTTTTCAATTTTTACCCACCCGTAATTATTACAAAATATATACAAAAATACGCGAAAATACGCGAAAGTACGAGCTATGGGTAAAGTATATATGTAGTATATACACGCCCCCTATACTTAGCGTGTGCTATGTCCTCAGAGCACGAAAGCGACTAAAAAGACATAGCTCGGGCTAAGCGTAGGAGAGCTAAAATAACAAAAAATGTATAGAAGTCGTCCCGCCCCCCTATACTTTGGCTCTGGCAGCCTAAGTGTAGAAGAAGATCAAAAATGGGGCGGACGAGGTTAAGAGGGGAAATGGATGAATATATACATAGCGGGCATTGGTCCCTCCTATACTTAGGCTCTGCTCAGCCTAAGTATAGGACAGGAGTGAGTATGAGAACCGATGTGATCTGGAGGATGTACAATAGATGCGGGTCACTCTCCCCCTATACTTAGGATCTGGTTATCCTAAGTATAGTCATGAGATGATATGGAACCGGGGCGAGTGATTCGAATCACTGGGGAGGGAGGGAGAGAATGTATGTACAAGAAAGAGGTAGAATATACAAGGATTAAGAAGGTTTGTGACGAACCTTCTTGCGGACGCGAGGAGGTGGATAATATACATATGTGTCGCTGTCGGAATCGTCCTCAGATGAATAATAGCGAGGTGTAGGAATCGTCCAACGAGGATCGACACACGGCTGCTTGCTTAGATAAGGCTTGAGAACAGCCGAACTGAGCTCACTCATATAAATCACTTTATCCGGACCAGATGAGGACTCCTCAGAAAATTCCTTCTCCGGTGTGTTGAAGGAAACTTTCTTAGTCGGTTTTCTAGAACCTAAATCATTAAGAGGGAGATGAGAGCAACGCGCCTTGAGAGGTTCGGGGGAACATCTCGAGGAATCAATTCTCGACTTCCTCTCACTAGATAGCCGATTAGAAGAGGGAGCAACCGTATTTTTCTGTGGAGTCAATTTAGTCTTGGTTGTTTCCTTTGAAGGTCCAGGGTGTGGTGCAGTGCTGACCATGGTTTCCTCATCAGACGAGTCACCATATAGATCGGAATATTCCTGAAGGGTCAGCACGCGTCTCGGGAAGGAGCTAGTGGTCTCAGTTGGCTTGGCATTATTGGGCTCTTGTGTCGGATCATTGAAATGATCAAGGCAATTCTCAAATATCGTGTCCGACTCAATGATAGCTTCTGGTCGTGAGTCCTCCTTAGAAGCTGTCACGGTGGTGGTGCAAGCAATTGATGAAGTGGATGTGTGGGGAGTCTCTGATCCAACGGTCGTCCAAACAATCGGTCTCTCAAGTGTAGTAGAGAGGTGGGACTCATCTTCCTCTCGATGGTCACGACTGTCAGCGGATGTGCGGGTCACCTTAGAGTAAAGTTTGTCAAAGAATGGATGAGGTCGGAGTGCTCCCAATGTTGAAAAGTCGATTTCCCGAGTCTCGCAATCTATAGTCGCCTTAGCCAAGGCTAAGAATGGCTTCCCGAGAATAATCGGAGACTGGGAAAACTCTCCCCGGTGCTCGATGTCAATGATCGTGAAGTCCACTTGGAGTAAATCACCTTGGAAAGTAACGATGACTGAAATGTTTCCTCTCGACCATTTGATGGATCGGTCAGCCAGCTGAACGATCTCTCTCGACTTCCTAAGTGGCATGAGTTTGAGCTTGTCAAACACAGAGGTCGAGAGGATATTTATCGGTGAGTCATCATCGATTCTTGCATGGGTAAAGATGGTGTCTTTGATTTCACATTCAACTCGGGGTAACCGCTTCACTCTACGGCTCTTGGTCTTTCTCCCCATAATCAAGGAGGTGGCCATAGACACTATATGTCTTTCAGTCCTTGTTCTCTTATTACCCGACCTCTTGGGCATCAATTTACTTCTCACAAATCGTTTAAGGTCGGAAAAGTGATCTATGGCCTTTATTAAGGGAAGTTTGAAAATCAGTTCTTCATCGAGTGCTTCCCTTAGGGCAAGATCCAATTTTTTTAGGTCTTTTTCATTTTCAATTTTTATGTGTTTTTTTAGTTTTTCAATTTTTTTGGTATTTTGGATAGATGAATGATCGGACTCTGGATTGGAAGGCAGGGGGTTAGTAGAAGAGGGAGATAGAATGGACTCCAGCTGTAGAGACGGTGTGGGATCCCTGATACTCGCTCGGTTTTCAACATCAACTCTACTTACTTCCTTCTCCACTTTCATACCCAGGCTGGCAGAAATTGAGTGCAACATGTCCATGACATCTCTCAACTTGTTACCAAATGATTCATTTTTCTTAATAAGTCTAGAGATGTCATCCTCCACAAAATTCTCATGACAATTCATGGGAGAGTTCTGCTCAATTGGAGGATAATGCTGAGATATTGGGGTCTCATACTCAACATACCTAGACTCTGGCATGTAATTCTGGGTCGAGTATGGACCATCTAAATGGAAAGTATCGGTCGGAGCCTCATATGATGGAGTTAATGAAACAGGGACTGATTAGTCTAGGTCATGAGTCCAATCTTGTAATTGTATAGGCTCTTCGAATGAAGGCTAGTTGATGGAGGCTTGATCACTAAAGTCGATCAAGTCTGGAAAATCATGATGTACAGGCATCTCCATTCGAGTTGTTTGATCAACCAAGTTATGACCTAAGGTCAAGTCGGGATGTGTATATGTAAATGGTAGTATGGTCCCTACTTGAGGTGAGAATGAATTATGTTGGGGCATATAATTTTGCCAATCATCTATATCAACAGTGGCTTGCTCTTCATTCAATTCTTTCATTCCTGCAAGCTCTCGAGAGTAAGTACAATCAGCCCAAGATGGAAGTGGATCCGGAGTGCTAGAATATGGAATAGATGAGAAATACGAAGAAGTGGAGAAGTCAGTCGAAGTTCTGACTTCGTAATCAGGTTGAGGGGGAGCCGACCAAGGGTAAGAGTCTCCCGTGGATGGCGGAGGATACATGGAAGAAGAGGAAGGTGAAGATGAACGGTATATGGTCGAGGAGCATTGACCAGAGGTCACAGTGTATGGGGACCAATATCCCGACATCTTTGAAGAGGAAAGGATAATTGTAAGCAGATGGAGGTAGAAAATGTGCAATTACACAGGATACACACACAGACAGACTCCAAGACAAACGCAAGAGCAAACCTCGAGTTCACACTCAACACGGTGAAGGACCCGAAACCGAGTCCAATTAATCTTGTAAATTTTAAGTTTGAATTTCAAGCAAGATAGCAAGGATTACGCGGCCTATAGGGAAGTCGGCTCAGAGCAGGATGCGTCTTCCCTGTTTAACCTGTCGCCTAAGATACCGCCGGTCCTTCCTTTCTTCGCTCCTATCCCAAGTCGATGGATTCAAAGACCACACCCCTATCTACCTGCAAGCAGGAGGAGGCTGACAAGGCCGGAACTTCACCCCGGGGGGGTTACTGGCAGCTTGTCGCAAAGTACCGTAATTTCGCCCCTATCTACCTGAGACAGGCGGAGGCTACTTGGTACTAGTCAGTGAATCTGAAATTATTCGACTTGTGATATTTGCTAGGATTAGTCCGATCGTGATATGGAAGGCGGGGATTTGGGCTCTACCTTGAGGTGTTCACACACACTCAAGTACCCTCACTCAGCCTGAAAACAAGGTCGGGGTTATTCTCCCGCAAACAAGGGTTAATTTTTATTATTTTTTTTGGTCAATAATGTTTAGCAGTCCCGATTTTAAGTTAAGTTATCACTTTGTTAGTCAACCACACAGCACGCCTATCGTCCAGTCCCAATTTCCTTTTAATTTAAATGTGAAAATCAGAGGGGGAAATCGAGAAAAGCCGATGCAAGTTAAAAGCAATGATGTGTATGCTGAGTAGAGAATACTTACAGTGATCCCTTCGCTTTTATGCAGGATGCAGAACAGAATTGAGATCTTTTACACTATATGCAAATGCAAACGAGAAAAGCTGCTCCTAGACAGGCAGTTCTATTAGCGAGTGAAGAATGAATTTGATTTGACTAGATCCGCGGTCTAAGTGCGTCTTTTACGTGCAATGTGTGGTCCTAAATAATTACGAGCACAAGCAAATCCTAGAGTGGCTCAAGGAGCCGCTAGTGCAAGCTAAATTACATTCATCCACACAGCACACGGGGACACGGTTCCACTATGTTTACACACGCGAGAACCCAAACGGGAACCGCTGTAAATGCAGACAATTTTTACAAGTTAAAAAAATGAAAAATCCTTCTGGCGTCTCAACAGCTGACTTGATCCACGAATCGTCGGCCTCCGATGCACTTCGAGATGCGTCGACTTCAAGAAAGCCGCTCCAAGTCCACCAAGCCCTCGCACAAAAAGATATAAAAATGTCAGAGAGATAAAAAATTAAAAAAAATAATTGAAGAGAAAAAAATGGAATAATTACAAGGTGGTTCGGGGATCAGACTTCCCGAGTGACTGGAAAACCGAAATCTAATTTTCTAAAGTGATCCTAAGCCGTTTGCCTCCCCGGCAACGGCGCCATTTGACGGATGCGGAATTCTACCCTTTTGATGTCGTATGATTAACTAGTGCGTTGCAGTCGGATAGATCCGCATCGATAAAAAATAACCGCACAGCTCGATTAATCGTCAAATGAAATTATGTGCGATTTGATGTTTATTTAGCCTGGGCAAGCCCCAGGATCGACTCAAAGAGGCAAAGGAACAAATCGGGATCAAGTTAGATGAATTAAATCGCGGTTTTCCAAGTGAGATTTTTTTTAATTTTTTTTATGCGATCAAAATGACAAATGCAATGATGCGAAGGAACTAGGTTATTAAGAAAATCAACAACTAAGCCAAATTTAATTTTAATCTGAAATTAGTTCAAATTGACCAAATTGTATTTTTCTTATAAACCTAATCCAATAATGAATGCAAATGTATTTTTTTGTAATTTTTGGATTTTAGAACGTGCAAATGAAAAATGCAAACATTTTTAGAGTTTTTATTCAATTTTTCGTGCACATGATATGCAAAAATTATGAAAAATTTAGTGGAAGATAAAGATGGTGAAATGAAGCTACACTAATATTTTTGGAATTTTCTGACACTTTTTTATTTTTTTATAAATTTTTACTGAAAATAGAGCGACTGCGAGTATTTAATTCCTAATAAATCCATGAAATAAAATCATCCAACAAGCTATTTATCTCAAATAGATATTTCAATCTGAAATCCAGGAGAGTTGAAATTTCTTAAAAATCTTATTCATGAAATTAATTAAAAATCAACTACAGAAATCGCTCTACAATTTATTTTATGCACAAGACAACTCCTAATTAGATGAAACTTGGACAGTAATTAAAGCACACTTAAAGGCATCATTCACATTTTTTCACAATTTTTGGAGCAATGAATATGGTTGTGTAAATTTCAGAGCATAAAAGGGTAAAATATCTTTGATTTTTACTCTCCAATTTTTAATAAATAATCTGATGCTCACAAAAATATAAATAAATAGCCACAAGATAAAGAATTAGATTCTTTACAACATGCTATTTTTTATTAAAAAATTGATGCAAAAATATTGTCCAAATTAATGTTCAAACGCAGGGGTGTCAATGCAATACAAAATTAAAATGAAATGAACTGAAATATGAACGGGGACTGTTTTGCAAATAAAGAAACTTAGAAGGAAAAAGATGCAATGTTCACAAAAATAAAATAAAAGACAAAATGGACCTCTTCTTTTTCTCTTCTCCACGCTAGGGTTCAAGGATGCGGAGGCACTTGGACGGAGCCACGCAAGGAGGCGGGGCGGCGTGCGGGGCTGCCCGGCGGAAAACTCGCTAGCGGCGCAAGCACGGCGGCGCGAGGAGGGCGGCTTGGCGCGCAGGGACTGCTGCGCGAGGTGCTGCGCCACGCGGAGGGGCGGCGGCGCTACGTGTCACGCGAGGAGCGCGCGCTGGCGGTGGCGGTTGGGGGTGCTGCTCGATGGGCGACAGTAGCCTGGCGGACTTGGGTCGTCGACGGTGGCGGCGCGGACTGGAATCGGAGGAGCGGCGTCCTGAGCGCGCGCCGCACGCGAGGTGGTTGCGCGCGTCGTGCGCAGAGCGGCGATGGCCGAGCGGGGCGGCGCACTGCGGTGTGCGGTGGCGTACGGCCGCAGGAGGGCTGGAAGGTGGCCTGACGACGAGGGGAGCAGCGGGGCGCTGTGCGCAAGGAGGACCGCCGTTTGGAGGCGGCCGGCGCGACGTGCTGGCCGAGGGGTCGGGGCTGCTCTCGCACATCCGCGCGAGGCTGGAGGCGGGCGAACGTGGGCGGCTGGGGCGGCTCGCAGCCGCGGCCGAGGACTCGGTGGAGGACGGCAGAGGTTGCTGGGGCAGCACCGGTGCGGGAGGCGGCGGTCCCGTGGGGCTGGAAGGAGAGTCGCACGGGGACCGGCCAGGAGGATTTTCTCCACCTCCGTCGACACACGACGTGAGGTGGAGCGGTGGGTTGCAGCGCGGCCGCATGGGCGGGGAGGCGAGGTGGCTGGGCCACACTGGCTACGTCGGAGGGAGGCGCGTCGAGGGGCGGTGCTAGAGCCGGGATGCGCTCGCGACCGGAGGGGGCAGCGGAGGCGCGTTGGCGGCGGCAACCACACGAGGACTGCAGCCGACGAGGACCTGTAACCTTTTGTTTTTTATTTGTTTTTGCAAATTTTTTTCTTTATATTTTGTAAACAGGAATGAAAATGGGGAATGTAATGGAGAAAGATGTGGTGTGTGATGATTGTGAATGTATGGTGAAAATATAATGATTTGATGATGAAGTTTGGTGAAAATAAATGCAATGATATTTGTGGTTGTGATGGTGATAATGAAATGATATGGTGATAATAATGGTGATCAACAAGAAGAAAATAATGTTAGATAAAAAATGAAATGAAAAAAAATCGAGAGGTGCTTACCTGTGATTCGCCGAAAATGAAGCCACGGAGTGCGGCTTCCGATTGTTGTCGCCTCGATTCGATCCGACGAAAAATCGAAGAAGCTCAGTTGTGATCTGAAGTGATGCACAACGACACGAGGAGGAGTCCTCGTGGATCTCGCTTTGAAAACTGTCATTGCTCGACCGGAAGATGCTGAAGCTGTCACCGACAACACCCGGGGGCTGGTAGTCTCTCCCTCTCAATTGAAGAAATGGCGGATGGAGAAAAATGGTGGAGGACGATGTGAATATAAAGGAAGAGGAGAGGGAAGTTGGAGAAGGATGGAGAGAGTGGGGTAGTGGGGAAGGTGGAGGCTTGGAGTAGGGAGTAAGAAAAGAAGTGGTAAAAGGGGATAAAATAAATAAAATAATATAATAATATAATAGGCTACTAAAAATAATTAAAATAGTAATAATAAAATATTAATAATAATAAATCCAAAAATAATAAAATAAATTCGAAAATAAAGAAAATGGGGTGACATGTGGCGGCTCCAGGAGCTGCTACATGTCGCTCCCAGAAAATTCAAAGATTAAATGTAAACAAAATAAAAAAGAAATAACAAAAGGGATTAAATCAAAAAATGGTCAACACAAAAGTTGCTCGTCTCGATGAGATCTACAACTTTCGTGAAGGGCCGAAAATCAAATAAGATCATCTATACAAAATGTATTTTTGGGTGGTACCTTATAGATATAAAATACCGCATTTTATCTTTTGTAATTTTTTTGTCATTTTTAAAAAGAGAAAAATCAAAATAAAAATAGAGAAAATATGAAGAGAATATTTACAACTTAATCTAATTTTTGGATTTTTAATAATTAAGAAAATGAAATGGTAAAATATAGGGGCAAAACGGTCAATTTATACAATATACAAAAGGGGCCCAAAATCTAAGTTTTGCATACGAGCTCCGATTTTAATGAAATTGATCTTGTTTCGAAGGTCTTTGAATGTATATTACTTTAAAAGTGAGTAGACCTTATTCGGAGGTTGTATGAGAGAGATATGTGCGTTTTAAGGTTCAAGGTCTCAAACTTGGATTCGGGTTTTATTGGTCAATTTTTCAAGTTAGTATTTTTTTGATATTTTTCCTTTATTAGTATTAGTCATATATACACTAGCGAGTTGGTTTTATTGGATTTGGAGTTAGTATAAAATATATACAAATAAGGTGTTTTATCTAATATACAGGTGAATATTTACAAGTGAATTTGGCTTCTTATTTTATGCAAATATGAATGCTAAAATGCAGATGTTATCAATGCATGCATGAATGCTAATTATGCAATATAAGTGGAAATATGCAGCTATTTACTCAGGAACAAAGCTCTATTTTCGACATTTAGAGTGATGAATCACAGATTCATCAGTCCTCAGCCTTGATACTTCATTGTCCTAACCTTTGCACCCTGCTAGGGGTGTAAACTCTAGCGCTGGTTGAGAGGCACCTCAACAACATCTACCTTGTATATATGTGTTTGTCTTGATTTGCTCCTTCCTTCTTCCGTTTATCATTCACCTCTTTTCTGTGTATATATGTGTGATATACTTAGGATGTACTATATCCTAAGTATAGGGGGTGAATGGTTCGAGTTGTTCATATTTGTCCTATTCATCACTCCTGTTGTTGCTTATACTTAGGATACTCTACCCTAAGTATAGGGGCAGTGTTGTTCATATCATCTCTTTGTGTTTTTATTCTTTTGATCTCTCGATTGTCCCCAACTTGTTGATATTCTATACTTAGGGCTATTCTACCCTAAGTATAGGGGGCAAGTCGAGCCGTTGCATTCGTACATTCTTTTCATCCGTTTCCCACTTTTGTATAATTTTCAATACTTAGGATTACTTGATCCTAAGTATAGAGGGGATCACCGACTTTTATTCTTTTTATCTTTTCTTTGAGTCGTTATAGCATAGGAGTCTTTTCACTTTTCTATACTTAGCACGAGTTATGTCTTCCTTCGCCACTCTCTATACACTATGAGGACATAGTTCGAGCTAAGTATAGGGGGGTGTCGTATATATTGTATATATACTTTAGAAATAACTCGTACTTTAATATATAGACTTTGGTCACCTTCCGTATTCAAAAAAACAAACACAAAAAATATAAAAAAAACAAAAAAACAAAGAATTTCTTTTATAAAAAAATATGTATAATCCATGTATATACTTGTATATATTTTACTAACCTTTTTCCCTTACAAAAAATACCTAAAAACTACAAAACCAAAAGTCTATAAAAATTGAATAATTAAAATTTCAAAAAAACTCTTTTTACATGTGCATATTTTTTTCAAAAATAAATAAAAAGTTCAAATTTAGAAAATTATTTCAGAAAAAGATTTTGCTTTCTTTGTATTGTATATAAACTTGTAAATATTTTGAAAAAAAAACTTGTAAATATTTAAATAAAAAAAACTTCTTTTCTTCTTTCTTTCAAAAAAAGTTATCCCGTCTATATACTTGTATGTATTTTACTAACCCTTTTTCTCTTAAAAAAATCTTTAAAAAAATACTTTGTATATATTTCTTACATTTCCATGTACATTTTTCAGGATAATATTGACATTTAAACTAAATTTGGAATAAAATTGAAGAATGTAGCTTAGTTGGACATTAATCCACTTAATTTCAGAGGAACTTTATAAGAAATGGAATAAGGCTTTTCAAGTCCTAGCGACTTAATTCTTTGAGTTAAGGCTATGTTCACATGTCGTCTTGATCCGTCTAAGTAGAATATTTAACAACATAAGCATGATTCTTCTAGACCATGGCTTATCTTAGACAAGCACTCTACACGTAGCTCGTCATGGAGGAGGTAGTGAGGATGCAGAATCTTTTGGCTTGGGGTAGCACACGGGTATGTAACAACTAGTGGGAATATCTGTCTTCCTCTAGGGAGGGTAGTGCATCTCAACTTGATCTAGTAGCATTGAGGTCGAAAGACAGGATGTTGTGGGGTTGTAATAATGCTTCAAAAGAGGGATAGTCTACAAGCTCAAGAGGAAAAACTCCTTATGTACATGTTGCACCTTGCATATATTTTTCAAAAAAAAAAAGAAACAATGCAGAATCTCCAAAAGTGTACACGCCGATTGAAAAGTAAAATGCCTACCGGAGTGTACATACAAGTATAGAAAAATAATAATAAAGAGCTTCAAAGTCAATTTTTTGTAATCATGCAGCTGGATGACTTGGATACACTGGTCTTGCATCCAAGGATAGGTAGCTACATCGGTTATCGTCCATTCTTTTCTCCATCTCTTCTTTTGAGTTGGTTGTACTTGAACTTAGAAGGGAATATCCATGCTCCTTGAGAAAAGAGTTGCTAGACTGAGGGACTTGAGTTACCTTGTTGAGAGAGGATGTTTTTGAACTACTTTTGAGATGGAGAGATATATTTCTCTTACACCGTACACGTAAAGATTCATAGTCATAAGAATTTGTGTATGTAGACTTGTTCTGACCTAATTGTTTAGGAGACCTAAATTGGAGTCTTGTGAAACTTAGAGGCTATTAGGTTTTTAATTCATTTTCCATTAAGGTTCCGCTGCACTAATAATCCAAAGGTCTGACAAAGCTCCATACTACAACTTTATGAAGAAAGTTTAATATTCAATGATGTCCTAATTTCTTTATTTTTCCTTTATTTTTTCTTTTATTCACTTATTCTTTCAAATAAGTATTTACTAAGGGACTAGCAAAGGTAAAGCATAGGGGAATGATGAATATGCATTTCATCATCTTTATTCATTTATTTTAGCTTAAAATCTCTAATGAAAATACTTGTATATAATACTAAATCCATATTCTTACTAACCTACATTTATGTGTAAATATTGTACATTTATTACTATTTTAACCTAAAATAAATAAATAAAAGAAAAATAAAGAAAATAAAAGATTATATATACATACAATAGATACATGCTGACCCGAACCCCGAGAGAAGGTCAAGACTTGACCTGATGGATCATTAACAAAGTAGGGGGATATATTGTATTTAATCAGAAAATCCAATATATATATTGTGAATATTTTGAATTTATTCTTTGTATACCTGTACAAAACTTATACTATTTTTGTTATATATATTAAACTCAAATTAAATAATTTTCTAAATGAAAGTTGTAAATAAAAATGTTTCTAAATAATAAAAATAATTGCAAAATAAAATCATGTACTAGTAAAAATAACTACACTCAGAAAAAGTCGTAAAGCAATAATTGAAAGCCCAATTTCGGATCCACATAAACTCAAATTGAATCAAACTCACTTCCATCATATTCTAATTAAATTATCTTTAAAATGGTTGTGGTTTCATAATTTTTGAAGTTATGGTTTGAAAGATGATTTCTTGGGTGGTTTTTACAATTTTATCATTTATTTATTGTATATATATTGTATTTGTAAATAATTGTAAATATTTTTAATAATTATTTAAAATAATAAAATATAAAATATAAAATAAACTAATTTCCTTATTTAACTATGTATATAAAGTATCATATGCATATAGTTGATTTCCTTAAATAACCACCACAAAAATTTTAAATAATTAACATGTATTTTTAATTTAATAAAGTGACAAAATTAATTAATTAATTATGTAGATAATGTAATTTTATCCACCATTAACCTCCTCCCTTTTTCCCTCTCCATTAAAATTCTAAAAATTCAAATTCAATTTTTTCTCCTCTATCTATTTGGCTTCTCCTCTCTCATTCCAACTAGATCAATATTTTGTGAGAGGAGCTTATTCTCCAAGAGCATTCTTGTTGTAGAGAGGAGCCCAGCTTTCGCGCCGTCCAGTGACAACAAGTTGGTCCTCGTCGAGGCCAGCACGGCTTCCATCCGCTCCCACGATGAGATTCATTTTATTTTTTTATTTTTTAATCTAGGTTAGTCGTAGTTTAATTTTTCCATTTTAAATTCCATTGTCATTTTTTAATTCTAGATCTTTATTGATCATATCAATAATCACGATTTGATCCGAATCCGATCTGATCTTCCATCTCATTTTCTCTATTACATCGCTTCATGTTCTACCTCATGTAACCACACACCTCTGACTATGCACGATGGTCGGAGATCCAGATCCATCCACCTCGTCGGATCCGCGTTTCCATTCACATTTTCTGCCCAATAATTTTTGACCGAGCCGTCGTACTCGAGTCGATTTTTGATTTTTATTGAAGGTAAAAAAAGATTAAAAAAAGAAGCAGTTGTTGTTTTACAAAAAATGCAAAAAAAATAATAATTCAGGTGGCTAATCGTCACCGCTCTTCCATTGCATGGAGCACCAGCCTCTCGCCGTCGACAACCTTCCCTGGAGGAGCACCCATGCCTTCCACTGCCAGGTTACTGCCTTCCAGAACACGCTACCTCCAGATCCACTGACCATCGAGGACCCGCTGACGCCCAGGCCGCACCTCCTATTCTCATCAGCACCGCATGGGAGGAGCAGCTTTGGCATCGCCATTGCCCATCTTGTTGTGCGAGGCACGCCGTCGCCCTTCCAATGGAGTCGTCATCCCTCCACCTCGACGCTCACGCCATCCTACGTGAAGATCACAATAGCCGCCTGACCTCCCTGCTCGTAGCCAACCGTAGCTATGAGTACAGGGAGCGTGTGTCGCCTCCTCCGCCCAACGATCTTCACTGATACAGTCGCCGCTTTCACTTAGAGCCCGACAATCGTCGTCGCCCCGCTCATCTCCGCAGCCACCACCCTCGAAGAACCGAGCCCCGCTCGGAGATGACACCGTCCATCGTTGCCAGCAGCTACCCCCACTCGAAGATGATACCGCACCACCATCTTTACCGCGCGAGCACCCCTCTCCGCTTGGAGCCACCGTAGTCCTTTGCCGATCCACACCCGTCGTCCGTTGTTACTTGGAGAAGATAGGGGTGGTGCCCCCTTTGGCGTAGAACAAAAGAAACGCCCAGCGAGAATCCTTGGGGAATAAAAAATTTGGAAAAGTTACATCCACACCCCTAAAAGTTCTGACATTTACAAAGACACCCTTCCTTCTAGAGCCTATCACATGCGTTGCATGCCCATCCTGGGTAATTTGCCATTTCTTCCTGCAATTTATTACCTGTTATCATTTAATGCAAAAACTTTGAATATTCACAATTCAGTCCTTCATTTCTAGACTAAAAATTGCATGTTCATTTGATTGAGATAAATATTTATATTGCTTAATAAATTCTAGAAAATTGTTGTTAAACTCTTATTGTGTGGCTGTTTATAGCATAATATTTTCATTACATTTTATTTATATCTAATATTATTAAAAATTCAAAAATATCACATTTCTTTACTGTTTGACATTTGAAAAGTCATAAAAAATTCAAATATTACATAAAAAATCTAAAAAATAAAATAGTTTACTTTTTGTATTTTTTTCTGTGCAAATTTCATGCATTAACTATTTTTAAAACCCAAAAAAAATACAAAATACTAAAAATCTTATAATCACATAAAATTATAGGAAAATCCAAAAATAGTGATTTCACTTCTTGATTGTAAATAATTTATTCTGGTGTTAGGAAAAATAATTGCAGAAACTTTTTTATATTTTATTTTTAAAATTGTAAATTTGTACAGTCTGTTCATTGTTTTCATTATTCCTTATTTTTATTCATTTTGAAAATCCTTAAAAAATTAAAAACTCTGAAAATTACAAAAATAGTAAAAAAATTAATTAAAATACAAAAATATTTTCTTTAGGATTTTTTTGATCATTTTTATCATATTTGAAAAATCCAAAAAATGCATTTTTTGTGTATAAATTTGTTTTGAAAATTATGTTTTTGAAAATAAAAAATTGTAAACTAAAAATCATTTAAAAATTGAAAATCAGAAAATAAAAAATAAAAACTATATAAAATAAAAAAAATATAAAAGTTAGAAAATTCACAAAAACTAAGATAGCTTGCATTTGAATTTCCTTTCTCTTTTAATTGAATTTTCAATTTTTAGAATAACCCTCAGGAATTGTAGCCTCCTTGAGTTTGATCATGCTGTGATACAGGTAAAATAAATAGCAAAATTCTCTTGCTCTACAGTTTTATAACTAATTTAGTTTGAGAATAATTTTTTTATTGAGGGATTCTTTAGGTTGCAACGACACATTGCACATTTACTCATAAAATAAAACCCCCCAGAATTCCCTTCCAACAACAAGATGAAGCTGAACAATCGATGGAATATCATAAAGAAGGATTGTAATAGTTGCATCTACCTGGTGACGAAGATAGGGTAGTGTAGGGATCCTCTCTCACGTACCATTGTCTCACCCGACGAGTGTGCTTAGCTTATGGTATGCATTGCCTAACTCCAAACTATATGTTCTTAGATACTCATATCCTACGTCTCATGGAATATGGTTCAGATCGACAAGGCATACAAGTCTTATCGGAGGAATACATTCCCCCATTACAACAAGGTTGATGCCATGGTAGGGAGTATGATGCCACGAGCACCTTTGCCTTCTCATCATAGACCACACCACCATGATCGTTTTCAACCTTCTTTGAAGGAGACTCATCAACGCATAAGCATTCAAGGATACCCTACAAGTGGGACACACCACACTCAAGTGAAACAAGCAAACTCAATCAGAGGAGAGAGTCGTACGCTCAACACAAGGCAGGAGCAACGTCGCTGAACTGACATCTCACAAAAACCAAACAGCTACTCCAACAATCAACCCACACAATAATATCAAGCAACGAATAAGCAGGCGTGAATCAAAACTTATTATACCCTAGAGACAAGTGCATAGTGGACAAGCAGGTAAGAGTTAAACTCAGGGAACAAACGTGGTAGCATATGTATTTTATTTAAAAATAAATAAAATAGCTATATATGTATAAATATATGCACGCAATTCACTTAGGTTTTGTGGGGTTTTAAATATTTTATTTATATTTTTAAATTAATTAATTTTTATTATATATTTCAAATTTTAAAAAAAAATATAAAATATTTATAATACTAATTAATATTATACTCATACATAACTATATATAGATATATAATAAACTATATGATAATACAATTATAAATATAAGTAGAAATAGTCAAAAATAGTATAATAACATCTTTTTGTATTTTTATATATTTTCTACCCTTTTTATGATTTTTCAAGTATTTTTGCTCATTTTAGGTATTTTTATAGTCCAAAATCTCCCAAAAAAGGGATTAAGTAAATAGGCCAAATTGACTTGGGGTTTAAAAATAGCAAAAAGCCTTAAAAAATTTGCAAATCAATTTGAATATATAAAAGTATATATAAGTAAAAATATAGGACATGAAAAAATATTTTTTGATTTCTTAGTGATTTTTTATTTTTTTATAGGATTTTGGAGTTTTTTTAATTTTTAGGTATTTTCTTTTTTATTTTTAGGGAGTTTTGGTCTGGATGTACTAATTACTATAACAACCGCTTACTGTTTTTTTGGAGAATTTTTAAAGATGAATTTATAATTTTTTTGAATTTTTTTAAAGAAAACATGGATAAAAGAGTGCTATTTAAATTTTTAATAAATAAGAAAAGGGCATAAGATGCAAAACTAATTGCATGGCGTGAAAAATCATGCATCCATGTACCTCATCCTATTATTTCATACTTTTTGGAGCATTGATGATATTTATAAAATTAGACAAACATACACAAAAATGCTAGAACTGATAGTGATATATTTGCAATTAAAAATAAATGCAGGGAGCACAATACAAAATACCCAAAACTTTTAAACTGATCTTTAAACTTTTAATATCTTATAATTATGTGGATTAAGATCTTAACCAAGCTCCATTTTTCAATTTAATTCCAGGCTAGTTTAAATGTCAACTATGAACCAGGAAAAACTATACAAGTATTTACAAAGATGCTATTTACAAAATATTTACACATGTGCAAAATTTTTAAAAAATGTTTTGAAAACATAGATGTATGCATGAATGCAAGTTTTGCAAAATATGTACACAAATTTACACAAGGTTTTTGCAAACTTTTTATTTTCAAAACATTTTACAAAAATTTTGTACTATATACATAATTTTGTTATGAAAATATTTACAAGCTATTTACACAAAAGATTTTTACAAACTTTTTTACAAAAATAATTTGTACAACTAGCTATGTATGTGCAATAAAAGAATTTTATTTACAAGGAAAAATTTTAATTTCTATGAATTTGTGGGTTTTAGTCATTTTTATTTATTAACACACTTACACAAAGTACGAGTTATGGCTAAAGTATATATGGAATATATATACACCCCCCTATACTTAGCTCGAATGATGTCCTCAGAGTCAAGAGCGATGAAGAAGACATAACTCGTGCTTAGTATAGGGAAGCGAAAAGGAAGGCTATATACAAAGATGAATAAAAGAATAGAAATGCAAGAGATCTCGGGGTTTCCCCCTATACTTAGGATCAAATAATCCTAAGTATAGCATGCTGTACACAAAGGGAAATCCGAGTGAGAATGTACAGGTTCTACCTCCCCTATACTTAGGGCAAAATATCCATAAGTATAGGCAGCAAAACAGAGGTAAAAATGAATCAAAAGAAACTCAAAAGTTTCACCCCCCTATACTTAGGGTAAAGTGCACCCTTAGTATAGCAACGTCGAAGATGTAGATGGGGTGTTGGACTGAAGAATAGTGTGATATGGACAACTGGATCTATACAAGTCGGAAGAACAATGATAATCGGGCGTGAGATGCAATAGACGTGAGTCAAGAGACCACATCTCACGCAAAATGAATCGAGGCAATGTCAACGACCAACGGCTCATGATCTAGATATGGCTTGAGCTGTTGCCCGTTAACACGAAAGGTACTCTCAGAAGACAACTCATATATGTCAATACTCCCATTGTCGTGTACCTTTCTAACTAAGTAGGGTCCCTTCCATTTGCTCTGTAGCTTCCCTGGGAATAATCTCAACCTGGCATCGAACAACCATACTCGATGTCCTGGCTCAAACTGCTTGTGGCTGATATGAGAATCATGCCACTCCTTCACTCTCTCCTTATACTGTAGGCTGCTCGAAAAGGCTGCATCACGAAGCTCGTCCAGGACTACTAACTCTACCCTCCTCTGGTCTCCTACACTCAATGGATCCATGATGATGTCTGTAACTGCCCAGAGTGACCTATGTCTAAGCTCAACAGGTAAATGGCAGGGCTTGCCATAAATGAGGCGAAAGGGAGACGTACCCAACGGTGTCTTGAAGGACGTCTGATATGCCACAAGATCGAGTCGAAAAGCTGTGACCAATCCTTTCAGTTAGGGCGGACGACCTTCTGCAATATAGTCTTGATCTCCCTGTACGACACTTCAACAAGACCATTGGTCTGAGGATGGTACGGTGTGGCTACCCGATAGTCTATGCTGAACTCGCTAGCAAGGGCCTTTACCTTATCGTTGACGAAATGAGACCCCCCGTCAGATATCAACACTCGAGGTACCCCGAACCGTGAAATGATATTCTTCCTCAAAAATCTGTAAACAGTCCTAGCATCTGCGGTTTAGACGGGGATGGCCTCAACCCAACGACTAACATAACCAACAGCCAACAGAATGTACTCAAATCCCTGACTCCTAGGGAAATCGATGCCCCATGCGTCAAAAACCTCACAGAAGTGAATGGGCTGCATAGGCATCATATCACGCTGTCCACAAGTGCCCATCCTCTAACATTCAGTACACCTCTTCCCGAACTCATTAGAATCCTTGAAGAGGGTAGGTCACCATAGGCCGGATTGGAGCACTTTCTGTGCCGTTCTCCTCCCAGAGTGATGTCCTCCTGCTTCAAGCTTGTGGCAGTAAGTGAGGACGCTGTGGTGCTCCTCCTGAGGAATGCACCTATGCCAGACGCTATCCCCTCCTATCATGATAAAGGACAGGATCCTCCCAGTGGTAGAACTTGGCCTTCGCAAGGAAGGTCTCAAGTCTCTTCCTGGGCCAATCTTGTGGGACTTTCTTGGCAACAAGAAAGTTTGCAATACAGGCATACCATGGGAGAGAGACGATAGCAAGGATCGCCTCATCTGGGAAGGTCTCACAAATAGGCTCGATCTGCTCGGAATCCTCAAGATACTCCAATCGGGAGAGATGATCCGCCACGACATTCTTTACTCCAGGCTTGTCCTTAATCTCTATATCAAACTTCTAGAGTAGAAGGATCCATCTGGTCAATCTGGCTTTGGCATCCTTCTTTGCCATGAGGTATCAGATGGCGGCATGATCAGTGAAGATGGTCACTCTAGATCCAATGATGTACGATCTGAACTTATCTAGGGCGAACACTACGGCTAGCATCTCCTTCTCAGTGACTGTGTAGTTCCTCTGAGTTGCATCTAAAGTCCGGCTAGCATAGTGAATAGCAAAGGGGACTCCATCCCTCCTCTGTCCCAGCATGACCCCTACGGCAAAATCGGAGGCATCCGTCATGATCTCGAATGGAAGAGACCAATCAGGAGGCTGCAGGACAGGAGCCTCGACAACTAGACTCTTAAGACTCTCAAATGACGCTAGACACCTATCATCCACAAATGAACTTGGTGTCTTTCGTCAACAGATCATTCAACGATCGTCCAATCCGACTGAAATCATGAATGAATCGTCAGTAGAAACTGACGTGCCCCAGAAAAGACCGTAATTATCGCAAGTTGGATGGTGGACTGAGTTTCCTAATGATATCCACCTTAGCCGGATCAACCTCCATGCCCCTGTTGGAGATGATATGGCCAAGCACCGTCCCTTGAGTCACCATGAAGTGACTCTTCTCCCAAGAAAGCACCAGGTGCACCTCAATACGTCGCTAGAGGATGCTGTTTAGGCAGTCAAGACAAGAGTCAAATCTGTCGCCGTAGACCGAAAAGTCATCCATGAAGACCTCTAGGCACTCCCCTACCATGTCCGAAAAGATGGACAACATGCACCTCTGGAATGTCGCCAGAGCATTGCACAATCCAAAGGGCATCCGTCTGAAAGCATATGTCCTGAAGGGACAGGTAAAGGTAGTCTTGTCCTGGTCCTCTGGCGCAATCGCCACCTAGTTGTATCTGGAGTACCCATCCAAGAAACAGTAATGGCTCTTCCCTTCCAGTCTCTCAATGATCTGATCAATAAAGGGCAGGGGAAATGATCCTTCTTGGTGGCCTGGTTGAGTCATATGTAATCTACGCAGACCCGCCAAGAAGTGGGTACCCGGGTAATGATCTCCTCAACAGACTCACTGACAACTATGGTGATGTCCGTCTTCTTGGGCACCACATGCAATGGACTGACCCACTTGGAGTCGGAGATGGGGTAGATAAAATCGACGCTCCACCATTTCGAGATCTCCTTCATGACAACATCTCGAAGGTTCAGGTTCAGCTACCGCTGGAACTCATGCGACGGCTTCGCGTCCTCCTCGAGATAGATATGGTGGGAGCACATGGCCGAAATTATCCCCTGGAGATCGTCTACACTCCATCCAATCGCCTTGCGGTTATTTTCAAGAACCTTGATCAGACGGGATTCCTGCTCTCCAGTCAAATCCGCTGAGATAATGACTGAGTACATCTCTGGCTCGCCCTCAAGGAACCTATACTTCAGCGATGACGGAAGCGACTTCAGCTCTGGACAACTCGGTGCTGGCGGATCTGGCCTCTGAAAGGTCTGAGTGAATGCGGCCAAATCTGCATGGGAGAATGAGAAATCTCACTTGCAATCTCAATCTGGTGAAGGCTGCTCTGCTGGTGTGTCTCTGCTCTATGTGGAATCAGCCTGCTCCCTAGTTGTAGGCTCCATGGAAGTCAGACACGGTCTCAAATCATCAAACTCAGCCTAGTCTATATCTGACTCTAAGGAATCTGTATCAGAATCACAAAACTCTGCCCCACGATCGGGAACCGACTCTGCTGCCTGAGATGTATCCTGGACCAGGGATGCGCTCTCCAAGATCTCCTTTGTTGTCATCTGTGCATCAACGAACTCTGAAGGTGAGAGGATGGCCTGTGCTGCTGGGTCTGCCCAAACTGCCTCGTCATCTGTGTTCGCAAAGTCACAGTCCTCGTGGATGTCTCGCCCTGCCTCTGTCATCTGCTTTGAATCTGATGTCGGTTCGGAGTAAGTTGAATCTCTGGCTCTAGTCTCCTCGATCATCTCTATTTGTATACTCTCACCCTCGACGTGAACGTATACCTTCCCGCTATCATGATCGGACACTGCCTTGGTTGTAGCCAAGAACATGCATCCTAAAATGATGGGGGTATCGGTCACGGACTCAGGGATCTCCATGTCCAACACAACGAAGTCCACGCGGAATTTCAGGCCCTAAATCGTGATGACAACATCCTTCAACAACCCCTTCGGCCTCTTGACATATCGATCAGCAAACTGAAGGTCTGTCTTGCTCTGTCATAGAGGGCCCAACTCGAAGCGGTCGAGTAAGGCTGCCGGAAGTAGGTTGATCGAAGACCCGCTGTCTAATAGAGTACGATCAAACCTCTGCTTCTGAATATGGCATCTGACATACGGGGCTCCTGCATCTGGCCTCTTGGCTGGCAGACGATTATGTATCGCAAAGCAAGTGGCATGAGTGAGCACATGGATCTCTGACTGATGGTTCCTCCTCTTCCTCCGAACTATGGTCTTGTCTCTGAGCGATCTCTGGAAGAGAGGTATGTGGTTCAACGCCTCCTGTAGAGTCAGTTGTATCTGAAATCTGTCCATCATATGCTGGCTGAACTCTAGCTGGTGGGACTTTTTTGGGACTTTTGTTGTCCCCTTAGCCAAGCGGAGTGCTTGGGGAAAGGGGAATACTGGGTCCTTCTCAGATGAAGGACTAGGAGAGAGTCTGGGCTGCTCAAGCACGGCAGAATCCACACATACATCATCACGCAACACAGGCGGATCGGAATAAATCAAACCCTTTCCTTTATTGACACAAATGTCCTGAGATACATGCACAGAAGGAAAAATAACAGGACTAGCAGTAGTAGTAATGGTGGCCTCAACACCACCCTCGGCATCTGGATCCACGGCATCAGTATCGCGCTCTGGCTCGGCAACAAGTCTGGTGGCATCAGTACCACCTCCTCCATATGGTGAAACGACGGCCTCAGTATCATCAGTTGGATCATCGTCCTTGGTGGCGTCAGCACCACCGTCATCATCTCTAGCAGCATCAGCACCGCTCTCCTCCTCACCTGGCGCTCCTGAAGTAGCATCGATTCGTCGCTCAGACGAGGCGTCGCCTGCTGGCATCCTATCGCTCCTAAGTGTAATAAAGTCAGCATCAAACAGATATGCAGAAATGTCACCAAGCGAATCACTAGGAGTGGTGGTCTCTGTGAACTCTACCTGCTCAGATTTCTTCTTCAGGCTGTTCGGGTTAGGCTCGATCTGGGCAGGGATGGCGGCCTTCCCTCTCACAATCTCCCTCATCTCCTAACGGAACTCGTCCATCTCCCGTCGAAAGGTAGCATGTTGCTCGGACATGAGGCGGGCTAGATCATCCAAGGCAGGGTTCTCATAGGTCAGCCCATGAGAACCTGACGGGTGACCTCTCTAGTAGTGAGGCTGTTGCTGCTGGTGAGGGTGAGAGGTGTACTGCTGATGATACTGCTGGTGAGGCTGCTCTCGCCTCCAAGGTTGTCCATGTTGATAGGGATGAGGACCATACTTCTCTCTGTGGAATGACTGCTGCTGAATTGGGGGCTAGGGCTGCTCGTGCTCCTCACGCTGCTAGCCGTACTGGCCACCCTGAACTGGAGGCTCCTGCTGGGAACTAGTGCCTCCGGCCGACCAGCGGAATACGGGATGGTCTCGTCGGATACCAGGATGGGGTCGGTCGTACCAAATCCCGTTGACATCCATCAACAGCTCCTGCTCATAGGTAGGTGGGGGGAGTACTGCTAGGGGCTGATCCGGCTGGTAGACCACCAAATGAGTGCCCTGGGATGGTGGTGACTGGTAAAACTGCGGTGGCTGCTGGTACGACTCCGCATGTACAAGGTGAACCTGTCTAGGTTGACTGGAGTGCTGGGACAAGCTACCATTGCTACTCAGATCTCCTCGTGACCTGAGACGGGGTTGGGAAGCTGTCTGTGCCTCCTGGAGACACATGATATGTGTCTTCAGGTCACTCAGAGTTTGTACCATTTGGTCAATCTATGTCATGCCCTGGCACTGCTTCTTCTCGATCAGCTCGATCTGGTCCAGCTTCTCGCTGATGATGCCCATGTTGGTGGTCGTCGACTCGGCCTGTGTTGCTGCCGCCGACGAAGTGGAAGGACCAGCATCGACCCGTGCTATCCTCTGAAACTACACGGCCTATGGCTGGGGACGTCCCTGAGTGTAAAGTCGGGTCTGGGACATCACGGTGTAGTTCTCGGCCATCCAGACCTGATCCTCATCTTTGGAGAAGTAGGAACCACCATGATGAATACCCATTCATCACTCTTTATTCTTATATTTTAGCTACAAAAACCTATGCAAATGCATGTAGGTATGTGTAAATAGGAAAAATTAGCAAAAGCATGCATGTTTGTAAATACTTATAATTAGCATGTTTTTGTGCAAAAATAAAGAATAAAGATGAAAAAGAAAAAGAGGGAAATATTTAGAATAAATATTGAGCAACCTAACCCAAGGGAGGGCTCAACATGGGCCTGACCGCATAAAAGCCAAGTAGAGGGAGATAGGGGCTCTTGTGTATATATTTTTATAAATAAATAAAATTATATTTTCCTCACCCAAAAATATGTTTGTAAATATTTGTACATATTTATAAAGTATCAAAAATAAAATAAAAATTTAAAAATCAAAAAGACCCAAAAACACCCCTTCACCATGTACATAGATCACCCTTTCTTATCTATTTAACCTTGTAAATAAATTTATTTATTTTCAAAACTTTTTTGTAAATATTCTATTGTATATATTGTAAATAAAATAAATAAAAAGAAACAAAACAAAAATCAAATAAAAATTACAAAATTAAAATACAAAAATATATTGTATATATACCTTGTATATAGTTGTATATAACTAATTATCTCACCTATGTATATAAATAATAAAAATAAAATAAAAATAGCCTTTTATTCCTCATTTTATTCTATAAATAAATAAAATATAAAATAGGAATAAAAATGTATAAAAATAACTAAGTAAAAATCAAAATTAAAAACTCAATATTGTACATATACCTATGTATAGACCTATTATGTAAATACCTTATTTTGATTTCCAAAAATTAATTAAAAATCACAAAAAAATAGAAAAAAATAAATTAAAAATATTTCATGTTTCATGTTTTTAAAAATTCGGCCATTTAATGGCCCAAAAAAATCAAATAAAATCCTAAAGCTTGGCGGGCTCTGATTGGTCCACGGGGGATTGTTGACCCCCGGTCAACTCCCCCCCCAGGACCACCAGAGCCGGGTCTCCTGTGCCCGACCCGTTTTCTCCCCTTTTTCCACGGGTGACCCGATCGCCAACCTCCCCAACTCCGGGTCCGGAATGATCACGTCACATCCGAGAGCCTCGCCGGAGCCCTCGCCTCGGGATCCGCGCACCAGCTCACCCTACCCGATCGAGTTTTGCCGGACCTTCCACCGTATAAAGCCTGAGCTCCGCCCCCATTTTCACGCATCTTTGGCTCGCCACTCTCATTCCAGTGACCTCCAGAGCAATCACCGAGGTGACAGCTCGCGTTTGCCCCTGTTGCAGTGAGGAGAGGGTGCCCCGACCATCGATCCGGCAGCTTCGCGCCGCCGTGCTCCGCCACTCAGCCGGAGCTCGAGCCTCAGGCCTTGACGCCCTTCGAGGCGACGACCAGGAGCTAGCCAAGCTCCAGCACAGTCTTTCGCTCCACCCAGGTAGCACTTTAGCTCGCCCATTTAGTTTAATTTCTTGTTTCGCCCAAATCGCATCTCCGACGAGTTCCTTTGATTCCGACCATCCTGTGTATCTTCTCGATCATCGGAACGCACGCTCACCTTCGCCATCCTCCGACGCACCTTCTACGCCCATTCGTTCAACCCAGCTCGCCCCGGAGCTGGGATTCGAGCTCCACCATCCTCCGCTCGCCGGAGCTCACTCGTCCCGACCCACAGTTCACCCTCACGCCACCTAACCGGGTCGAGGCACTTTGCCCTCGACCCGCGAAGCTCTTGAGCTGTTTTGCAGGTCAAGAGGAGGCCATCTGAGGCCCCCTCCCATCTAGGCCAGGAGCTTGACGCCGACGACCTCGCCGGAGCCCCTCCAGGGCTCGGCTGGGCCATCTGAAGCTACCAGCAGCTGCGGGACGTCATCGCCTATCTTCTCCGATACTTGGACGCAGCTGAGGAGGACCCGGGCACGCACACGAGGCCGGCGAACCTCGCCGGCCACTTGTTCTTCGAGGGACCTCCATCGCCGTCCGATCAGCCTCGGAGCTCCAGTTTCAATCACGGCCGTCCATTCATCGAGGAGCAGTTGCCGTTGATCACCTCGAGGCTTCATCAGGACCGTCAGAGCAGAGGAGAGAGGGCACAACACCTGACCCGTTAGATCTCCCACGTGTCCCCCTCTGGAGCGTCGATCAGGCCCACGTGCTGAAGAAGAAGAGCGCCCGCCGTCCGAGACCGTTGGATCCTCCACGTGGCGCGAATCTAGCCGTCGGCGCAATAAGGGGTAATTTGCTTAGGCCCCCCTCGTAGTTTGTGTTTTTAATTCTAGTCCTGTAAATAGTTTAAGTCTTTTATTTACGTAGGGTAAATTGCACCTAGGACCTTGTGCTTGTTTTTATTTGCATTGATACCCCTGTGTATGTGAGCCCACGTGCTTCGTCACGTGTTTAGTTGGGTTATTTGCATCTCTTATCCTGTAGTTCTGGATGGTTATTGAATGAATATATACTTTCTGGTATTTGCATTTATACCCCTGTGAGCATTTTATTTGAACATGTGCGGATTTTAGTGGGTTATTTGCGCCCAAGCCCCTGAACTTTTTGGTACGAGTTACCAAAAGGTCCAAGAACTTGGTTTTTATTACCAAAAGGTCCCTGAGTGCCCCAGGCACGCGCCACGCGCGTGATTTGCTGGGCAAATTGCACCTGGACCCCCAGAGTTTCGGGTATTTGCACTTAAGTCCCTGTGCACTGTGCCCCCTTTATATTTTTGAATAAAATATCAAACCACCTCCAAATTCGATGAAAATTTGACACATGGCTCCTGCCATGTTGTTGTATTTTTGAGAATTTTTGAGGACATTTTTTATTTTATTTGCTATTTTTAAAAATTAAAAACATCTATTTTAGCTACTGTCTAGGTTTAAAAATCCCAAAAAATATAAAAACATCCCCAAAAATTCTAAAAAAATTAGGTTCGGTTTCTTGTGTGTTGTTTGATTTTCTAGCCAATTTTGGCTATTTTTCATTGAGTAAAAACCCTAAAAATCTAAAAACACCTAAAAACTCATAAAAATTATAATAAATAATCTAAAAATCCAAAAACAATAATTTTGGTGCTCAAATTTTCCTTATTTTATCTAGAATATAGTAAAATTACCTCCAGAACCTCTTGAGATCCTTAGATATTTTATTTAAGGGTTTTGGTTCTGGCTGGACAGTACCCAGTCTTTTTCTTACTGTTTGATTTTTAGAAAATAAAATACACATTAGAAAAATCTCAAAAATTAACCAAAAACACTTAAAAACTTAAAAAACATAAAAAACCATTTTTCTTGAATTTTTGCTTGATTTTTGGTGTGTTAAATAAATTGATCAAGTGTGTTTGCTTTTACTTTCTTTTATTTTCTTCACCTATTAAAAATCCAAAAAAAATATAAAAATTATTAAAAACCACTAAAAACATTTTCTTTTATTTTTATATTATTTTGACTACTTCGTAGGCCTCTGGCCAACCCGTGCTCCTTGTGTTCGACCCTGGGAGCTATACCAGGTTAATCCCATAGCTAGACCGCTCTCGTTTTTGTTTTGATTGATTTGACCTATTTTGAGTGGTTGATTTTTCTTGATAGTCTCCGTATGAGTGATTGAGGTCGCAACGACCACTTACAGACCTTTACCTTGGTCATTCATTCCGGGTGTTATCACACCACAAGAAGCGTTCACCAAGCCCTGCAGCTCTGGTGTCAGCCCCTAAAAGAAGCTCTGAACTAGGTTCGGCTTCGAGATGTCATGGTCTGGGCATCTGTCGGTAAGCTCTCTAAACCTCTCCCATGCGTCATGGAACTGCTCGTTGGGGAGCATGGAGAAGTAGCTAATCAGGACCCCTGTTGCATTCGGCGCCCGAGTGGATAGTACTTGTTCAAGTACTCGGTGCGGAGCTGCTCCCAGGTAGTCACGAATCTCCCCAAATGCTTCAGCCAGTTGGTTTCTCTGTCGACCAGGGAGAAAGGGAAAACAATCATCCTAATAGTATCCTCGTCCACCTACTTATCATGGATGGTGTTGCAGATCATCTCGAATTCCTGGAGATGCAGATGGGGCTCCTCAGTCGCGAGCCCATGGAAGCGGGGAAGAAGCTGAATCGTCTGCGGGGGGAACTTGAAGTCCCCCAAGATCGTCGGAAGCACAATCCACCAGTATGTAAGCATCGATCCGGGGTTGTGCAACTCCTGTATCGGTCTGGATGCTGCTGGCTGGACCGGCTCGTCAGACTGATCTGGTATCTCTCCCATTGTTGCGGCTCTCGGCTGCTCTCGCTCTGTCCTTAGCCTCTCCATCTCTCTCCTCATCTCCACCATGAAAGCTCCCTGGTCTCTAATCTGCTAATGCATCATCTCAAGGTAAGCTATCAAGGTGTTGTTGCCCTGCATCAAGGTGTTGTTGCTCTGGTCTCGGGCCTCCGGTGCGGTCATCACTGCTGCCGGACATGGTCTCAGCAAAGACAAAAGACCCAAGCTCAGGTGCCGAAATGTAATATGTCTGCTGCTCTATCTGATCGGGCACCTCGGGACTGTCCGAAGAAAGGTGGTCGGGGGGAGGAACAAGATGGAAGCGAACTCAGGTTCGTAGAGCGGGTTTCGGCTCTCATGAATCGACCTAGATGGAGGAACATGATTGAAGCGAACTCAGGTTCGGAGAGCGGGTCTCGACTCTCATGAACCGACCTAGATGAACGAGCTGGAGTGCTTGTAAGCAGTGCAGCCAGAGGCTGCCTAAGGGACCTCCGACCCATCATCGTGATCTGGCGAGTCGAGCAGATGGGATCTGGAAAGCAAACATGATGAAACAGATAAACCCCAAATTCACCAATGCGACGCGAGCTGATGACTGTAAGAGTTCGGTATTTTATATTGTCTTTTTATTTTGGTGATAATACAATTTAACAGAGCGATTAAGTGAGCTGTTGGGAATCCAACGCCCCCAGGAGACTATCCCGATCCCGAACTAGATCTTTCCCAGCCAGTACAGGACGCAGACCATTTACCGTCTACCCGATCAGCTCGCTCGATTAAGGATATCGCGACCTGCTTTACCGGAAACCGGAGTGATCCTCACTGGAGAACGACTAGCCCAGAAGCAGTAGTCTAAAGAAGGGTCGGATATGGCTCTACCTAGTGTGCGGGTCACTCTCTCATCCAATTAAACCATACAAGGTGGGGGTTACTATCCCAATACAAAATTTTTGATGAGGTGAATTTTAGGTCCAATTTGCTTTAGCAGTCCCAAATTTTATGATTTTTCTATTTTTTTAAGTATTTTTCAAGCAATCAATCGCTTAATGAATTTTTCAGGTTCTCCTTATTATTTAAGTCCAGAAAATGGGCGGATAAGACGAAAAAGCTGATGTGCAAAGAAATCAATGATGCATGCAGAGTAAGAGATGCGTACCTGACTCCAGCAGTCTACATGCAGAGTGATCCGCGCATAAAAATAAAGACAGAAAGTAAACTACCTATATGATGTACGAGGAAAACGGCCTTAGACGAAGCTATTTCTACACGGGGAGAACAATAGCTAATGGGTCAATGGGAAGGGTCGGGGTCTGATCTCTGATGCCGATCGGTGTCCGCCACAACGGATCCTGCCAATGTTGTATATGGCCTCTAGCAGCACGTGACCCCTCGAGTGACCAGGTTAGCTTTTTCTTTATTAATTATTAATCAAGTCCAATTAGACGGTCTATAGGAGCAGGCAATCTACTCAGGCTGGGGTCCTAATTAATTACAGCGCAAGCACAGAAAATCCTACGGCTACTAAATCCATGTAAATCAAATAAGCAGTAATAAAATACGAAAAATCAAAACCGGTGGAAAACGCGGTGAGGTCCCCTGAGCACATCAGTGCTCGGCGAAACAGACCCCGCAATCACAAGTCTGAATGTCTCTGAGTCTCTGTCCCTGTATTATTACAATAAAATGGTCTGCAGAGAAAATAAAGCTAATCTAAGCTAAACTTCCGCACTCCTGCATGCCTCCTTGCTCTCTCCTGCGGCTCTGTAGAGAAGAGAGCCGCCTCTGTCTTCTGCGGTTGCTTTTGCTTTCCGAGAAAAGTTGCCTCGGTCCTCGGGCCCTCGCAAGAAAACAAACATAGGTGTATCAGACCAGATTATTAAATCTATGCAAGAGAAAATAAAATAAATTGACAACTATATGCAAAAGTAAAAACAAAATAAAAGCAAAAACAAAAACAAAGAAAATAAAATAAAATAAAAATAACAGAAAAACAAAAATGAAAAGAAAACAAAATAAGAAGAAAACAAAAAGCCACGAAAACCGAGAAAGAAGCAAAAGCTGCAGAACAAAAAGCCGCGAGATTGAAAACCGAACAAAAACAAAAATATAAAGACAACTAAGCCATGCTCCCCAGCAATGGAGCCATTCTGATGACCGAGAAAGTCAATCCGAAATCTGGGTGAAGGTATAAAAACAAGGGTCGTTGCGACCCGGATCTCGAATCTCAGTCAATCAAGAAAAATCAGACCACCAAAAGAAATCAAACAATCAATAAGCACGAATAGCGGTCTTCGCTATTTATTTAACCTGGTATAGCGACCAGGGTCAATAACAAGGAGCACGGGTTGGCCAAGTAGCCTACGAAGTACTCAGCAATAGAAATAAAATAAAGGAAAATATTTTTGGTGGATTTTATAAATTTTTAATTTTTTTATGATTTTTAATTATAAAGAAAATGTAAAAGAATGCAAAAAGCACACAAACAACAATTTATTAAACACTCCAAAACAACTCAGAAAATTCAAATAAATTTATTTTTCCTTTTAATATTTTTAAGTGTTTTTGGTAATTTTTTCAGATTTTTTTAATTTCTTTTGATTTTATAAAAATAGAAAAAGGCAAAAATAGGGAACTAATGTGCAACCAGATTTGAAAGGCTAATTAAAAATATATAATTAGCTCTAATAAACTGAAGGCAATTTTTATGAAAACTACAAATCAAAACTAAACTACATAAATAAAAATTGTAATTTTTAAAATTTTTTAGCGTTTTTAATAATTTATAAGGTTTTTAGGGTTTTATATTTTTTAGGGTTTTATAAATCCAAATGCAACAAAAACTGAACTTAAACTAAAAGACACTAAGACCAACAATTCCTAATTTTTTTATAATTTTTTGGGGGTTTTTGATATTTTTAGTTGATTTTATATTTCTAACAGTAGCAAAATAGGTGTTTTTGATTTTTTTTTTAAAATATCAAAACAACTCCAAATGTCCCAAAAAATTATTGAAATTGTTACACAGTGGCAGGGGCCATGTGTCCAAATTTCACTAAATTTGGGTTTGATATGCTATTTTATTCAATGTATAAACAAGCCACATCACACGGGGACCTGAATGTAAGAAAAACAAGTTTGGAGTGCTAAACAGAAACGCGTGCGAAGAGTATAAGGGCTAAACCATAAATTTCACAAAAAAAATCGCACATGTTCCAATTCTAGTATGCACAGGGGTATATATGCAAATATCGAAACTATACTTTCATTCCGTAACAGTTAGAAAACCCAAGCCCTTATATGCAATTAACCTAGAAAATTTACGTGGCGAAGCACGTGCATCCACAAAACAGGGACTAAATGCAAATACAATAAACCACAGGTCCTGATATGCAAATGTTCCAAGTGTGCTACTTCATTTAATAGACTAAACAGAAACTAAAATAAACAGCAGGGGGTATGGCGCAAATTACCTAGCCGAAGCGCGTGCGGGGCGTGTGAGGAGTGGCATGTCAAGTGGTGAGCAGCTGGCGTGCGTACGACTCTCTTGATGCCTCCTGGAAGATCCAACGGTCCTGGCACAAGGGCGAACGTGGGGTGCACGTGGCCGTCAGATCATGGATGGAGGGTGACGATGATTCGGGAGGTCGATCTGTACGGATGGGATGGGGTTACAGGGCTCCGGCCTCTAGGGCAGAGCTGGCGGAGCAGAGTGGGAACGATTGAGTCTAAACGACGAACTAGAAGCTAAGGGAAGTACCTGATGGTCGGACGCGTCTGGGCTAGAGCTCCTGCGTCTCCTATGGTCTTCCCCTTGATGGAGCGACGCCTCCAAAGGCTCAGGCTATACCGGCGGTGGAGCTCGACGACAATGGTCACCGGACCTAGGGCAAACGCCTCCAAATCCTCGTTGCGACACCCTCAATCGCTCGCTTTCACTCAAGGATGAAGGTGGAGGTCACTGGGAATGAAAACGAGAGCCAAAGGTGCGTGAAATGGCGGAAGGAGGTGAAGCTATATAGTGCTGCACGTCCGATAAGAGAGGAGTGGAGCGCACAATCCAAAGCTCGGATTCCTAAGATGATTCCCGGGCGTGAATCTTGGATGTGAGAGCTGCAAATGGAGCCCGAGGTTTAAGGAAATGGTTGGAGGACCGATCCGGGAAAATCAGAGAAAGTCAGGTCGAAGATCGGGTCCGCGAGGATATGGTCCTGGGGGGAGAGTTGACAGGGGGTCAACATCCCCGTGGACCAATCAAAGCACGCCATTTACTAATTATTTGTAAATTAAATTAAAAACAGTAAATAACTTTATTTCAAAATATTTTCAAAATGAAAAATGTTATTTATTTTAAAAGTATTTTTTAATGAATTTTATTTATTTTTTGGAAAAATAAATTATGTATTAACAATATATATTATTATATACAGGTATATGTACCTATGTATTTTTTATTTTTATTTTTATTTTTAATTATTTTATTTATGCATAATTATCCCAATTTTATATTTTATTTATTTACACCATAAAATTTGTAATATAAAAAGATTTTGATTTGTTTTTTATTTATTATTTACAAGGGTAAAATAAATAGGTCTTTTATTTTATATACATGATATATATACACTTAAGAGAGAGAAATTATTTATTTTTATTTTTTCTTTTATTTTTCCCATTTTTATTTTATTTTTATAAATATATACAAAATATGGGGAACACATAAATATTTTTATTTTTAGAAAATAAAATATTTACGCTAAGAGGGGTATTTGTACAACGCTGCGTCAGACTATCTCTCCCTACTCATTTTATTTTGCGGTCGGGCCCCTGTTGAGCCTTCCCTTGGGTTCAGGTCACTCAATATTTATTCTAAATATTTCCCACTTTTTCTTTATTTCTTTATTATTTTATTTTTGCACAAAAATATGCTAATTATTAATATTTACACAATGCATGTTTTTTGGTAAATTATTCTATTTACAAACATATACATGGTGTTTTGCAAAGCTTTTTAGCTAAAATAAAAGAATAAAGAGTGATGAATTAGGATTCATCAATATGATATATATATTATTATTATTTTTCTGATTTTTATATTTTCTTTATCTTTTTAATATATAATAAACTATATAAGGCTATATATATTCCATATAATGTAGTAAAATTTTGATTTACTAATAAAAATAAATAAAATATAGCAAATAAATTATTTTTGGGTTTTATATACTTTTATAATGTTGTTGTGATTTTTCAGGATTTTTTGCTAATTTTTATGCATTTTTAAAGTGAAAAATATCCCAAATCAGAGATTAAATAATAGGATACAATTGAAATGAAGATTAAAAATGGCAAAATAAGTCCAAAATTCTTCAAATAAATTTTAATAGATAGATAATAATAAAAATGAAATTTAGAAAGTGAAAAGGGAAGCTGTTCCGCGGAGCAGCCAAGCTGGCTGCTGCGTGGGGCAGTTTCCCCTCCTTTTTTTATTTTTTTTGAATTTTTTTATGTCTACATCTATATATACCTCCTACATGTCATTCAAATTTCATGAGAAACGGAGACTCCTATGTCCTCCATATAGAACAGGTAAAATTTAACGGCCTGAAATTTGCTGTAAAGTACATGTTCTAGATGGAGGGCATAGGAGTTTCTGTTTCTCGCGAAATTTGAAAGACATGCAGGAGGGATATATATGAATAAACATAAAAAAATTTCAAAAAAAAATAAAAAGGGGGGGGGGGGAAACTGCCCCACGCAGCAGCCAGCTTGGCTGCTCTGCAGAGCAGCTTCACCATTCTCATTTAGAAATACATAGTTTTGGAATTTTTAATGATTTTTCACATTTTCATAAAGGATTTTGGAGCTTTTTTATTTTTACTCGTTTTCTCTATTTTTAAGGATTTTTGGTCTGGAGTAAATAAATACTAAAATAACAACATATATTTTGTGGAAAATTTTAAAAATGTTTTTACATTTTTAGGTATTTTCTAATACAAATAGGGAGAAAAATTGTTATTTTAATTTTAATAAATAGTTAAAATGCCATACTTGCCAAAATAAAAATGGAGCTAGAAAATACATGTTAACATGCATCTAACTATATTTTTGCATAATTTTTAGAGCACGGATGTTATTTTTAGTAAATGAAATCCAAGCACCAAAAATACATGAACTAGGAAGGACATTTTTGCAAACAAAATAAACATCATGGGCATACATTAAATTTTCCTAGAAATATACAACATATATTAAAATTTATTGGACTAAAATAAAATACAAAAACCTGCCAGGGTATGTTTGCAATTTCATCATCTCACATGGGACTGACCCATATGCGATATTCACTAAATACATGGGCATTCATGCAAAATTTTTATTTTATTTACTTGACATATTTTATTAACGAGACTAATAAATAAATACAAAAATTGTGGGGCAAAGTATGAATTTTTCCCCATCCTTGTGCGGAGATGGACGACGGGATGATGGTCACTTATACACGTGGTGTCATCTTTACGGCTGATACCCCTTCGACCGTGGACGCTCGAGATTAAATCAAGCGGGATGATCAGGCGGCTGAGGATGGTTGGATCTAATGGCTGGCGATTGATCTAGGCACCTCCCCAGATCGGACGGTTTCTGCTGTCTCCAACGAACAGGGAAGAATACCCCGCTTCCATGCTTTCGATTGCTAATTTCTCCTCCATCCAGTGATCTCCTGCGATGGTGTTTGGCTCTAAACCTCCTGGGTGGTCGCCGCAGATGATGAGATGTCCACGAAATAGTCTGGGACCTCAAGAAGAGTTCCAGCAAACTCAAGGTCAGCAAGGGGCTTTTTGAACCTTGATGCGAGTCGATCCAAGACCAGAAGGGCTCCTTTACGCTTGAGACCTGCACAGGAGAGACGTACGACTCAAAGCCACTAGCATGGACTAGAAATGAAGCTGGATTGCAAAAAGAATGAGGTGGGCTGAGAGGGTCCGGCGAGAGGCAGCAGAGGACCCTCGCGGTGCTGATCTACAAAGGATCAGGTGGGTTGGACGGACGATTCAGATGGAGAACGTGTAGAGAAAGAGAATGGAGGTGACAAGGTGGATAGAAACAGGTCGAGTCACGGTGAAATCATGCCAGAGCTCAAGAGCTTAGACGAGGGAACAAAGATAATCTATGCTAAAGCATTAATTAAAACTCGAAATTAAAGACAGAAAATGAAAATGCGAGAACTAAATCGACCTAAAACAGGAAGGGAAACAACTCTTATACCTGAGAGCATGCTCAGGGAGCAGGGCGGCCAGATCTCACCGTGGACCGCCTCCTCTCTTTTCTCCGACGTACTCCGAGCATGAGGAAGGTGCAGTTGTCACCTGACCTCAACACACAAATGCTAAGACTCGATCAGGGGCTCTAGGAGGGATCAAGAAGATAAGGAGGACCCGGTGACTTATTTATAGATAAGGGTGTTCTTGCGGACTTCTACGTGGATTATTGATACACTCGACGAAGATCAATAGGATTTAATGATCCGGCGTGAGAGAAGATCGTAGTGGGAAAGCAATCCATGAAGAGCTCGAGGTGGAAGGATCAATAGGGTGTCCTAGAAAAATCAAAGAAGGTGGGTCGCTCGAGACTTCTGATAGAAGTCAGATGAATGATGAGGAGTTGACCAAGGTCAACAATCAATGGAAGATGATTGGGCTACGTCAGCCCGCTACAGGACAAAAGAGCTATCTTTATTCCAAAATAACTAATTAAAAAAGTAAATGATTTTGTTGACTTTTTATTATAAAATTAAAAATGTTTATTAATTTATGTAGTATTTTAATATGATTTTTATTTATTTTTTGTGTTATTTATTACAAGATAATTTTTAGGGTTGTATTTTTAGGTATATTCATCTATGTTTTGTAAATTTTATTTTTATTTTGTATTTTTAATTTATTATATCATTCTCCTATTTTATATATTTATAACTTATTTTTAGGTATATAAATATATTTTTATTATATTTTTCTTATGTTATTTGTATACATAAATAAATAGGGGTATAAAATATATAGGTATAAGTATAGGTATTTCATCTATGTATTTTTGTATGTTATTTTTTTATGTTTTCTTAATGGTTTTATTCTAGTTTTAATATGTACATATACTACAAATAATATTTACAAAATTATATAAATGTAAAATTATAAAAATAATAAAGAATAAATAAAATGAACATTTTATTCAGGTATATAGTACAATAGGGGCCCAAAAACTAACTTTCACATCTTAACTCCAAAAAACATGAAACCGCCTTCATTAAATAGCCTGTTGGAAGTTGAATTCAATTAAAGGTGATTTTGACACATTTTGAGTTTTTATTTAGGAGATATGGGTTTGGGAAGTTTGATTTTTGGCTTTAATCCAGTGTATAGAATGTACGCTGTATATTATTTTTGTGCAAACTCAATTTTGTATTTTTCTATACATTATTATCTACAACTCTCATGTATAAAGTTTCTTTATTTTAGGTATATAAAGTGGAAAATAATATAGGTCCAAAAATGCATTGTTAATGAATTAAAAGAATAGGGTTTTTAGGTGATTTTTGGCCCTTATCTCCCACTACTTTATTCCTTGTTTACCAATTCACTTCTTGACTTGGTCTCAGGGTTTACGATCATAAAATAGCTTTGGTTTTTTTATCTTTTTTCTTTTCATTTCTTTATTCTATAATTTGGCATTAAAAATATTATTTTAAATACAACAATTGGAATAAATAATGAATGTTAATATGTACAAAATAATGAATGTTTCCACTTGTGTGGATCTCATACCGGCAAATCCAATCCCGTCACCACTCAAACTGAGTTGAGCCATGTGAAAGGTGTGTGTGTCGAAGTTAGGTCATTATCAACAAGAGCCGTGCATGTGCTCCGAAATACTCTACTTAGGCAGTCAAGAATACATTGAACGAAGTCTCACAATTCTTAAAGAGTTAAGTCAACTAGACCTGAAGTACCTCATTTCCAATTCCTATAAGGTTCCTGTGATTAGGTAGATTTAAGGTCCAACCAAGCTCCAATCTTCGGATTTTACTTAGACTTGTTCAATTATCAAACTCAATCCGTAAAATGTGAATGCTATGCAAATGCTATGTAGAATGTAAAAAATATTTTTGCGATGCAATCTACAAAGTTTTGAACTTTTTAGGGATTTTTGACAAAGTTTTTGCAAATTTGTATGCATTTTTTAAAAGGATTTTGCAAATGTTTTTGGTTTTTTTCAAAACAATTTTTTTGGAAACACTAAGTACAAATATTTACACCGGGATGCATCTTATTATTTATAGGAGTTAGAGTTTTTCAGAATTTACAAGGGTATGTGATTATTAATATATATAAGAAAGATTTTTAGTGTGATGTATATATTCCTCAAACTTATTTGAAAATCATTTTACAAAAAAAATGAAAACTATAGTCCAGAATAATTTTTGCAAAAACTTTTACAAACATTTACACCCATTTAAAAATCATTTTGCAAAGATTTTTCAAACAATATATATAATTTTTATAAATATTTTTGCAACCAATTTCAAAACCATTTGCAAATAATTTTTTTCAAACACTTTTATTTCACACAAAGAAAAGAGATTTTACAAGCAAAATATTTTTACAAAGGTTGAAAATGTTTTGCAAAATAGTTTTCAAACATATTTCAAAAGATTTTTCCAACAGATTTTCAAACTATTTTTCAAACATTTTACAAAACACTTTTACCTGATTTGTTAGTTAGTATATACAAAAAGAATTTGAGGAATAATACCCATCTTTTGATTAAGTGATTTAATCGAATTGTATATGTTTGTATATAAATAGTGATTTAGTCATACTTATTAAAAATAGAAATTACGAGTTATGACTAAAGTATATATAGAGGATATACGACCCCCTATACTTAGCCTGAGATATGTCGTCATAGATGGAAAAGAAAAAGAGAAGTTATAACTCATACTGAGTACAGAAAAGCCTAAAGAATAAATGAATAAGGAATGAAAGAAAGAATGAGGGATGAAATGAATGAGAAGTCCACTGTCCCCCTATACTTAGGATCAAATAACCCTAAGTATAGCAGACTTAATGCAAAGTAGGGAGGGTCAAGGGTAGGAATGAACAAATCACAACTCGGACAATCTCCCCCTATACTTAGGATAAGATATCCCTAAGTATAGACAAGAAGAGGAGATAGTGGAGGGGATCAAAGAATGAAAGAACTCGAGGCGCACACCGCCCTATACTTAGGATAAAGTATGTCATGAGTATAGAAGTCTGACAAAAAGGGGCAACACACACACATTTCTTTGGTAGATAGAGAAAATTGAAAACAAAAAGAAGAAAAGAAGAAAAGAAGAAAATATGAATACATAAAGTAATAGTTTTTGAGTGACATTATCTGAATCTTGTGATGTTGCTAAGGTTGTGGATGCTCCTTCAGTGCAAATTACTTGACAGAGTCGACAACAGCCAGGAAAGTGTCATGCTCGAGGTAAGGATTCAATAGTTGATTGTTGATGACAAATAGTTGTGCGTGAGGAGACAATTCTAATATCACAATGATTTCATTGTCACGTACTGATGAATCCACATTTCATCATCTTTATTCTATCATTTTGGCCTAAAAAACTCTAGTAAATGCGTGTAAATATCCTTAAATATAGCATCTTAGCATTCATGCATGTGCATATAATTAGTGTATAAAATACTGTAATTAAAGCCAAAATTATAGAATAAATAAAAGAAAAGAAAAGAATAAAATATTGTAAATATTTTATAAACCGAAACCCCAAGACCTAGGCATCTTGATGAATAGGTCGACAAAGAATAAAGTAGGGGGAGATAAGGGTCAAAAGACAGTATAAATACCTACTCATTTCATTCATTCTTTATTCATTTTGGGACCTATTTTTGGTTCCACTTTTTATACATCAAATAAAGAAATTTGTACATGAAAGTTGTAGATAACTAAATAAAGAAAAATACAAAATTGATATAATGTAGAGATAAAAAGTTATGGTTTGAATAAAAATCCAGAATCCCAAATTCCCAGACCCGTATCTCACAAATGAAAACTCCAAATACATCAAACTCACCTTTAATTGTATATAGAATAAAATAAGCTATTTAATGGCGGTAGTTTCGCATTTGGCGGAGCTACAGTCTGAAAGTTGAGCTTTGGACCCTCATTGTATACTTGTACAGATTAAAATATTCAATTTATTATTTAGTCATTATTTTTGTATTTTTTATTTTTATAATTTTCTAAATATTATTTATAATAATTATGTACATTAAAATCAGACTAAAAACCTAAATAAAACATAAAATAAAATACTTGCAATATAATACATAGGTATGCTACCTATACTTATACCTATAATTTTACTCTTTCTATTTTATTAAATATACAAAACACATCAATAAAATAAAATAAAAATATAATTATGTGTATAAAAGTATTTTATAATTATATAAAATAATAAACAAAATTAAATAAATTAAAATCACAAAACAAAAATAAAAGAATAAATTATATAGATATTATACCTATAAGGGGCATAAAAGTAAACTTGTAAAAATATACTTCATAAAAATAAATAAAAATCAGAATAAAATACTACATAAAATAATAATATTTTTTATTTAATAACCTAAAATTAAATAAGTTATTTATTATTTTTTAATAATAATTTTTAAAATCTTTTTCCAGGAGTTTTTCCTGGTTGGTCCACGTGGACCAACCAGGGGACCTGGAGAGTTGACCTCGGGTCAACTCCCTGGTCCTACTCCTGTAGCTGTGTTAGACTGTGTTTGACCCATGTTTCTCCCATTTTTCGAAGGAGCCCCTTGCATCTATGCATGATGCGTCCTAAAGAACTTTTGTTCCTCGAAGAATCACCTTGCACGCCCAATGTTTGCCTTAGGAGTGCATCGCTGCATCAATGCCAATCCCTCGTTCTTTGGAGCACCTGCACGACGACCGTCAACCCTTCAAATATGCACCCCTGACTTTCCTCTCTCTTTTGATCCCTCTTCCACCACCGAACTCCTAACCTAAGTCCTTGAAGATACTCCTGTTGACAGCAGGAGCTCGTCGAGCTTCTCATTGGACCAAGCCGGCGTCGAATTGAGGTGGATCCCCTTGCCGAAGTGGTCACCGGAGCACCTTGCCCGCGCGCTTTGGTGAGGCATTTCTTTCACTCTCTTGACACTTTTCTGTTGCTCTAGAATAGCTAGGAAGCCTCCCTGATTCTCGCCCTTCACTTTTCCCTTCGTAATCATCCCCTCATCGCCTTGACATCACGTTGGTCGGCTCCGAGTCTTGCCGGCCGACCTTGACTGGTCCCATGCATCAACCGAGAGCTTTTCCACCTCTCGCGGAGTCGAGGCAACTCGCCCTCGACTCCTTCACGTCTTTTCTGAAGGTCTGAAACCCAACCACGCGTCTGGGGGGATTTTGTGCCTCGCCGGAGGAAGCTTGGAACCACCAAGCTCCGCCTACGCAGCGGGAGGGCCCTGGCCTTCGCCTGGGCATTTTGAAGCCTCCAAACGTCAGAGGAACCCTGCAGGAGTACACGGAGACGGTCGGGGACCGCCCAGGTGCACGGAGGACCCGCCCTTTGTCGATTCAAACTCGATGGGGGCATGTTCTTCGGGTGTTCTTGGTGGACATCTCCACACCGTCTGATCAAAGGCCGGTCGCCCAGGATAGCAACCACCGTAGGATCAGATCCAGCCCTTGCCGTTCGATCAACTTCAGTCATCTAATCAGGGTCGTCCAGCCGAAGGGGCATCGCGCAAGGAGGACGCTCCACGTGGTGTTAAGTGAGACCTATCAGATGTTGGATGCGGCCCGGTGTGGGAAATTTTGCATTCCTCCCCCTCCAGTTTTTGTAATAGTTTATTAGTAACTAAACTTTCGTAGGTTGTTTAATTGTTTTTGTAATATTTACACGCAGCCCCGTGGGCTTTTGGAATATTGCGTCTAGGTCCCCCGCCTGGCGCACGTGCCCCTCACGTGCGTCTGGGCTTTTTGCGAGGGAACCCAGGAGTTTTTGTGTGTTCACTTTTAGTACCTAAACATTCAGTTGTTGTATAAAAGTATTGGCCTTTTTGCATGTAAGCCCCCAGGGTTTTCAATATTGCAGTTATACCCCTCCCAGGTTCACGTGCTTCGCGCGCGTGACCTTGGACATTTTGCAGGCATACCCCTATGGGTTTTGTGATTGATATTTAGTCCATCAATTCGCAAAATTAGAGTAATATTTTGTGGAAACATTGCATGCGTGCCCCTGGATGTTTTTATATTTGCACTTATACCCTTACCAGGCTTAGTTAATTTTGTGTGCTTGTCTTATTTATTTCACGCATTATATTAACTCCAAAAATTACCAAAAAAATCACATAGGCTCTTGTTAACTTGCACTTGCACTCCATATTTTTATTTTTTATTTTTGTTGTATTTCCATATTTATTAAAAATAAAAAACATGCATTTTAGCCACTGTCTAGCTTAGAAAATACCAAAAAAATATTAAAACACCTAGAAAAATTCCAAAAAAAATTACCTACTGTCTATTTTATCATACTTTAGTGTCAGTCCAAAAATCACTAAAAAATTCAAAAGAAAAACCTTAAAAAATAGAAAACACCTTAAATCTTCAAAAAATTCTAAAAATTCTAGAAAATATAAAAAAATACAAATCCATGTCATGTATTTTCCCTATTTTATTATCTTTATTAAAAATTAGTTTGGAAAAACTTTGTGGCTGTTTGATATTTTTCATTCTTATTTTACCTTCAGCCAATGATTTATTCCCTGTTTTCCTTTGTTTTGCCTTTTAAAATTTTCAAAAATATTCTGAAAAATACCCAAAAATCACAAAAACAATAAAAATCAATAAAAAGACCAAAAATATTTTAATTCTGAATTTTTGAGCATTTTTACATATTTTTATAAATATTCTAGCACCCATTTTATAATATAGTTTATATATTCTAATATAGAAAAAGAAAATAAAAAAATATAAAATATAAAAAGAAAAATATAAAATCAGAAAATTAAAAATCAAAATACAAAATTAAAAAAATAAATAAATAAAAATTTATAAAATTAAAAACCCACAAAAAATCCAAATTGGCTAAGTAGTTCATTAGACCTAGATTGACTTTTTGTCTACGCTCTACACCTTTGTTTCCTGTGTTTGACCCCTACTTGCTTGCCATTGTACATTTTTAGTAGGGTATAATAAATTTTAATCCTTGCTGTTGATTGCTTGATTAATTGTGTGGGTTAATTGTTGACAAACGGGAAGGCTTGAGTAGTCGCCTCAGCGACAGTGAGTCTGATTTGTCAGACCATTATTTAGCGGCTCTTGCATTTTCATTTTTCAAATGGCGCCATTGCCGGGGAGCATCGGCTTGTAGAGTACATTTGTGTCTTTTATCTGCTTAGCCATTTTTGATTATTTATTTTTAGTACATAATTTGTTTTGAACTGTCTGACACCTCTCTTGTTTTCTTGCGAGGGACCGCTAACCGAGGAGGATCGCCTAGGGGATCCTGTGCATCCTTGGGAGGAGGAGCCGGCTATTCTACCCTAGCCGGCAGGAGAGAGTAGGAGAGCTTGAGAGAGAGAGATAGCTAGATTTTTTTTATTTTTGTGAGAGAGAGTAATTTGAATTGTAATAATACAGGTACCCTCGGACAATCAGGACTTTCGGGCCTAATTTCCATGTGTTTGTTCACTTGGGGGCCCATCGCGGTTTTCTTCTTGTTTTGTCGCAGTCATTTTCCGATTTTGTTTTCATTTTTCATTTCTTTGTGGATTGAGCCCTTAGTTCTAGGCTTTTGCTTGATCGATTAGATTAGGTCCAAACACCCTAATAATCATTACGTGTACCTATAGATCGTTTTTGGACTTAGTCTAATTAAACAGTTAATCATTAGTCTTTGATCTGCCGCGCCGCGAGCTCATCCCGCCAAGCGCTTCTCCTGAACTCGATGTGTCGAGAGGAGGAGGGGTGAGCCTAGACCGGACTCTAGGGTTGAGGATTGGTGATTGACTTGTGGTTCTTCACGTAGCAATTGCCTGCTTAGGATGATTTCCGCTTGCATACGACATTTAGATTAGGTTTAAAAATTTCTGCTTTGCATCCCGCATGGAGAGAGATGGAGGCACTGTAAGTCATTCTATCTTTGCATTCATCATTTAGGCACAAAGGTGAGATTTCCATCTTGGTGCCGACTTGCACGGCTTTTCCGACTCTTTTCTCCCTCTGTTTTTGGATCAAGTAGGAATCAAGAACAAACAAAAACGTTAGGCGCTTGTTTGAATCTACTCAAAAGAAGCGATAACACCAAAAAAATCAAAAAAGGGACTGCTAAGAAAACTTGACCAAAAAGAAAACTGGTAATTGGATTCATTGATTGGGGAGAGTAACACCCTCACTAGTATTCAGGTTGCATGGGAAGGTTTCCTTCCAAGTGAGCAGAGTGCTTCGTAAGGATTAGAGCCAAAAACCCAGCTTGTGGTTGCCTTGTGTATCGCCTGGATTTCCGAAGTATTGGCGCTACTATCGTACGTAGGCAAGTAGGACTTGGTCATCATTGGTGACTCACTATTGTGTGAGCATCGACCCTGTCCGAAGTACCGAGCATAGGCCACGCCTTCACGGGTGTGTCTGTCTCACCGTCTGCATCCGAGTAGGGTCTTGCACGCTCACGGGTGATTCCGTTGCGAGCAAGATCCGAAGTATCAGTTTCGCCTATCGGCTTCCTCCCTCATTTCTTTGGCTGAGTAGGGATCCAGGAAGGGTTACAAGGACCTCAAAAAGCTCAAGCTACAGGTTACACAGGAGGAGGACAAGTACGAGAATACTTTTCTGGCAGTATTGTCGCTCCTATAGGCGTAGCGCTCTAAGGACTCGTTAAAAGTTAACTTCATGAATTCAAGTTAAAAATTACAAAGATAAAAGCCGAACCTTCACGGCTTCACGTGTTGAGTTGGTGAATCCCCTTGTTTTGTGTTTGATTGCTAGTAGCATTTAGGTCAAGATCAAAAACATCGCGCCTTTGCGCAAATTTTTGTTCTCCCTCCAGTTGACCCTTGCTCTTTGTGAGCCTTCTACTTTTTTACAATCCTTTTATTTCTTGTTTACCATCGTGCTCTTCATCCATCATCTTTTCCTCTTGACCATCTCAAGATGTCGTCACACGAATGGTTTAGTCGGGACCTCGCTGACGTCCACATCGATTCCGTGTCGGTTTCGTCTTCAATAAAGAGGGGTGCTCTCCAAGAAGTCAGTTCGGATCTTGCGAATGTCTCCTTGGACTCCCCTATTCTCGCTTCTTTCAACACTTTCCTTTCCCCAATAAATCTGCTATTCGGGATGGACTCGCAACCCGAATTAGCTCTTCCCCTTCAACTAAATCGAGATTACCCTTGTCCCCGAAATAACCCCTTATGGATGGAGATCGATTTCAGTCAATATCCTATGCTCCGTTCACGACATTTTAGGATTGAACTTAATTCCAGATTCATCTCAACAGCGGATGCTCAAGAAAATACTGATCAGGGTTTACTCCATTATGCAGATTTTCCACCCGATCACGAGCCAGCAATTCAAGTTCAGTTTGAGATGGCAGAGGAAGAGGAAAGGGACCACAGCCCCAACATGAACCTGAAGTCAATCCAGGGGAAGGGCAGTACACCATGCAGAACGAGGTTAACAGTCAGCTGCTGGCTTCCATTCAAGCCATCCAGCAGCAGTTGACTAATCAAGCCTTGGCCCAAACCGCCTTCCAAGATATGCTGAAAGATCTGAGGAGGAGGGCCGATGCAAGAGATGGCCGCAGGGAGGATGATCCGAACCAAGAGCCTAATTTTGAAGAAGTCAGAGATGAGTTCTCGGTGGGAGGACCAGAATTCGACGCAGCGGAAGCAGATCCACCAGCAGCCGAAGCCTACACTAAATAACCATACAACCCAGCGGCAGGTCGCATCACTGAGTGGATTCAGGTTCCACGTATGCATGCCCACTTCGAGCTGAAGCTGCAATTTCTGTCCCTGCTTCCCACATTCCATGGGAATACCACTGAGGAACCATATATCTTTCTCAAGAAGTTTAGCCGCATCTGTGCCACTGCTCACTACCCCGGTATTCCTCTGGGGGTAGTCAAGATGACCGCCTTTCCTTTCAGCCTTCAAGACAAGGCCCTATATTGGGCCGACCATCTTGGGGAGGTCGTCACGACTTGGGAGGAGCTGAAGTCTGCATTTCTCCATAAATTCTATCCTCTCGGGTGATTGAATCAGATGCGTGTCCGTATCTCCAGTTTCTGCCAGTAGCCCCACGAGACTATCCATGAAGCGTGGGAGAGATTCAAGGACCTGCAGGAGAAGTGCCCCCACCATGAAATTCCAAAGACTAGTCTCGTACAACATTTCTTTGGGGGGCTATCACTTGAGAGCCAAAAGCTTGTAGATGCCGCTTGCGGCGGTTCGCATTTCAACAAGGACGAGGACATGGTATGGAACATCTTTGAGGATATGGCTGAAGGAGAAGTAGCCCAATCCTCGTACAGAGCATACATGAAGGTACCAACCACCATCAGCAAGCCAGTGAACATGGCTTCTCACACTGAGGACAAGGATGAGAGCTCCAACCTGAGCATCATTGGGAGCCACCTGTCTAAGGTGGATATCATTGAGAAGAGGTCGCAGGACCTCGAAAAATTATCTATCATCGAGAAGAGGACCAAGGGTCTGGAAAAGCTCGACCAGATTTCCCAACAGCTGGAGCAACTCGTTCGTGCATTGAATGCAAACATGTGCAACGCTGTGTCTACTTCTGTCGAGCCTAATGCTGAGAAGAAGGAGACTACAATGAAGCAGAACCCTCAGCCGACTCCACCGCATCCCCAGCCTGTTCAGCACGTGTATTACGGGCATGTTTTGGAGCAGCCCCCGCAGCCCCAGACACAGATGGTTGTATATCAACCTGAGTCCTAGCTAGTCTACTCTGAGCAGTTCTCTCCACCCTCGCCACTGATTCAGGAGATCAATGGCATATAGAACAATGAAGCGCAACTGACCCGTCCTCAGGGACACTCTCAGGGTCAAAACATGGGCAACAGGCCCTATCACCAGCAGCAGCAGGGTGGGAGACCCTTCCAGCCCTTCTACCAATACCAGCCTCCATCTCACGGTAACACCTGGAGGCCGAATTACCAGCACGATCCTCAGCAGTCTGAATATCACGAACAATGATACAATCAGCAACCGGCTGCTCAATACAACCAACAGAATTCACAGTACTCCTCCAACCCTCCTCCTCACCAATTTTCTCAGGGTTACCCGTCACAATCTCAGCCGCCATACCAGCATTCTAGACCCCAGCAAGGGTATTCTTCTGAGATTGTGCTGTTTAATCCGGCCCTAGCCTATTTAGAACAATTAATGAAGAACATGGCTTAGATGACCCAGAAGATCGACGACCTGATGGCAGCAAAGACCATCATACCAGCCCAGGTCGAAGCCAATCCGAACAACTTCCGATGCAAGGAGCAGGTAGCCGACAGTGTCCAACCCGAATCAGGTGAATTAAATTGTTTTTTATCTAATGATGTTACTTTCAGGAGCGGTAGGACACTCCAGCCATCAGCGATGGTGAAGGGAAAGCATCTTGCATCTGACGGGGAATCGTCAGTCTAGGCAACACCAGGGCCAAGCAGCATTTTGGGAGCAGCACCATCATTCAGAAAATCACAAAAAAATGAAGAAAATAGCAAAACACAAAAAGATAGCAGCAACCTCGGTGGAGATCGGCCAGCATTGGAGACGTCTGCACCTGCCTCATAGCCAGTTCCTGACAGGAGGAGCATTGCACCTGCAGCGAGTCCAACGCCAGCACCTGAAGCCGAGATTGCCATTTTTAGTCCAAAAATTGTAGATGAATCCATTCCTTTTTGCCATCTACCTGTACACAACAGTATGGACACTCTTTTGAATGAAATTGGTGAAGATGTTGTAAATATTCATTTTCCAGAAGCAATGAAAAAACACAAAAAAATGAAAAATTTGAAAAATGCTTTGTCTGATCCTACCATTATAGAAATCATCCAGAATTTGGTATTGAATATGCCATTAATGAAAGCTCTTGAGTACATGCCAGCTGTAAAGAAAGGATTGAAAGAGGCAAGCACTACGAAGCGCAGGCCGCATCCTCACAACTCCAGAAGTAAGGGTGGCAAGTCTGAAAAGCATATCCTCACAATGGCCACCGTTAATGCCATTAGCAATCTCCTGGATAAAAATCCAGATATGGGAGCACCTCTTGTGTGTTGTCAGATGTTCAATCAGGAGTTTGAACGAACACTTCTCGACAGCGGGTCTTCTGTCAACTTGATGCCAGCCTCATTACTTACGGAATTCAAGCTAGGACCGCTCAAGCCTACAAAGATGATTCTGCAGTTTGCAGACAAGTCAGTTAGTAGCCTAGGGGCCTGTTGGAGGACGTGATAGTCACGGTTCAGGGAAAGCCGTTCCCGGTCGATTTTGTGGTATTAGATATGGACGTCCCCGCTCCATTGCTCCTTACCCCAATTATACTTGGACGACCATTCCTGCGGACGTCAAACACAGTAGTGAACTATAGGACAAGAGAAATCACTTTTGGTGCTGGAAATGAAACGATTAGAGTGGAGACCCTGCCTGACGGAACACCAGCCGAACGGACACCTGCGGCATGTGCAAGAGTGATTGAATGTTCTGACGACTGTGACTTTCTAGCAGAATCTCAAGATACCAACTTGTTTTTAGAAGATATTGAGATCCATGAACTCCTCTGCCCCGAGGAGGGAGTGGAGACCGCAGTCGAATTTCCCCTTATCAATCAGGATGAGGAACTCACTGATGTGCTGCAAGAGACTGTCGTGGGGGTGATGTGACTTCAAAACCAGGAGCAAATTTTTGAAGAATCTTTTGATGAAGAGGACATCATCGAGGAATTCTGTCAGGATTTGAGAGAAGAGGCAGAGCCGAGTATGGTGGACACCGAACAGTTGAAAGAATCGCCACCTACACTAATAGTTGAGGTCATTTCTGAAGCAGCTCAGACCCTGCCAGAGCTGAAACCCTTGCCCTCCAACATGAAATATGCCTTCCTTGTGGGAGAACCGAATATGCACCTGGTCATTATCAATGCACATCTGACCGAAGACCAAGAATCTCGTCTGATGGAGGTTCTTGAACGCAACCGCAAGGCGATAGGCTGGCGAACTTCAGATCTCCATGGGATCAATCCATCACTGTGCTCGCATCGCATTTTTCTGGAAGAAGATTGCAGACCCACTTGAGAACTTCAGAAAAGACTAAATCCTAACCTGCGGGAGGTTGTTATGAAAGAGATTCATAAATGGTGTGATGCGGGATTCATTTATCCCATCTCCGACAGCAAATGGGTGAGCCCTCTGCATGTTGTGCCCAAGAAATCAGGGATCACCATTGTGAAGAATGACAAAAGAGAGGAGATCGCAACTAGAGTACCCACTTCTTGGCGAGTGTGCGTGGACTACAGAAGACTTAATCTCGCTACCAAGAAGGACCACTTTCCTTTACCCTTCATCGACCAGATCTTGGAGAGATTGGCCGCGAAGGAATATTTCTACTTCCTGGACGGTTACTCTGGATATAATCAAGTTGCTATTGCTTCTGAAGATCAAGAGAAAACCACGTTCACCTGTCCTTTTGGCACATATTGTTGGACATGTGAGCCCACGACGAGCCATTATGCAATAAATGTTATTGCAATTCACTCCTTAATCTGAAATAAAGAGTACATAGTTTGCATAATAGGTCCCGTAGTGCAATTAGGGTTATGTACCATGGCCATCTTAATGATCATAAAGCTGTTGATTCAATTATTGAATCATAGAGGCTGGTGCTTAGATGAATATCTAATGAGTTAGATTGAGGGCTCATCAAGAACCGTCAAATGATTATTAAGAGATGATTTCCAGCCTGAGTAGGAGATGGCAATCCTTTCTCAGTTAGGCTGATATCTGACCGACTTCTTGATGCAGGTCCTCTGCATAGGAATAGAGATTCGGCGGTGTCAGATTAGTTAGGTCAAGAGTTGACTTAACGAGATCGAGATAACAAAGTCTTATATCATATGCTGTCATGATATAGGAACACATCCTCTGACCAGAGACAGATGTGTTACTATATGTCTGAGTATGTACATTTGGCAGACCAATAGGTTGATGACCTAATCAAGGTCTGTACACCGGCGCGCTGGTGTGCATATAAGGGCATATGAGTAATACGATCTCTCAAAGGGATCATACAGGTTCACTACTGAACCGGAAGACATGAGCTCACTCATGAGATATTGGGAAGAATCAAATTCCGTGCGCACGGTCGTCTCGCTTTGGAAGCTTGACTGAATTTGTTGGTTTGATATATACTTCTGGAAAGTATATGATCAAGACCTAGGTATGATATATGCTATTGGAAAGTATATGATCAATACCAACTCCCAATGATCGAATGAGAAACTTACTGATAAAACCATGAAGTAGACAGTATAAAGTTGATCTAATACTTCGGGTTTAATCTGAGTCTTCCAGTATACAGGATGTACAGGTATTGGGAATGCCTGAGGGTGATGTGATCATAAACGATTGTATAACCATGACGCTTCCATTCCTAGGGAGTGATGAAACGGGTCTGGATTTTAGTGACTCCTCTTAGTAGAGAAGTAATCTGATCTTAGTCCAAATGTTGGACATTGATCTGAATGTGATTCAGATTCAACGAGAAGATTAGATTTGCGGTCTTGATTTAATCAAGCATCTATGGGAGGCCCGAGATCTGGATTTGAGATGTGATCTCAATATCCATGTCACTATACGTGGAACAATACAATCGCCCTGTCCTTATCTCCAAGTATCTGCGGAGAAAGCACATTATCCATGAAGGAGTTCATGGATAATTCTATTGTTGATTTATGTATCCGAGCATTGAGGAAATGGATAATTAAATGTGATTTAATTATCATGAATAATATGATTCATATTATAAGGAGAGTTGTCTTAGATAATTAAATGTGATTTGATTATCAAAGATGTAAATAATGTGAATGTGATTCATATTATTTGAGCACAAGAGAATAAGTTATCCAATATAATTAAATATGATTTAATTATTATGGATAAGAATAATGTGGATAGTAATATCCAATTATTCATAATATATTATAAATGTGATTTATAATGTATTAGAGAGAGCTAATTATAATTTATATGTGTTGATTAATTATTATGTGTATTGGATACACATTGTGTAATTAATTGACAATGTAATTATATATTGTTTTGGGTTGTGAATTTGATTCACAATTTTTCCATGGCAAGATTGCAATATTCTCAAATATAATTGTGAATTATTTTTGAAGAATAAAACCCAACAAAAGTTGTTGGAAATAAATAAAGAGAGAATTTCCATGGAGTTATGTAATCTCATGAATTATCATGAGATTGCCCTCCATTAGGAAAGGGGTGGGCGGCACCCATGCCCTATTTGGAATGGGTGGCCGTCCACCATGTTATACATGGAATTGTAATCTCCATGTATGTATTCTCTCCTTATTTATCGGTTTGATGTAGGACTAATTTATATTTGATTTTGTCAAATATATTTTAACCTAAATTTGTTGGTTTTACCAACAACAATCTTGACCATTGGATTGACATAAATCAATCTCATCCATTGATTTTATATGTCCCATGGATTGAGATCCATGGATCCCAAAACCCTATAAATAGAGAGGCACACCCATGCTCTCTCTTTACACACACAATGCTTGAGAAGCATCTCTCTCTCTCTCTCTCTTTCTCTCTAGAGGTCAGACCTCTCCATCCCTCTCATGGTCGTCCACCATGGATACCATGGAGAGGTTCTCCATCGCCGCGGCATCGTCGTTATGCTGCCTGTTCTTCTGCTCATGGATCTCCGTCTCCTTCGGTGTGCCTCGCTCGTGAAGAAGACGTCGGATCTCGTGTGTCGAGATCAGGAGATCCGCCGCTTGGATCATCAACATGGATTGCGAGAAGCACGCGGTTCATCCCCGCACTCGCAAGCGTCTCCTCCGTCGGATCGGACTTGAGACAGGAGGTCTCTTCGTTTAGAGACTTGATCGCAACCACGCTTCAAGAGGTAATCCTAATTACTTGTTTGTGGTTTAGACGAAACGATCCGAGAAGTGTTCTTGGATCATGTGGTTTCGTCGTATAAAATTTTTAAATTCCGCTGCATCGAGCAACTAGTCCGACTAGTCGCTCCTCGTCGTATTCGATACGATGCTCACGCTTCCGTGATGCGCTTGAGGATCTAACTATATCCTTCAAGTGGTATCAGAGCCAGGTTGATGGTTTCGAATATGATTCGCTAACCGAGGACGACTTGGGTTCGTTAAGGTCGCGAAAGTTTTCATCGCATTTGATTTCGCAGATCTGTTTAGTAAATAAATTCGGCACTGTTTAAATTGTTTAAACACGAATTTAATACTTAATTTTGTTCCCCATTAAATAAGGAAACCATAGGATCTGAGTTTGCGTAAATCGGATTTCGTATGCTCGAGATATGGTCGTTTTAATGAACATGTATGCACTGTTGCGGGAACTGTGAATCTGAACGTGATTAAAATGTTAATTACTGTTTAGACTTGCCTCGAAATGCGTGAAACATCACTTAGGTTCTGTCCTAAATCAAATTAGCAAACTTTAGAAATTGACTTTGCTTAATTTGGATTTAATATGATCGAGATATGCTAATTTTAGTAAGTAGGGGTCACTGCTGAAATTGCTTTCCTAATCAAGAACCATGTGATTGTCAATTAATGAAATTAATTGTTAATTTCGAGAAATAATTATGGAAAATATTTGTGAAATATTATAAGATGATTATTTCCTTAATGACTTGTCCCCAATCAATTAATTGATTAGATTTGATCTAAATCTTAATTGGTATCACAATCATCAAACTTCTTGCTTGAATAGGATTGGGAATTTGTCTAGCAAATTTCCTTATAATCAAAATTATTTTGATTACTATATGGTATAATTTCGGTTGAAGAACCGATGATCATCTCAAGTACAAATTAATCAATTTGGCATTATCCTTTCCCGAGGCGCATATGGTGTCTAGTCGGGGATCGCTGGGTTAGCGGGTTGCAACGTATGCGGTCCGTCCCACTCCCGCCGGTACTGGCCATGACAGCGGGTAGGGCCGGGATAATGTCCGAGGGATTAAGATGTATTTTTCTAATTATTAAAATACGAATTAACACGTACTTTGAGAATAATATCATATATTCAAGTAAAATCAAGTTTGATTGATTGAATTGGATTGATAATTAATTTAATATGATTAAGTTAATTATGTCAAATAAAATTACTCTAATATGATTAGAGTTGATAATTCCCTTGGAAGAATTAATTATATGAATGTGATTCATATAAATTAATTTAATTTGAATAAGATATGGAGGATCACATAAGTGACATCCGTGGTCTCCTGTCAAGGCGAAGAGTTTCGTCGCCAGATATTATATGTAGGAGACGCATGTCCGAAGTGACAGCTCCTGCATATGATCCATTTGGATCGGGTTCGTCGCTTCTCGAAAGAGTAAGGACGTATGCGTAGTGACCCCAATATCGGGTCCTCATATTATTGGGGCGATATTGGATTGCGCATAGCGAGTTGTATTCCTGTTGACGGTTGGTTTAATTAATGACGGGTCAACATCACCTTAGGGGTGGTGGGCCCGGGTATTAAAGACCGAATTGGGAGATGCAAGTTGGACTTGCAAGGCGGAATGTGTTCCCGCTTCTTTTTATCCGAGTTGTAGGTTCTCATATTATTGGGATGCAACAAAGATAAGGAAAGAGATCCCAGATCTTGCTTGAGATATAATGGTAAGTATATCTCTTACATTGAAAGTGATTAAGGGAATGAACTTTCAGTGTTGACATGGTAAGACAACTTTGATATAAAATTCCTAATTCAAAGTAAAACATGTATATATATAAATATATACCCTTATGCAAATTACTTATTTCAGATAATCCTTCATTAAACCCACTCAATGTTATACTCATTAATAACCAGTAGAATATCATGGATTGGACCCTTGATCCAGATATTGTACTTGCGATTGGACACATAATGTATGTGGTTGCAATGTGCAAGTTTCCTCATAATAATGAGAAGTGATAATTAAATAAGACAATAGGACTAAAACCCTAGGGTTTGTATGTCTCTGTAAGTCTTGATCTTATCGAATGTACTTTTGAAGTGACATGTCGATGATGATCGTAATTATCAAATTAATCCTTATAAAATCAATAAAGATATTCTGGCATACATATGTGCTCTTGACATTTAATCATGAATGACATGGTTCTCTACATCATATAGAATGGTAGCTCTATTAGAGATAATGTATTCAAATTGTTTGAGTACCTACCTGAACCTATGCTTTAAGAGTTTAGATGGATGTAGGTGATGAGTGTCATCATTCTACTATCTTTACTCTAGTCATCCATGAAGCTTCATAATGTTCATATTGTATGAATTTAATGAAGCATGTATAAGTGTTGAAATACTCTTATATTGAAATTTTTGATTTTAAGATAAGAGATCCTTTAGTCTTGAGCAATGGTTGCTTAGAGATAAAGGTAGCGCAGTGGAAGCATGGGTTGAACTCAAGTAAGAAGTATAGTCAAAGAGTTGATTGTACTTCTGTTGCTTCCATCCAAAGAATTAGATGAATGCCAATACTGCAATAAGTTGATGTGTTGATAGTATGACTATCAAATCTATCTAGAATCCTTAGAAAAGGAATAAGATAACACATCAGAATAACCTACATATAATCATTGAAATTGACTTACTTATTTGATAAGGTAAAGTCTTAATAATTGTATCTCGATCTTCTAATGACACTTGCAATTGGTTGCATATGTGTTAGAATATTAGAAATTTGATCTTAAGGTTTATTGGTCATCCATGTTGAAAGTGATGCAAATGTTGCAACAATTTCCATGAGATCAATAGACTTCATATTTTCAGTGGGAGCCCTTAGTCTTAGAGAATGTCTCTATGACCTAGATTAGAATACGCTCATTGTTTATTTCTAATTGTTGGATATAAACATGAATTCTGAAATTTATCTATCATAAAGAGTTATGATTGATATATATTTCAGATAGTAATCTTACATCTAGCGGACTCCACAAAATTAGAAATTAATGAATGGTTCATTAAGATTTCTAATACTGAAAATTAAAACCTTTAAAGATCAATAGGAGGATAAAGATCATTTGACAATGATCTGGCTCATGTTTTGGACATTTGTTTGTTGATGTAATCAATAGACTGATAAGAGATGAACCTTTAGATTGTCTAAATGTTCAAATCTTACATAATTATGAATATTGTATTCAAGAGTAAAAATGTCCAATACACCCTTCTTTGGGAAAGGTGTAAGATGTTAAGGTATTCAAGATCTCATACATATTGATGTATGTGAATCATCTATATCAGAATAAACATTATGGATATGTGATATCTATTAGTGATTCTTTGTGATATGAGATTTCTTCTCTTCACTTAGAAAACTTTGAAATGTTCAAAGATTTCACATTTTGGTTTAGAATCAAAGTTTGAAGGAAGATGAAATGAATTTGATCTAATCAAGGTAAGCTTGTACCTATTAGATGAATTCAAGGAATATCTTATGGAGATGTGAATATCATTTCTATCTCACCCCTCCTAATGAGCCTTAACTCAATAGAGTTGTAGGGAGATGCAATTGATCATGTGTGACATGATTTGATCAATGATTAATCTTAGCATAATTATCTCTTAGTTTCGAGGTATATGTGGTAGAGACTACATTATACACTTAATAAGGTCCCAAGCTGGTAAGCTGGAATCTAGCACCAGAGAGTGCTACTTCATTAGGAAAATAAAGGATGGTATTAGATACCTACTTTATGACCTTGAGATTCTTAAAAGATCTCATCTTTGAGAATAAGATTCTTATAGGATGACTCTCTTGAGAATCAAGATGAAAATGAAGTAAAGGAACTCATTTAATCTTGAAAAGATAATGAGTCTCCTGAAATCAGAAACTAAATTAGATAATTAAAGATGAAACACTAATACCTCTTCAAATAAGTTTGAGGATGGATTCCATGTGTCAGTTAAATCTGAAAATGATCGGACTTCATGTGATGAAGCTCCTGAGGATCATGACATGCAAAGATGGATGTTAGCAATAAAAGTCTAATGTAGACTTCATATACAAGTGTTGTATATGGACCCTCGAGGATCCACCTATATGGGTCATACCCAATAAGGCGTAAATGGATCTTCAAGAGAAAGAGGGAACCTGATGAGAAGGTATAGACCTTCAAAGCACGGTTCGTAGCCATGAGCTACACACCGAAGAGAAGGCATCGCTTGCGATAAGACTTGCTCTCCAGTGACCTTGTTTTAACCCATCAGAATATTGCTAACTATAGCTACACAACTTGTCTATGACATCTTCATGGTGTGAGTCAAGATTGCATTCCTCTATGAATACCTCTCTGAGGATATTCATATGAAGTAGCCCCAGGGATTCATGGTTGAGGAAAGCAAGGTGTGCTAGCTGAAGAACTCCATCTTTGGACTCCAATAAGTTTCTTGTAGTTGGAACATAAGATTTGATGAAATTATAAATGTTGTGATTTCAGATAAAATCTTGATGAACCATGTGAAGCTTAGTGGGAGTGCCATTGTATTCATCGTGCTAAATGTAGATATTATCCTAATCATTTAGAATGATATAAGAATAAATAATAAGTGTTTTGTAATTTGGTTGTTCTATACCTTGAGATACGATTTCAAGGATACCTCTTAGATCTTAATTCTGAAGTCGTTCAGAAGCAAAGAGAAGAGGGTATTGGGACTGTCGCATTAGTAGTACACCTTGGACTTATTCCATTTTCTGGACAATTCCAAGAAAAGCTTCCTTCCCTTAAGATGTGGTAGTGACCTGTCTAGAGGAATAGCACCTCAAAGAGTTGAGGAAGTGAATGCTAGAACTGCTTGCACTTGTGCATCAGTTATGAGAAGCTGAATGTATGCTAGATGTGTACAAGAACCAGATGTCTACCATGCAGTGGGAGTAGTAAATTGTTACTAATCCTACTATGGAGATAAAACACTTGATTGCAGTAATAACAATATCTTCAAAGATGATGAAACTTAGAGATAGTAATCTCAAAGTCTTATCTTCAAATATTTAAGATCTTGTAGATAGTGATCTATAAGGGTCTTGACTGCAGATACCTTAGGAGATAGAGATCTCCAGGAATGAAGGTATTCTAATAAGGTTTATGGGAATACTGGTTATGATAATTAATAAGATGTAGTGTCAAGGACACTATAACCAACAAAATTGAGTATCGGTTGCATGAGATGCAACTTTCGCATTGGATGCGAGCACTGTTTTTAGGAGATATGCAAGTGCCGTAAAAGGACTTGGCGTAGTCTCTTGGGAACGGAGTGACTAATCAGCTTACCTAGCTATTTTCTAAATAGCCTATGATTGTCACATAAGTGTGGGTTTAAATGATTAGCCCATTAATGGCTCTTTGGGCTAGTGGGAGATTGTTGGACATGCGAGCCCACGACGAGCCATTATGCAATAAATGTTATTGCAATTCACTCCTTAATCTGAAATAAAGAGTTCATAGTTTGCATAAGAGGTCCCTTAGTGCAATTAGGATTATGTACCATGGCCATCTTAATGATCATAAAGCTGTTGATTCAATTATTGAATCATAGAGGCTGGTGCTTAGATGAATATCTAATGAGTTAGATTGAGGACTCATCAAGCATCGTCAAATGATTATTAAGAGATGATCTCCAGCCTGAGTAGGAGATGGCAATCCTTTCTCAGTTAGGCTGATATCTGACCGACTTCTTGATGTAGGTCCTCTGCATAGGAATAGAGATTCGGAGGTGTCAGATTAGTTAGGTCAAGAGTTGACTTAACGAGATCGAGATAACCAAAGTCTTATATCATATGTTGTCATGATATAGGCACACATCCTCTGACCGAAGACAGATGTGTTACTATATGTCTGAGTATGTACATTTGGCAGACCAATAGGTTGATGACCTAATCAAGGTCTATACACCGGCGCGCTGGTGTGCATATAAGGGCATATGAGTAATACGATCTCTCAAAGGGATCATACAGGTTCACTACTGAACCAGAAGACATGAGCTCACTCATGAGATATTGGGAAGAATCAAATTCCGTGCGCACGGTTGTCTCGCTTTGGAAGCTTGACTGAATTTATTGGTTTGATATATACTTCTGGAAAGTATATGATCAAGACCTGGGTATGATGTATGCTTTTGGAAAGTATATGATCAATACCAACTCCCAATGATCGAATGAGAAACTTACTGATAAAACCATGAAGTAGACAGTATAAAGTTGATCTAATACTTCGGGTTTAATCTGAGTCTTCCAGTATGCAGGATGTACAGGTATTGGGAATGCCTGAGGGTGATGTGATCATAAACGATTGTATAACCATGACGCTTCCATTCCTAGGGAGTGATGAAATGGGTCTGGATTTTAGTGACTCCTCTCAGTAGAGAAGTAATCTGATCTTAGTCCAAATGTTGGACATTGATCTGAATGTGATTCAGATTCAATGAGAAGATTAGATTTGCGGTCTTGATTTAATCAAGCATCTATGGGAGGCCCGAGATCTGGATTTGAGATGTGATCTCAATATCCATGTCACTATACATGGAACAATACAATCGCCCTGTCCTTATCTCCAAGTATCTGCGGAGAAAGCGCATTATCCTTGAAGGAGTTCATGGATAATTCTATTGTTGATTTATGTATCCGAGCATTGAGGAAATGGATGATTAAATGTGATTTAATTATCATGAATAATATGATTCATATTATAAGGAGAGTTGTCTTAGATAATTAAATGTGATTTGATTATCAAAGATGTAAATAATGTGAATGTGATTCATATTATTTGAGCACAAGAGAATAAGTTATCCAATATAATTAAATATGATTTAATTATTATGGATAAGAATAATGTGGATAGTAATATCCAATTATTCATAATATATTATAAATGTGATTTATAATGTATTAGAGAGAGCTAATTATAATTTATATGTGTTGATTAATTATTATGTGTATTGGATACACATTGTGTAATTAATTGACAATGTAAATTATATATTGTTTTGGATTGTGAATTTGATTCACAATTTTTCCATGGCAAGATTGCAATATTCTCAAATATAATTGTGAATTATTTTTGAAGAATAAAACCCAACAAAAGTTGTTGTAAATAAATAAAGAGAGAATTTCCATGGAGTTATGCAATCTCATGAATTATCATGAGATTGCCCTCCATTAGGAAAGGGGTGGGCGGCACCCATGCCCTATTTGGAATGGGTGGCCGTCCACCATGTTATACATGGAATTGTAATCTCCATGTATGTATTCTCTCCTTATTTATCGGTTTGATTTAGGACTAATTTATATTTGATTTTGTCAAATATATTTTAACCTAAATTTGTTGGTTTTACCAACAACAATCTTGACCATTGGATTGACATAAATCAATCTCATCCATTGATTTTATATGTCCCATGGATTGAGATCCATGGATCCCAAAACCCTATAAATAGAGAGGCATACCCCATGCTCTCTCTTTAGACACACAATGCTTGAGAAGCATCTCTCTCTCTCTCTTTCTCTCTAGAGGTCAGACCTCTCTATCCCTCTCATGGTCGTCCACCATGGATACCATGGAGAGGTTCTCCATCGCCGCGGCATCGTCGTTATGCTGCCCGTTCTTCTGCTCATGGATCTCCGTCTCCTTCGGTGCGCCTCGCTCGTGAAGAAGACGTCGGATCTCGTGTGTCGAGATCAGGAGATCCGATGCTTGGATCATCAACATGGATTGTGAGAAGCACGCGGTTCATCCCCGCGCTCGCAAGCGTCTCCTCCGTCGGATCGGACTTGAGACAGGAGGTCTCTTCGTTTAGAGACTTGATCGCAACCACGCTTCAAGAGGTAATCCTAATTACTTGTTTATGGTTTAGACGAAACGATCCGAGAAGTGTTCTTAGATCATGTGGTTTCGTCGTATAAAATTTTTAAATTCCGCTGCATCGAGCAACTAGTCTGACTAGTCGCTCCTCGTCGTATTCGATACGACCTTCACGCTTTTGTGATGCGCTTGAGGATCTAACCATATCCTTCACATATGCCTTCAGACGGATGCCGTTCGGGCTTTGCAACGCCCCAGCCACATTTCAGAGGTGTATGCTTGCAGTTTTTGCCGATATGGTGGGCAACTTTATCAAGGTCTTTATGGATGATTTTTCGGTCTACGAGGACTCATTTGACCAATGTCTGGATTATCTAGACCGAGTCTTATGGGGAGTTGCGAAGTCAATCTTGTGCTCTCGTGGGAGAAGAGCAACTTCATGGTGACCGAAGGAATCGTGCTGGCTCACGTTGTTTCTAAACGTTGTATGGAGGTTGACCCAGCCAAGGTGGGCGTGATTTCCAAACTTGAGCCACCTACAACCATCAAGCAAGTCAGGTCATTCTTGGGCCATGTCGATTTTTACCGACGATTCATCAAAGATTTCAGTAAACTGGCCAGGCCGTTGACTGAATTGCTCGGCAAAGAGAATGAACTCATTGTAGATGACCGTGTGCTCCTTGCCTTTAATCAGTTGAAGGAACTCATCACACCGGCCCCTGTCTTACAGCCACCAATCTGGACTCAACCTTTCGAGATAATGACCGATGCGTCAAATTATGCCATTGGTGTTGTACTGGGACAGAGAAAAGAGAATGTACCATTTGCGATTCACTACGCTAGTTGAACGCTCGACGAAGCCCAGAGAAACTACACTGTCACTGAAAAGGAGCTGCTAGTAGTAGTTTTTGCCATGGAAAAGTTCAGATCCTACCTCATTGGATCCAAGGTAATCATTTACACTGATCATTCGGCTATTCGGTATTTACAGCAGAAGAAGGATGCCAAACCACATCTCATTCGGTGGATCCTTCTCCTCCAGGAATTTAACTTGGAAATTAAAGATAAACCTGGTGTAAAGAACGTGGTGGTCGATCATCTGTCAAGGCTTCCTGAGCCGCAATCTCCTTAGCTGAAACTGCAGCCGATCACAGAGACCTTTCCAGACGAGGCAATTTCGTCTGTCACCTCGCTTCCTTGGTATGCAGACATTGTGAATTATCCGGTGACCAAGAAAATCCCACAGGATTGGCCTAAGTTGAAAATAGACAGATTCTTGTCTAAAATTCATTTCTACCAGTGGGAGGATCCGTATTTGTTACGTGAGGGAGCAGATTGTATTTGGAGAAGGTGCATTCCTCGGGAGGAAGTTCCAAGTGTCCTCGCTTTATGTCATGACCAAGATTCTGGAGGACATCATTCAGGCAAACGAACGGCAACAAAAGTTCTTCAAAGCGGCCTCTGGTGGCCTTCATTATTCAAAGATGCAGATGCTTATGTCAAAATGCTGCACTGACTGTCAGAAGATGGGCGGACCATAGGAATGAGAGACACGATGCCTCTGAAATACATTCAGATATCAGACGTCTTCGACGCATGGGGGATCGACTTTATGGGCTCGTTTCCCAACAGTCAGGGCTATGAATATATTCTGCTTGCTGTCGACTATGTAAGTCGCTGGGTAGAGGCTATTCCCGCCCGAACCGTCGATAGTAGGACTGTCTGTCTATTCTTGAGAGATCACATCATAGCACGGTTCAGGATTCCCAAGATTCTCATATCTGACGGGGGTAGTCATTTCATAAACAGAGAGGTGAAGAAGTTGACTCAGGAATTTTGCATTGAACATCGTGTTGCTTCACCCTACCACCCGCAGTCAAATGGCTTAGCTGAATGTTCAAATAGGGAGATCAAGACAATTTTACAGAAGCTTGTGCGTCCGGATCGCAAGAATTGGTCTCAGCTGCTTGATTCCATTCTTTGGGCTTATAGGACGGCGTACAAGTCACCATTGGGAATGTCTCCCTACCGCCTGGTGTATGGCAAGCCATGTCATTTGCCTGTTGAACTCATTCACAAATCTTTATGGGCCATTAACATATGTAATTTGGACTCCAAGCAAGCAGGAAAGAATGGAAAATTGGATCTGAACAGATTACTAGAATTCAGAGATTATGCATATGACAACAGCCTGATGTACAAGGAGAAGGTCAAAACATGGCATGACAAGCATATCCACCGCAAGTCCTTCAATCCAGGTCAGAAGGTGTGGTTGTTTGATGCGAAATTAAAGATCTTTCCAGGAAAATTGAAGAGTAAATGGACTGAGCCATTTATGGTTAGGCAGGTACGTGACAACGGAAGTGTATTGATATCCAATCTGTCAGCTGACGCACAACCATTTGTGGTCAATGGACAGCTTCTGAAGCCATAACTTGAACATGATACATTCATGGTTGTCATTGACTCGATTCAAGTAATCTACAAGAATGAGCTGGATATCTCCAAAGAGGCAGAGGAAGGCCAAGCAGAGCAAAACATTTTTGAATGACTTTTCTTCTTTGCTTCTTTTCAATCTCTTTTATCCTCTTCTACCGACATGATGCCATCCCTTTCATCATTGCTACACTTAAGATGTACTTTATCCTAAGTATAGGGGGATGTGCATCCCGAGTTGTTCATATCCACTTTCATCTCTTTTCTTCTTTTCTTCTTTTCTTCTTTTCCTTTTTTATCTTTTGTATCTAGCAAACAGGTGTCGCCTCCTTGTAGAAAATCTTCTATACTTAGGACGTACCTTGTCCTAAGTATAGGGGGTGTGCACCCCGAGTTCTTTCATTCATTTCGATCCTCTCCATTGTCTCCTCTTCTTATCTATACTTAGGGATAACTTACCCTAAGTATAGGGGGAGACAATCTGAGTACGATCTGTTCATTCCCACCCTTGACCCTCCCTGCGTTGTGTATGGTTTGCTATACTTAGGATTATTTGATCCTAAGTATAGGGGGGACGGTCAACTTCTCATTCGTTGATTCATTCATTAGTTCTTTATTTCTTTAGACTTGCCTATACTTAGTACGAGTTATGTCTTCTCTTTTCTCTCCGATCTATGAGGACATAGCTCAAACTAAGTATAGGGGGGTCGTATATACTTTGTATATACTTTATCCATAACTCGTACTTTCATATTTTCCTAATAAATAGGGCTAATAATTCGTTAAAATTCACTAAAATCCTTAATAAAAAGGTGTTATGTTCCTCAAATTCTTTTTGTATATACTGATTAATAAATCAGGTGAAAATGTTTTTTGCAAAATGTTTGAAAAATAGTTTGAAAATCTTTGTGAACATTTATTGAAAATTATTTTGAAAATATTCTGTTACATGTTTTCAACCTTTGTAAAAATGTGTGGCTTGTAAAATTTATTTTCTTTGTGTGAAATAAAATGTTTGAAAAATGATTTGCAAATGGTTTGAAAAATAGTTGCAAAAATGTTTTGAAAAACCTATATATATTGTTTGAAAACCCTTTGCAAAATGATTTTCAAATACGTGTACATGATTGTAAAATGTTTGTAAAAATTATTTTGGACTATAGTTTTCAAAAATTTGTGTGAAAAGCTTGTGTCAAATAAGTTTGAGGAATATAGACATCATACCTAAAATCCACTATATATATACATATAAAATTGATCACTTACCCTCTAAATTCTTAAAATCCACTTCTTGTAAATATAAGAAAGCACTCATGTGTACATATTTTTACCTAGTTTTCAGCCAAAAGCTTTTTATTTTGAAAATTCCCAAAAATATTTGCAAAATTAAAATCAAAAAACATTTGGAAAATCTTTTTGAAAAAAATGCAAAAAAATGCATCTGCATATGTATCATCATCATCATCTTTTCAAAAATCCATAAAAATTTCAAAATCCTTGAAAATTGCATCACAAAAAGACTTTCTGCATTGCATTGCATAACATTCGCATTTTTCGGATTGAGTTTGATAGTTGAACAAGTCTAAGTATAATCCGGAGATTGGAGCTTGATTGGACCTTAAAATCTACCTAATAACAGAAATCTTATAGGAACTGGGTTTGAGGAACTCCATGTCCAGCTGACTTAATTCTTTGAGGATCACGAGACTTCGTTCAATGGATTCTTGACTTCCTAAGTAGAGTATTTCGGAGCACACACACGACTCTTGTTGATAATGACCTAACTTGGACACCTTCACCTTTCACATGGCTCAACTCGGTTGGAGTGGTGAGGGGATTGGATTTGCCGGTATGAGACGCACACAAGTGGAAACATTTGTCCTCCTTTAGGGAGGGAAGTGCACCCCAACCCATCAAGTGATAAGGAAGTCTAAAGACAGGAGGCTGTGGGTTGCAATAAAGCTTTAAAAGAGGAATAGTCTATTGGCTCAAGAGGAAAAACTCCTTATGTAAATGTTGTTGTGAATAGTATTTCAAAAAAAAAAGAGAAAAATGTTCAGGCATGTACAAAAATAAAAAGCCTGCAAAGTATATACAAATGTGTAAAGTCAATAAGCAAGCTTGAGTTCCAAAGTCAAATATGTGAGTCTGCAGCTGGATGACTTGACTACACTGGTCTTGCATCCCAGGATAGGTAGCTACACTGGCTACCGTCCATTCTTCTCTTCGCCTCCTCCTCTTGAGCTGGTTGCCACTTGAACTTAGAAGGGAATACCCCGCTCCTCGAGGATAGAGTTGTTGGATTGGGGAATCATTGGGTTGTCGTACTGAAGAAGTCAGTTTCTTTGTCATTCTAGTTGGGGAGAGCCACCATCACTTACATTGTACGAGTCAGATTCATAGTCGTAAGAGTTTGCGTATGAGTTGAGATATTTCTGACCTGGCTATTGAGGAGACTTGGACAATGTTTTGGGATTGTCAAGGACTGTTGGATTTCAAACTCGGTTCTCATTAAGGTTCCGCCCGCACTAAAATTCCAAAGGTCCGACTTAAGCTCCAAACTTTGATTTTGTGAAGACAAGTTTGATAATTAAACTAAATCCAAGTTCTTCTTTTTCTTTTCTTACTTTTTCTTTTTGCACTTATTGCATAAGTGTTTACTAGGGACTAGCAAAGGTAAAGTATATGGGGATGATGAATCCACATTTCATCATCTTTATTCTATCATTTTGGCCTCAAAAACCCTAGTAAATGCGTGTAAATATCCTTAAATATAGCATCTTAGCATTCATGCATGTGCATATAATTAGTGTAAAAATACTGTAATTAAAGACAAAATTATAGAATAAATAAAAGAAAAGAAAAGGAATAAAATATTTTAATATTTTATAACCCGAAACCCCAAGACGTAGGCATCTTGATGAATAGGTCGGCAAAGAATAAAGTATGGGGAGATAAGGGTCAAAAGACAGTATAAATACCTATTCATTCCATTCATTCTTTATTCATTTTGGGACCTATTTTTGGTTCCACTTTTTATACATCAAATAAAGAAACTTTGTACATGAAAGTTGTAGATAATTAAATAAAGAAAAATACAAATTTGATTTCACTCGAAAATAATGTACAGATAAAAAGTTATGGTCTGAATAAAAATCCAGAATCCCAACTTCCCAGACCCGTATCTCACAAATGAAAACTCCAAATACATCAAACTCACGCTTTCATTGTATATAGAATAAAATAAGCTATTTAATGGCGGTGGTTTCGTATTTGGCGGAGCTACGGTCTGAAAGTTGAGTTTTGGACCCTCATTGTATACCTGTACAGATTAAAATATTCAATTTATTATTTTGTCATTATTTTTGTATTTTTATATTTTCATAATTTTGTAAATTATATTTATAATAATTATGTACATTATAATCAGACTAAAAACCTAAATAAAACATAAAATAAAATACTTGTAATATAATACATAGGTATACTACCTATACTTATACCTATAATTTTACTCTTTCTATTTTATTAAATATGCAAAACACATCAATAAAATAAAATAAAAATATAATTATGTGTATAAAAGTATTTTATAATTATATAAAATAATAAACAAAATTTAATAAATTAAAATCACAAAACAAAAATAAAAGAATAAATTATATATATATTATACCTATAGGGGGCATAAAAGTAAACTTGTAAAAATATACTTCATAAAAATAATTAAAAATCAGAATAAAATACTAATAAAATAATAAATATTTTTTTATTAAATAACCTATAATTAAATAATTCATTTTTTATTTTTTAATAATAATTTTTTAAATCTTTTTCCAGGAGTTTTTCCTGGTTGGTCCACGTGGACCAACTAGGGGATCTGGAGAGTTGACCTCGGGTTAACTCCCTGGTCCTACTCCTGTAGCTGTGTCAGACTGCGTATGACCCCTGTTTCTCCCATTTTTCGAAGGAGCCCCTTGCATCTATGCATGATGCGTCCTAAAGAACTTTTGTTCCTCGAAGAATCACCTTGTACGCCCAGTGTTTGCCTTGGGGAGTGCATCGCTGCATCAATGCCAATCCCTCGTTCTTTCGCGCACCTGCACCACGACCGTCAACCCTTCAAATATGCACCCCCGACTTTCCTCTCTCTTTTGATCCCTCTTCCACCACCGAACTCCTAACCTAAGTCCTTGAAGATACTCCTGGTGACAGTAGGAGCTCGTCGGGCTTCTCATTGGACCAAGGCGACGTCGAATTGAGGTGGATCCCCTTGCCGAAGTGGTCGCCAGAGCACCTTGCTCGCGCGCATTGGTGAGGCATTTCTTTCACTCTCTCGACACTTTTCTGTTTCTCTAGAATAGCTAGGAAGCCTCCCTGATTCTCTCCCTTCGCTTTTCCCTTCGTAATCATTCCCTTATCGCCTTGACATCACGTTGGTCGGCTCTGAGTCTCGCCGGCCGACCTCGACTGGTCCCACGCATCAACCGAGAGCTTTTCCACCTTCCGCGGAGTTGACGCAACTCACACTCGACTCCTTCACGTCTTTTCAGCAGGTCTGAAACCCAACCACGTGTCTGGGGGGGATTTTGTGCCTCGCCGGAGGAAGCTTGGAACCACCAAGCTCCGCCTACGCAGCGGGAGGGCCCTGGCCTTCACCTGGGCATTTTGAAGCCTCCATACGTCAAAGGAACCCTGCAGTAGTACACGGAGACGGACGGGGACCGCCCGGGTTCACGGAGGAGCCGCCCTTTGTCGATTCAAACTCGACGGGGGCCTGTTCTTCGGGTGTTCTTGGTGGACATCTCCACGCCTCTGATCAAAGGTCGATCGCCCAGGATAGCAGCCACCATAGGATCAGATCTAGCCCTTGTCGTTCGATCAACTTCAGTCATCTAATCAGGTCCGTCCAGCCGAAGGGGCATCGCGCAAGGAGGACGCTCCACGTGGCGTTAAGTGAGACCTATCAGCCGTTGGATGCGCCCCGGTGTGGGTAATTTTGCATTCCTCCCCCGCCAGTTTTTGTAATAGTTTATTAGTAACTAAACTTTCATAGGCTATTTAATTGTTTTTGTAATATTTACACGTAGCCCCCTGGGCTTTTGGAATATTGCGGCTAGGTCCCCCGCTTGGCGCACGTGCCCGTCACGTGCGTCTGGGCTTTTTGCGAGGGAACCCAGGAGTTTTTGTGTGTTCACTTTTAGTACCTAAACTTTCAGGTGCTGTATAAAAGTATTAGCCTTTTTGCATGTAAGCCCCCAGGGTTTTCAATATTGCAGTTATACCCCTCCCAGGTTCACGTGCTTCGCGCGCGTGACCTTGGACATTTTGGAGGCATACCCCTGCGGGTTTTGTGATTGATATTTAGTCCATTAATTCGCAAAATTAGTGTAATATTTGTAGAAAAATTGCATGCGTATCCCTGGATGTTTTTATATTTGCACTTATACCCCTACTAGGCTTAGTTAATTTTGTGTGCTTGTTTTATTTATTTTACGCATTATATTAACTCCAAAAATTACCAAAAAAATCACATAAGCTCCTGTTAACTTGCACTTGCACGCCATATTTTTATTTTTTATTTTTCTTGCATTTCCATATTTATTAAAAATCAAAAACATGCATTTTAGCTACTGTCTAGCTTAGAAAATACAAAAACATTAAAACACCTAGAAAAATTCCAAAAAAATTACCTACTGTCTATTTTATCATACTTTAGTGTCAGTCTAAAAATCACTAAAAATTCAAAAGAAAAACCTTAAAAATTAGAAAACACCTTAAAACTTCAAAAAATTCTAAAAAAATTCTAGAAAATACAAAAAAAATACAAATCCAGGTCCTGTATTTTCCCTATTTTATTCTCTTTATTTTAAAATTAGTTTGGAAAAACTTTGTGGGTTTTTGATATTTTTCATTCTTATTTTACCTTCAGCCAGTGATTTATTCCATGTTTTCCATTGTTTTGCCTTTTAAAAATTTCAAAAATATTCCGAAAAATACCCAAAAATCACAAAAACGGTAAAAATCCGTAAAAAGACCAAAAATATTTATTTCTGAATTTTTTGAGCATTTTTACATATTTTTATAAATATTCTAGCACCCATTTTATAATATAGTTTATATATTCTAATATAGAAAAAGAAAATAAAAAAATATAAAATATAAAAAATATAAAATCAGAAAATTAAAAATGAAAATACAAAATTAAAAATAAATAAATAAATAAATATAAAATTAAAAACCCACAAAAAAATCCAGATTGGCTAAGTAGTTCATTAGACCTAGACTTTGACTTTTTGTCTACGCTTTACACCTTTGTTTCCTGTGTTCGACCCCTACTTGCTTACCAATTTACATTTTTAGTAGGGTATAATAATTTTAATCCTTGCTGTTGATTGCTTGATTAATTGTGTGGGTTAGTTGTTGACAAACGAGAAGGCTTGAGTAGTCGCCTCAGCGACAGTGAGTCTGATTTGTCAGACCATTATTTAGCAGCTCTCGCATTTTCGTTTTTCACGTACTTCTTGAACTCATTGCAGGTTCTAGAGAGCAAAAATGGTAGCCTACGATTATTGCTAATCAGGGTGTAGTATGTACAAATACATCTCTTTTTTATGGGTTTTCAATTTATGTTTATTTATTTATTTATTTATTTATTATATATATATAGGATATATATATATATATATTAATTTCCAGATTTTTATATTTTCCTTCTCTTTTTATTATATAATAAACTATATAAGGCTATTTCATATAAAGTAATATAATTATAAATACTAGTATAAAATAAATAAAATACATTAAATAAATTTTTTTGAGTTTTATACATTTTTCTAATGCTTTTGTAATATTTATGAAATTTTTGTTAATTTTTATGCATTTTTACAATAAAAAATATCCCAAATCAGGGATTAAATAATAGGATGAAATTGAAATGAAGATTAAAAATAACAAAATAAGTCCAAAATTATTCAAATCAATTTTAATAGATAAATAATAATATAAATTAAAGTTAGAAATAAAAAACATATTTTTGGAATTTTTAGTGATTTTTCACATTTTTATAAAGGATTTTGGAGCTTTTGATTTTTAGTTTATTTCTTTTTTGGGGGGATTTTTGGTCGGAGTTAATAAATACTCAAATAGATAACATATATTTTTTCAGAATTTTTCAAAAAAAATTCTATTTTTTGGTATTTTCTAATACAAACAATGATAAAGTTGTGCTCATTTTAATTTTAATAAATAGTTAAAATGTCAAACTGGCCAAAATAAAAATAGTGTGGGAAAATACATGTTAGTAGGCATCTAACCATATTTTTGCATAATCTTTAGAGCACAGATGTTATTTTTAATAAATTAAATCCAAGCACTAAAAATACATGAACTAGAAAGGGTATTTTTGCAAATAAAATAAACATCATGGTCATACATGCAATTTTCCCAGAAATAAACAACGTATATTTAAATTTATTTTACTAAAGATAAATACAAAAATCTTCCATGGTATGTTTGCAATTTTTCCACCACACATGGGACGACACGTGAGGTGACTTGGACTGGACCCAAATGCGATATTCACTAAATACAAGGTCCTTCATTTGAAATTTCCATTTTATTTACACAAGATATTTTATTTATAGGACTAATAAATAAATACGAAAATTACGGGGTGAAGTATGCAGTTTACCCCATCCTTACGCAGAGATGGACGGTTGAATGATGGTCACTTATACACATGGTGTCATCTGTGTGGTTGATACCCCTTCAACCGTGGACACTCGAGATTAGATCACGCTTCACGATCTGGCGGCTGTGGATGGCTGGATCCAATGGTTGGCGATTGATATGGGGTACCTCCCATGATCGGACGGTTGCTGCTTTCTTCGGTGAACAAGGAAGAACATCCTACTTCATTGCCTTCGAGGTTGATCTCTCCTCCATCTGGTGTCCTCCTTCAATGGTGTTTGGCTCTACACTCCGAGGCGGTGGTCCGCAGCTGATGATGCCCACAAAATAGTCTGGGACCTCAACAAGAGGTCTGGCAAGCTCAAGGGTAACAAGGGGCTTTTTGAACCTCTATGTGAGTCGATCCAAGCCCAGAAAGGCTCCTTTGTGCTCCGGACCTGCACAGAGGAGATGTATGGCTCGAAGCCACTAGCTTCTAACAAAAATGAAGCCTGATTGCAAGAAGGATGAGGTGGGCAGAGAGGGTCCGATGAGAGGCGGTGGGGGACCCTCGCTTCACTGATCTAGGAAGGATCAGGTGGGTTGGATGGACGATTCAGATGGAGAACACATAGGGAAAGGGAATGGAGGCGACAAGGTGGTCGAAAACAGGTCGAGGTACGATGAAATCATGCCAGAGATCGAGAGCTCTAGAGAGGGAACCAAGCTAATCTATGCTAAAGAATTAATTAAAACTTGGAATTAAAGACATAAAATGAAATACGAGAATTAAATCTACCTAAAATATGAAGGGAAACAACTCTTATACCAGAAAGGGTGCTCAGGGAGCAGGGCGGCCGGAGCTCGTCGTGGACGGCCTCCTCTCCTTGCTCCGATGTACTCTGAGCACAGAGAAGGTGTAGTTGTCACCTGACCTCCATACACAAATGCTAGGACTCGATCAGGGGCTCTAGGAATGATCAAGAATAGAAGGAGGACCCGGTGACTTATTTATAGACGGGTGTTCTGGTGAACTTTGATGTAGATTTTTGACATGCTCGAGGAAGATCAATAGGATCAGATGATCCGGCATGAGAGAAGATCATGATAGGAATGGAATCCATGAAGAGCTCGAAGTGGAAGGACCAACTCCGCTACTAGATGGGTTGGGGTGCACTTCCCTCCCTAGACGAGGACAAATGTTTCCACGTGAGTACGTCTCATATCAGCAAATCCAATCCCCTCACCACTCCAACTGATTTGAGCCAAGTGAAATGTGCAGGTGTCCAAGTTAGGTCATTATCAACAATAGCCGTGTGTGTGCTCCAAAAAACTCTACTTAGGCAGTCAAGAATACATTGAACCATGTCTAACGATTCTTATAGAATTAAGTCAACTAGACATGAAGTACCTCAATTCCAATTCCTATAAGGTTCCTGTGATTAGGTAGATATAAGGTCCAAGCAATTTCCAATCTTCGGATTTTACTTAGACTTGTTCAATTATCAAACTCAATCCGAAAAATGTGAATGATATGCAAATTCCATGTACAATGCAGAAAATATTTTTGTGATGCAATTTTCAAAGTTTTTAACTTTTTAGGGATTTTTGAAAAAAAGTTTTTTCAATTTTTTATACTATTTTGAAAAGGATTTTGAAAATGTTTTTAGGTTTTCTAAAAATAAAAGTTTTGTCGGAATAACACTAGGTACAAATAGTTACACGAGGATGCATCTTATTATTTATAGGAGTTAAGAGTTTTTGATAATTTACAAGGGATATGTGATTATTCGTATATATAAGAATGAATTTTAGTGTGATGTATATATTCCTCAAACTTATTTGAAAATGATTTTACAAACAATTTTGAAAACTATAGTCCAAAATAATTTTTGCCAATAATTTTTACAAACATTTACACCCATTTGAAAACCATTTTGCAAAGATTTTTCAAACCGTATATATATTTTTCAAATAGTTTTGCAACTGTTGCCAAAACCATTTGCAAATAGTTTTTTTCAAAACACTTTATTTCACACAAAGAAAAAAAATTACAAGAAAAATAATTTACAGAGGTTGAAAACATTTTGCAAAATAGTTTTAAAAAGTTTTTTCAAACTATTTTTCAAACATTTTTACCTCATTTAATAATCAGTATATACAAAATGAATTTGAGGAATAATACCCATTTGTTGATTAAGTAATTTAATTGAATTGTATATGTTTGTATATAAATAGTGATTTAGTCATACTTATTAAAAATATGAAAGTACGAGTTACAGCTAAAGTACATACAAAGGATATACGACCCTATATACTTAGCATGATGTCCTCATAGATCGAAAAGAAAAAGAGAAGACATAACTCGTACCGAGTATAGAACAGTGATGAATCCCTGATTCTCACTCTTTATTCTTTTATTTTAGCTATTTATCTTAGCAAAGCAGCATGTAAATACTTGTAAATACAATAACTTAGCAGTATGCACACATGTGTTAATATTGCATAATTAGCATGTTTTTGTGCAAAAATAAAAGAATAAAGCAAAAGAAAAGGGAAGGAGGTATTTAGAAGAAATACATAGTGACCCAAACCCCAAGAGAAGGTCAAGCCTTGACCTAATCGCAAGATAAAACAAGTAGAGAGAGATAGGGTCTACTTTGTGTTGTACATATTACCAATATTTGTAAATAATTATTAACAAAACAAAATTAAATTATTTTTACCCCCTTGTATATATTTCTAAAAAAAATATAAAAAAACGAAATAAAAATAAGGAAAAATATATAATAAATAAAAATAAAAAATCTTCCAATTATTGTACAAAATATATGTGCACATATTACCTTCACTATTTATTCTACACTTTTAAAGAAGTTATAAAAATAAAATAAAAATTTCTTTGTACTCCTACAAAATATGTTGTGAATAAATAAAATCTAAAATTTGTGTAAAAATAAAATAATAAAAATACTTATGCATAATACACAGGTATATTATACATGTATATAACACCATATAATGCATATATGCTAATTTATTTTTCATAAAAATAATTAAAAATCACAGAAAAATACTTTGAAAAATTATAAACAAATTTTATTGCATACACTTTTTAATTTAAATTTGTTTATTATTTTTAATTTAATTTCCTTTATTTTCTTATCTGTTTTATCATGTAGTCTATTTTGTCCTTATCCTCGAAGGCCTCTGATTGGTCCACCTCGGTCATGTTGACCAAGGTCAACTGGTCCCCCCCTCTTTTTGATCGAGTCAGGTTTGCACCGATTTTCTCCCATTTTTAGCAACCTGATCGTGAAGCCTTGTCATCTAATTCCAAGCTCCGATTGCGAGGCGCGGATCCCTAATCCACGCCTGACACTTTCCTCCTCGATCTGTGCCTCGGTTCGCGGGCGATGCCCCCATCTTCATGGACCTGCATGCCTATATAATCTGCACCCGCTCTCCCCTTTTCACCACCTTTTGATTGCCACCACTTCCATTGCGCCTCCCATTTCTTTTCCAGAGTGACAACGTGAGGGGGAAAGGCTGAGGGCAGCAGTTGGAGCATGAGAGCCCCCAGGTCTGGCAAGGTTTCCTCAGATCGACCGTGAGGAGCATAGCCTGTGGCAGCACCGGCCATCGAGGCCATTAACCCCGTGGGCCTTGTCCACTACTCCTAGGCGACCACCTTCACGAGTAAGCACTTATTTCCCATTCATTTTCTGTTTGATTCAATCAATCATCCGACGAAGAGAGTATCGCCGACGACTACCTATTCACACCATGTTTCACCGTGTTCTGCCTTAACCCACCTCGCTCCGACCTCCTTTCGCTTCTTCGTTTGCCCCCAACCCCTCTCTTGACTCCAATCGCCAGATTGGAGTCAAGCTACAGGTCGATTCCTTCACCCCGCGCTAGACTTGACCCATTCACCTTCCATCCTCTGTTCTTGATACGAGTTGTGTTCTAACCCCCATCGAAGCCACTCCTCCGAGCATACCCCTTCTCCTGCAGGGTTGGCGCACCCGCAGACCTTGTATGGAGGTCAAGAGGGCACAGTTGAACAGCTCTAGGCACCCACGATGCCCCAGGACCCTCTCCTTGGTCCTGGGCCCTTCTAAGCTCACCGACAGCTACCGACCATTGCCAACGTCATTTCTCACATCCCTGCAGCTCGCGAGGACACCGGACCAACGCGTAATCGCCGATCGAAACTTGTCATAGGCGAGTTCATCCTTGTTCGTCCATGTGCCTTCCCATCGTTCGATGAGGCGCCTCCCTAGTTCTGATCTTCACCATCCATCATCGGGTGCCCCTCGATCATCAGATCTATCTGAGGATCCATCATCACTCGTTCATCGCAGAAGGGGTACCAGCGCATCTCAACCGTTCATCCATAGGTGGACCGCCTTCAGCCGTTGGATCGCCCCTTAATAAAGGGTAATTTGCACTTAGGCCCTTTCCTATTTTGCTTTTATTTCCATGTCCTGTAAATATCTATCATAGTTATTTTATTTTGGATATTTTATAGTTAGACCTTTGTAGTTTATTATATTTGCATTTAGGTCATGTTTGTGTGAACTCACGTGTAGTCCCATGTGACTAGCTGGGTTATTTGCATGCTTTGTCCTGAACATTTGAATGTTATGATCTGAATGGAAAGTTTTTAGTATTTCTTTTATACCCATGTGAGGCTTGCTCGCGTGTTGTGCGTGTGTTGTCCTAGACCTTTTGTAATTTAGGCCCTAAGCTTCTTGTGTGTGTTATGATTTGGCCTTGAACTTTACATTAATTACAAGTAGGTCTCTATGAACTGTCTGGTCTTTTATCTAATTAAATAAATACCAAATTGATCCCAAAAATTCTATAAAAATTACTATTAGCTCCTGCTAACACATAATATTTATTTTAATTTTTGTGGATTATTTGAGTAGCATTTGATATTTTCTAAAAATCAAAAACCCTAAAAAAGTGTTCTGTCTATTTTGAAAAATACATAAAAAATCGAAAACCCCCTTAAAAATTCTACAAAAATTCCTGATTGTGTGTTTTTGTATGATTTCCATCCGTACTAATTTTGTTTTAAAAATCATTATAAAAACCTAAAAATCACAAAAGTCTTAAAAACTTATAAAAACCATATAAAATTCTAAAAAAATAAAAAATAACAATTTCAATTCCTTTTTGTAGATTTTTTTATTTAGTTTATCATAAAATTCATAACCATAATTTTACGGCATTTTAGATATTTTTAACTTGTATTATTGTCCTGGTTGTGTAGTGTTTTTATTTTTACCCATATTTGATTTTTATAAAATCATAAAAAACAGAAAACCCCCATAAAATTACCAAATGTACTTTAATATCTGAAAAAAAGCCTAAAAATATTTTTGTTCTTAATTTTTGAGCATTTTTAGCCTTAAATAAAAATTCAAAAAGTTTGTTGTTTGCTTTAGTGTCTTATTTGCCTATTTTATTCCTTAATTACATATCATAAAAATTTGCAGAATTAAAACCAATAAAAAACGTTTTTTATTTTCTGAATTTTGACTTTGGAGGTTTTCTCGTGCTCCTTGTGTTCGAGCCTATTTGCTAAACCAAGTTAAAAAGAAATAGCGGAGACTGCTTACATAGTTTTGAGTGCTTTAATTGTTTGATCTTATTTGATTGTGTGGTTCTCTCTCTTCTTCTTGATTGAGCTTTGTCCTACTGACTGGGGTCGCAACGACCCTTGATTATTTGATTCCCTCACTTTAGTCGGTAGCTCACTCATCAGAACAGCGTCGTTGCCGGGGAGCATGGCTTAGTAGTCATTTTTCAGATTTTTGCCTATTTTTATCTCTATTTGATATAACTGCTTTCTGACACTTTTTTTGTTTCACTTTTTGTGTGAGGAACCTCTCGAGGATGCTTCGGCTTTCTGTTGGAGTACCCGCATCTGAGGAGAAGCAGAAGAGGAGGAGCAGGAATTAGTTATAGCATTTAGAGTAGTTAGTTTATTTTTTAGCAGATTTATCATTATTGTAATATTTGAGACACTTGGACTCTTCTTAGACACTTGAACTCTAGGGGCCTGTTTCGCCGAGTACCGGTGTGCTCGGGGGACCTAAGTGGGTTTCTCGTGGTTTTATTTTGATCGCATTTTTCTTTCTATTTGATTCTTGAAGTTTTGGCCGTTAGACTTAGGATTTTTGATTGATTGTGACGTAATTAGCTAAGGCCCAATCCTTAATTGCTTTCCTGCACCTATAGATCGTAATTGGACCTAGCTAAAAATAAATAATAAAAAGCTATCTTGATCAATTGAGAGGTCACGCACCGCTAGAGGTCGTATACAACACGTGCATGATCCGTTGTGGCAGACATCGATCGACATCCGAGACCGTACATTGACCTCTCTCTCTCTGATCAATTAGCTATTGTTCTTCATGATCATTCAAAATTTCTCGTCTTAAGGTCGATTTCTCCGTGCATCATATAGTTAGCTTAATTTCAGTCTTTTAATTTATGCACGGATCACTGTGCATGTAGAATGCTAGTGACATGTATGCATCTCTATCTTTGCATGCATCATCTTGTTTGATCGTGCATCGACTTTTTTGACTTCTCCCCCTATTTTTGACTTAAAATAACCCAGGAGATCGAAAAATTTGTTAGGCGTTGCTTTCATTTGAAAAGTACCTAAAAAAGAGGAGAAAACCATAAAATTTGGACTGCTAATGGAAACCTGACCCTAAACTCCACCTCATTTAAAAATCTTTGTTTTGGGGAGAGTCACCCCCTCATTGGTTGGTTTGTATGTAGCAAGAGATTGACCCGCACACTAGGCTAGAGCCAAACCTAAACTTCCTTCAGACTACTGGTCTTGTGGTTAGTCATTCTCCAGTGAGGATTTCTCCGGGTAGCCTCTAAGCAGTTCGGAACTTCCATAGTAGATTAGATAGATCGGGTAGCATGTAAACGATCCGCAATCCATACTGGCTGGGAAAGATCTAACTATAGGATTGGGCCAATCTCCTGGGAGCATCGGGTCCATACTAGCTCGCTTAATCACTCTTATAGACTGATTGATCACCTAAAATAAAATTGACAAGATTAACGACCGAACTTTTACGGTCATTAGCTCAGTGTTACGTAGGTGAATTGGGGGTTTGACTTATGATCTTTTTGCATTCCAGATCTCATCTGCATTCATCCCTATATCACGATGATGGGAAGGAGGTCCCTTAGGATACCTATGACATCACCGCTCTCGAGCGCTCCTCCCCACTCATCTAGGGCAGTTTTGGAGAGCCCAACCAGCTCTTCGAACCTGAGTTAGATACCACCCTATTCCCCCTTGACCACCCTTCTCCCACCAGTCCTGAGGTGCCAGATCTGATACCAGTAAAGCTATTTGTACATTTAACAGCACCTGAGTTCGGGTCTTTTGCCTTTGCAGAGACCCGAGAGATGGCCAGCAGCGAGGGGTGCACCGATGAGCAGCCCCAAGGTTCTACTTATGTTCTTGACCAGGGTGCCATCAACAACATACTCCTATCCTCCCTAGAGACAATGCAGAGACAGATTAGAGATCAGGGATCATTTAAGGCAAAGGTGCGCAGAGAGCTTGCAATGATGAGAGCCGGCAGAAACCAACTGCAGAGACTAGCCTGTAGAGAGATACCTGCAACTAGAGGAGCATCTGGAGGAGAAGATGGACACCCATAGGATCAGCCAGAGCAGAGACAGCCACGACCGATGAGGCAATTACACAATCTCGATGCAACTCTCACTCATCGATGGATTCAGCTCCCTGAGATTCTGGGTGACTTCAAGCTCGGCCCCCAGACGATCCAGTTACTGCCCTTGTTCCATGGGCTAGCCACCGAGGAGACGCATCTGCACATGCAAGAATTTGAGATGATCTGCAGTATAGTCCATGACATATTCGTGTACGAGGACACCATCCAGATGATAGCATTCCCTTTCTCCCTAGTCAACAGAGAAGCCTAGTGGCTGAAGCATTTGGGGAGATATGTTACTACTTGAGAGCAGCTCCGGATCAAGTACTTGAATAAGTAATATCCACTCGGGAGGACCAATGTAGCTAGAGCACTGATCAACAACTTCACAATGATCCCTAATGAGTAGTTTCATGAGGTGTGGGTTAGCTTTAAAGAGCTCATTGATTGGTGTCCACACCATGAGATTTCCAAGCCCAACTTAATGCAGAGTTTCTTTTATGGGCTGAGACCGGAACTGCAGGGGCTTGTCAATGCCTCATGTAGAGGGTACTGCCAAGGATGAGGACCAGGTCTGGGCCATCTATGAGGATATGGCAGAGAACTACATGGAGATGTCCCAGACCCGTTTCTACACACAGGAGAAGCCCCTTCCACATGTCGTGTCCTATCAGAGGATAGCACGGGTTGATGCAGGTCCATTTACCTCGTCAGCAGCAATACAGGTAGAGTCTTCAGCAGCTGGCATGGGGATTACTGGTAAGAAGCTGGACCGCATGGAGATCGTAGAGAAGAAGCAGTGTTAGGGCATGACATAGATAGACCCATTGCATAGACTCTCAGTGACCTGAAGACCCAGATCATGTGTCTCCAGGAGGCACAGACGGCTTCTCCTCCCGGTCTCAAGTCACGGGCCGATCACAACAGTAGCAGCTCTTCCCCACCATCTGCCTAGTACCACCAAGTTCACCACATCCATGCAGAGTCGGTTCAACAGTTGAAGCATTATTCCCATACACCGCCATCTCAGGACACTCAGATGGTGGTGTATCAGATGGATCAGCCTCTAGCAGTTCTTCCCCCTTACCCTTACGAGCAGGAGCCATTGATGGAAGTAACAGGAGTTGGTATGATCGACAGTAGCCCAAAATCCGTCGTGATCATCCCATATTCGGGTGGTCTACCAGAGGCACCTCATCCTAGCAGCAGCCTCCAGCTCAGGGCGGACCGAGCAGCCACCACCAGCAGCAGCAACCCCAATACTCCCAGCCATAGTGGCATTACCAGCAGTGTCCTCTTCCCTACAATCAGGGACAACAGTGGAGGCTGCAGCAGCATCCTCAGTAGTAGACTCAGCACCGTCCACACCGATACCAATAGAGCCAGCCTCATTTCCAGTGAGGCAACCTGTCCGGTTCTCATGGACCCATCTATGAGAACCCAACCCTTGACAATCTCACCTGCCTACTTTCAGACCAGCAAGCATACTTCTGGCGGGAGATGGATGAGTTCTGGCAGGAGATGAGGGACATCATAAAGGGAAAGGCTGCCATACCCGCTCAGATCGATCCTAATCCAAATAATCTGAAGAGGAAGTTTGAGCAGGTACAGTTCATAGAGACCACCACTCCTAGTGACTCCTTGGGTGTTACTTCTTCCTATATATTTGATGTTGATTTTGTGACACTTAGGAGCGGTAGGATGCCAGCCGACGATGCCTCGCCTGAGCGACGACCACATGGAGATCCAAGAGCGCCAGACGAGGAGGATAATGGTGCTGATGTCGCTCAGGATGATGATGACGGTGATGCTGATGCCACGAAGGATGATGACCCAGTCGACAGTACAAACGCCGTCGTATCTCTAGATGCAGATAGTGGTACTGATGCCACCATTTTACCAGATGCTGAGCCAGAGCATGGTGCTAATGCTGCGAAGACTGATGCCGTGGGTGGCGTTGATGCCACCAGTTTTCATTCAGTTGTGTTTACCCTATTATTGTATCTTAGGACAGTTTTGAAAAGACCAAAAAAAGTAATAAAGGAAAGGTTTCTTTATCTTCTTCGAGTCCACATGTGTTGCATGATGATCTTATTATGGACTCCATTGCCTCACAGGAACATGAACCTCTTCTTAGCCCTCTATTTAAGGAGGGTCCAACTATCGCCTTCCCTCAAGCACTACGCTTGGTGAAGGTAAATAAAAAAGAAAATCCTAAAAAGACATATCAGTTAGAGATCAACCAGCAGATGATTGACAGATTCTAGATTCAACTGACTCTACAGGAGGCACTTGAGCGCATCCCTCTCTTCCAAAAGAACTTGAGAGAGAAGGCTACCATCCGAAAGAAGAGAAGGAACCATAATGCAGAGATCCATGTGCTCACTCATGCTAATGCATCCAGGACCGTTTGCCAGCCAAGAGGCCAGATGCTGGTGCTCCCTATGTCAGATGTCATATTCACGAGCAGCAATTCGATCGGACTCTATTAGACAACGACTCTTCTATCAACCTCCTTTCTGCAAACTTACTCGTCCGATTCGAGTTTGGCTCTGTTCGACAGAGCAGGACAACCCTTTAATTTGTTGATTGATCTGTCAAGAGGCTGAAGGGGTTGTTGAAGGACGTGGTCGTCACAGTTCAGGGCCTGAAATTCCTCGTGGACTTTGTTGTACTGGACATGGAGATCCCTAAGTCTGTGACAGATACCCCCATCATTCTAGGACGTCCATTCTTGGCCACAACCAAGGCGGTGTCCGATCATGATATTGGAAAGGTATACTTTCGCATTGAGGGCGAAAGTGTATAAATATAGACGATAGATGAGACCAGAGCGCGATACTCAGCTTGTTTAGAGTAGTTTAGAGATGCAGGGCAGATGATAGATGCAGAGCGAGACGTCCACTAAGAGTGTGATTTTGTGATCACAGATGATGCATCTGCTTTGTCTGACCCAGTTTCACAAGCTCTTATCTCACCTTCAGACACTATAGATTCATAGTTTCCAGCAGATGAGAGTAGGATAGCACACTCTTGGCCGAGGACATAGTTGAGGCTGACGATCATGATTTGGATAGCGAAGCAGATTTCATTTCTTGCTCTTTTGATTTGTATCCCTCAGATTCAGACATTGATTGGGCAGCGTTTGATGAGTTTTTACCTTGTCTGATTCCCACAGAGCCGACAGCTAGGGTGGAGACTGAGCCAACTCCGATTACAGACACACCAACAAGGCCATCTTCACAAGATTTTCATTATCAACGAGAGTTCTCACATTCAGATTTGGTTGCCTTCACACAGACATTCCAGAAGCCAGATTTGCCAGCTCCCAGTTGCCCAGAATTGAAGCCTTTTCCACATTCATTGAAGTATAGATTCCTTACGGGTGAGAATGAGATGTACCCAGTCATTATCTCAACAGGTTTGAATGGAGAGCAAGAATCTTGTTTGATGAAGGTTCTTGAATGGAACCGCAAGGCGATTGGATGGAGCGTAGATGATCTCCAGGGGATAAGTCCCGTCCTGTGCTCTAGCCATATTTATCTCGAAGAGAATGCCAAGACATCATGTGAGTTCCAACGACAGCTAAACTTGAATCTTTGAGAAGTAGTCATGAAAGAGATAATAAAATGGTGGAGCGCTGATTTCATCTACCCTATCTCCGACTCCAAGTGGGTTAGTCCATTACATGTGGTGCCCAAGAAGACTGGCATCACTACAGTTGTGAGTGAGTCTGGAGAGGAGATCGCTACCTAGATACCCACTTCTTGGAGGGTCTGTGTAGACTACAGACGATTGAAATCAAGCCACCAAGAAGGATCATTTCCCACTGCCTTTTATTGATCAGATTATTGAGAGGCTAGCCGGGAAGAGTCATTACTGTCTTCTTGATGGATACTCCGATTATAATCAGGTGGTCATAGTGCCCGAAGACCAAGACAAAACAGCTTTCACCTGCCCATTTGGGACATATGCTTTCAGACGAATGCCCTTTGGTGTATGTAATGACTTGAGACATTCCAAAGGTGCATGTTGTCCATCTTTTCAGAAATGGTGGGTGATTTCTTAGAGGTCTTCATGGATGGTTTCTCGGTCTACAGCGATGGGTTTGATGCTTATCTTGACTTCCTAGACCGCATACTTCGGTCTGTATCGAGGTTCATGTTGTTCTATCTTAGGAGAAGAGCCCCTTCATGGTAACTCACGGGACGGTGCTTGGCCATATCATCTCCAAAAGGGGCATGGAGGTTGATCCGGACAAGGTGGATATCATTAGGAAACTCAATCCACCATCCAACCTGCGACAGTTACAGTCTTTTCTAGGGCATGTCGGTTTCTACTAATGACTCATTCAGGATTTCAGCAGGATTGCCTGACCGCTTACTGATCTGCTGATGAAAGATACCGAGTTCATTATAGATGATAAGTGTCTTGTGTCCTTCGAGACTCTCAAGGGATTAGTTGTTAAGGCTCATGTCCTTTAGTTGCCTTATTGGTCTCTCCCATTCAAAATCATGACAGATGCTTCTGATTTTGCCATAGGGGAGGTGCTAGGACAGAGGAGGGATGGATTACTCTATGCCATTCACTACGCTAGACGTATTTTGGATGCCTCCCAACGAAACTACACTACCACAAAGAATAAGATACTAGCCACAGTCTTTGCCTTGGATAAATTCAGATCTTATATTTTTGGATCCAGAGTGACTATTTAAACTGATCATACCGCCATCAGGTACCTCATGGCAAAGAAGGATGCTAAATATTGATTGACCAGATGGATTCTTCTACTCCAGGAGTTTGACATTGAGATTAAGGATAAGCATGGAGTCAAGAATGTGGTGGCGGATCATCTCTCCCGATTGGAAAATCTTGAGGAACTAGAGCAGATAGAACCTATTGCAGAGACCTTCCTAGATGAGGCGATCCTTGCTACTGCCTCGCTTCCATGGTACGCTGGCATTGTGAACTATCTTGTCTCCAAGAAAGTTCCACAAGGTTGGCCAAGACAGCAACTTGAGACTTTCCTCGCAAAGGCCAAGTCGTACCATTGGAAGGATCCCATCCTTTATCATGAAGGAGGTGATAGCGTCTAGCATCGATGAATTCCTCAAGAGGAGCACCATAGCATCCTCACACAATGCCACAAGCTTGATGCAGGAGGACATAATTCTAGGAGGAGAACAACATAGAAAGTGCTCCAATTCAGCCTATGGTGGCCTACGCTCTTTAGGGTTTCTGATGAATTCGTGAAGAGGTGTACTGATTGTCAGAGGATGGGCACTTGTGGACAGCGTGATATGATACCGATGCAGTCCATTCAATTCTGTTAGTTTTTTATGCATGGGGCATTGATTTCATGGGTCCATTCCCTAAAAGATAGGGATTCGAGTACATTCCATTGGTTGTCGATGATGTGAGTCATTGGGCTGAGGCCATTCCCGCCCGAATCGTAGATGCTAAGACCGTTTGCTGATTTTTGAGGAAAAATATCATTTCACGGTCAGGGTGCCTAGAGTTTTGATATCTGATAGGGGGTCTCATTTTATCAACGACAAGGTAAAGACCCTTGTTAACGAGTTCAGCATAGACCATCCAGTTTCCACTCCATATAACCCTCAGACCAATGGTCTTGCTGAAGTATCGAACAGGGAGATCAAGACGATACCGCAAAAGATCGTCCGCCCAGATCGAAAGGATTGGTCACAACTTTTGGACTCGGTCTTGTGGGCATATCGGACTTCCTTCAAGACACCTTTGGGTACGTCTCCCTTTCGTCTCGTTTATGACAAGCCATGCCATTTACCTGTGGAGATAAAGCACAAGTCACTATGGGCTATCACTGAGATATTATTGGATCCAGAGAGTATAGGAGATCAGAGAAAGGCAGAGTTGGCAGCCCTGGAGGAGCTTAGAGATGCAGCCTTTTCGAGTAGCCTACAGTATAAGTAGCGAGTAAAGATATGACATGATTGTCATATCAACCATAAGCAGATTAAGCCGAACTAACGAGTATGGCTATTCAATGCCAGGTTGAGATTATTTCCAGAGAAGTTGCAGAGCAAGTAGAAGGGACCATACTTGGTCTGAAAGGTGCACGACAATGGAAGCATTGATATATCTGAGATATCGTCGGATTCCACCTTTCGAGTTAACGGTCAGTGCATGAAGCCATATTTATATCATGTTCCACTGATCGTTGACGTTGCCCCTATTTATATTGTATGAGATGTGGTCTTTGACTCACATCATTTGCATCTCATGCTTGATTATCACCTTCCCCACAGTTGTACAGATCCGATTGTCCATATCATTTATTCTTTGGTTTGACACCTCATCTTCATCTTCTGATTATGCTATACATATGGTGCACTTTAACCTAAGTATAGGGGGGTATCAGACTTGTGATTATCTGTTTGTTTCTTTTTACCTCTATTTTGCTGCCTATACTTAGGAATATTTTACCCTAAGTATAGGGGAGGTAGATTCTGTACATTCTAACCCTTGATTTTCCCTTGTGTACAGACTTCTATACTTAGGATTACTTGATCCTAAAGTATTGGGGATCACCTTCTATTCATTACATTATTTTATTCATCATTGTTGTATAGACTTTCCTTTCACTTCCCAATACTCAGCACGAGTTATGTCTTCTTCATCACTCTTTGTCCACTCTGAGGACATCGTTCGAGCTGGGTATAGGGGGTGTCATATATATTATATATATACTTTAGCCATAACTCGTACTTTGTGTGAGCGTGTTAATAAATAAAAGGGCTAAAAAACACAAACTAAAAATCACAAAATTTTTTATTTTTTTTAAAAATCTTGTACATAAAATTCTTTCTTGCATATACATGTCTGTAAATAGCTATTTGTAAAACTATTTTTTTACAAATATTTGTAAAAATGTTTTGACTATAACAACTTTTGTAAATATTTTTGTATCCAAAATATGTAAATAGTACAAAATTTTTGAAACATAAAATTTGCAAAAACACATTTGTAAATGTTTGTAAATAGTTTGCAAAACTTTTCTCTTCATTCTTGCATTCAAGCATTTTCAAAAATTTTGTATATTTTGAAAAATTGCATCAAAAAGTGTTTTGTACATATTTTTGTATATTCTTCTGAATCATAGTTGATATTTAAACTAGTTTGAAATTAAATTGGAAAATGGAGCTTGGTTAAGACCTTAATCCACCTAACTCTCAGAGGAACCATATGGGCCTGTTTGGTTGCTGGGTTGGACTGGGTTGGGTTGGGCTGGGTTGGGGTGGGTGAATAGTAATCTGTGAGGAGGAAGTACCCTTGTGAATAGTAACCAGGGTTGTGCCAACCCAGTCCAACCCAGCAACCAAACAGGAGGATTTGGGGTTAAGACTTTTCAGGTCCATTAGTGACTTAATTCTTTGAGTCCACTAGGATATGTTAACATATCATCTTGATGAGCTTAAGTAGAACATTTAACAATGCACGCATGACTTTCACAGACAATGGCTTTACTTGGACCAACACCTTACACATATCTCCACACGGATGAGGTAATGAGGAGGCAGTTTTCTTTGGCTTGGAGTAGCATACGAGGGTGGTACTTCAAGGTGGAACCTCTCATCTTCCTTTCAGGAGGGATGTGCACTTCAACTTGGTCTAGTAGCATTGAGGTCTAAAGACAGGAGTTGTGGGTTGCAATAATGCTTCAAAAGAGGGATAGTCTACTGTCTCAAGAGGAAAAAGTCCTTATGTATATGTTGCACCATGTAGATATGCTGTACATATGCACATAAAAAAAGTGCAAAATCAATAAAAACTCCAAAAAAGTGGACAAGCCTGATTCAAAATAAAATGCTCGCCGGAGTGTATATAGTGAATAAAGCAAAGCTTATGTATCACATTATCATCTCATGAAGTTTTCAACGTGAGACTTAGCTACACTGGTTAGGATCCCAGGGATACGTGGCTACACTGGCCATGGTTCACTCTCTTCTTTCCACCTCTTCTTGAGCCGGTTGTACTTGAACTTAGAAGGGATAGGGTTGAGCATGGGCCGGGTTTCGGCCCGGTTTGCCTTGGCCCGGCCCCAACCCATTTTGGTATATGGGCCAACAGGCCGGGCCCTAGGCCCGTTTATTTTTAAAATATAGGTCCAAACACGAACCTGGCCCGAATATTATTGGGTCGGGCTCGGGTCGGGCCGGCCCATTTAGATGCCTCAACTTTTATCTCAAATGCATCTAAAAATAGATGCATATTTTGCATCTGAAATAGCAATATATGTATTTGATACGAGTTTGTAAAACCTATGTTAATGAAGCATGACATCCAGTTTCATAGCGAATGCATATTGGAGTAGTTCCGGATCGCTTGGAAATAACATTAAGATGACGAATGTTTCCTTGATCGGAACCTTGTTGCAAAGATCAGCATCTATAACCTTCCAGTCTTAGTAGATGATATCAATACAAAGATAACAAATAAATGCAATATGAAACTTGTATATTTGGTAATTTTAATTGGTATATAATTTATCTTTGTTAGAGTTGTACGCTATCAATCTTAGTAATTATAAGTAGGATTCGGGCTATCAGGATTTGCGGGTTTGGGCCCTATGGGGCCCGAGCCCGGCCCGAAATTGCAAATGGGCCTAAAATAAGGCCCGAGCCTGGCCCATTTCAAGTGCGGGCTTGGGCTCGGGTCGGGCTAAGTGGGCCGGATTTCGGGTCGGGTCAGGTTGGCCCGGCCCAATGCTCAATTTTAAGAAGGGAATACCCCACTCCTCGAGGAAAAAGCTGCTAGACCGAGGAGTTAGAATTACCTTGTTGAGTGAGGTTGTTTCTTTGTCATTTCTGAGGTGGGGATCTACATATCACTTACACGGTATAAGGAAAGATATATGGTCATTAGAGTTTGTATATGTAGACTTGTTCTGATCTGGATTATTGATGAGTCGTGACCATAGAATGGTGGAACATAGAGGTTATTGAGTTTTAAACCTATATACCAATAAGGTTCCGACAAACTAATAATCCAAATGTCTGACTGAGCTCCATACTTCAATTTAATGAAGATAAGTTTAATAATCAACCTTGATTCTCCTTCTTTTTCTTTTCTTTTCTTTTCACATCTTTTTCAAATAAGCATTTGCTAAGGGACTAGCAAAGTTAAAGTATAGGTGGGGATGAATCCCAAATTCTCACTCTTTATTCTTTTATTTTAGCTATTTATCTTAGCAAAGCAGCATGTAAATACTTGTAAATACAATAACTTAGCAGTCTGCATGTATGTGTTAATATTGCATAATTATCATTTTTTTGTGTAAAAATAAAAGATAAAGGAAAAGAATACAGAGTGACCGAAACCCTAAGAGAAGGTCAAGCCTTAACTTGATCGCAAAATAAAACAAGTAGAGAGAGATAGGGTCTACTTTGTGTTGCACATACTACCTATACTTGTAAATAATTATTGACAAAACAAAACTAATTTTTTTTACCCCTTGTACATATTTCTAAAAATAATATAAAAAAATTCAGAAAAAAATATATAATAAATAAAAATAAAAATTAATCTTCCAATTATTGTACAAAATACATGTTCATATATTACCTTTACTATTTATTCTACACTTTTAAATAAGTTATAAAAATAAAATAAAAATTATTTTGTACTCCTACAAAATATGTTGTAAATAAATTAAATATAAAATTGTGTTATTTATGTAAATATAAAATAAGAAAATACTCGTGCATAACATATATGTATATTATACCTACATATGACACTATATAATGTATATACACTATTTTGTTTTTCATAAAAATAATTAAAAACCATAGAAAAATACTTTGAAAATAATAAACATTTTTATTTTATACACTTTTTAATTTAAATTAGTTTATTATTTTCAATTTAATTTTCTTTAATTTTTCTCTATTTTGTCCTGTAGTTTATTTTGTCCTTATCCTCGGAGGCCTCTGATTGGTCCACCTCAGTCTTGTTGACCAAGGTCAAGTGGCCCCCCAACTCTTTTCGTCGAGTCGGGTTTGCACCGATTTTATCCCATTTTTAGCAACCCGATCGTGGTGCCTTGTCACCCGATTCCAAGCTCCAATTGCGAGGGGTGGGTCCCTAATCCACGCACAAGACTTTCCTCCTCGATCCGTGCCTTGGTTCGCGGCGACGCCCCCATCTTCTCAGACTTGGACGCCTATATAATCTGCATGCCCTCTCTCTTTTTCACCGCCTTTGGCTATGCCACCACTTCCGTTGCACCTCCCTTTTCTTTTCTAGAGTGACAGGGCGAGAGGGAAAGGCTGAGGGCAGCAGTTGGAGCGTGAGAGCCCCCAGGTCCAACGAGGTTTCCTCAGCCCCGCCATGAGGAGCATAGCCTCTGGCAACGCCGGCCATCGAGGCCATTACCCCGTGAGCCTTGTCCACTACTCCTAAGCGACCACCTTCAACAGTAAGCACTTCATTTCCTGTTCATTTTCCTTTTGATTCGATTAATCATTCGACAAACAGAGTACCATTGTTGACTACCTATTCACATCCTGTTTCGGCGTGTTCCGACCTTAACCCACCTCTCTCCGACCTCCTTTCACTTCTCCGTACGCCCCGCAACCCCTCTCTTGACTCCAATCGCTGGATTGGAGTCAAGCTACAGGTCGATTCCTTCATCCCGCGTGAGACCAGACCCATACACCCTCCATTCTCTGTTCTTTGATACGAGTTGTGCTCTAACCCTCGCCATAGCCACTCCTCCGAGAACACCCCTTCTCCTGCAGAATTGGCGCACCAGCATGCCTCGTCTGGAGGCCAAGAGGGCATGGTTGAAAAGCTTCAGGCACCCACGATGCCCAGGGACCCTCTCCTTGGTCCTGGCCCTTCTGAGCTCGACAACATTTATGGACCATCGCCGGCGTCATTTCTCACATCCCAACAGCTTGCGAGGACGTCGGACCAGCGCGTAATCGCCGATCGAAACTCACCGGAGGTGAGTTCATCCCTGTTCATCTAGGCGCCTTCTCCATCGTTCGATCAGGCGCCTTCCCTGTTCTGATCTTCACCGTCCGTCATCAGGTTCCCCTCGATCGTTAGATCCATCCGAGGATCCATCATCAGTTGCTCACCACTGAAGGAGTACCAGCGCATCTCAGATTTTCATCCATAAGTTGACCTCCTTCAACCATTGGATCACCCCTTAATAAAGGGTAATTTGCACTTAGGCCCTTTCATGTTTTGCTTTTATTTCCAAGTCCTGTAAATATTTGTCGTAGTTATTTTATTTTGGATATTTTACAGTTAGACCCTTGTAGTTTCTTATAATTACATTTAGGTCTTGTTTGTGTGAACTCACGTGCAGTCCCACGTGACTTCCTAGGTTATTTGCATGCTTTGTCCTGAACATTTGAATGTTATGATTTGAATGAAAGTTTTTAGTATTTTCTTTTACACCCCTGTGAGGCTTGCTCATGTGTTGTGCGCGTGTTGTCCTGGACCTTTTGCTATTTAGGCCCTAAACTTACTGTGTGTGTTATGATTTGGCACTGAACTTTACGTAAATTACAAATAGGTCCCTGTGAACTATTTATCTTTTATCTAATTAAAGAAATACCAAATTGATCCCAAAAAATCTATAAAAAAAATACGTAATATTTATTGTAGTCTTTGTGGATTAATTTTGTATCATTTTATATTTTAAAAATAAAAAAACCCATAAAAAAGTGTTCTGTCTATTTTGAAAAATACATAAAAATTCAAAAACCCCCTTTAAAAAATTTACAAAAATTCTCGATTGTGTATTTTTGTGTGCTTTGTCTTCAGAAGTAATTTTGTTTTAAAGTCCTTATAAAAACCCTAAAATCGCAAAAGCCTTAAAAATATATAAAAATCATATAAATTCTAAAAAAAATACAATTCGAGTTCCTATTTGTAGCTCTTTTTTTAGTTTATCAAAAATTTATAACTAGGACTTTTGGGTATTTTAGCTATTTTTAACATGCATTATTGTCCTGGCTGTGCACTGTTTTTATTTTTAGCCCTTGTTTGATTTTTATAAAATCACAAAAAAATAAAAAAAACCCAGAAAATTACCAAAAATACTTTAATATTTGAAAATCCCAAAAATATTTTTAATCTTGATTTTTAGCATTTTTAGCCTTAAATAAAAATTCAAAAAGTTTGTTGTTTGCTTTATTATCTTATTTGCCTATTTTATTCCTTAATTACAAATAATAAAAAATTACAAAATTAAAATCAATAAAAAGTGCTTTTTAATTTCTAAATTTCGACTACTTCGTAGATTTTCTCGTGCTCCTAGTGTTCAAACCTAGTTGCTATACGAAGGTAAAAATAAATAGCAAAGACCGCTTACACAGTTTTGAGTGCTTTAATGTTTGATCTTATTTGATTGTGTGGTTATCTCTCTTCTTCTTTATTGAGCTTTGTCCTGGTGACTGGGGTCGCAACGACCCCTAATTATCTGATTCCCTTATCCTTGTCGGCAGCTCGCTCATCAAAGAGCCTAAAGAATAAATGAAGAAGAAATGAAATAAAGAACGAGGGATGAAATGAATGAGAAGTCGACTATCCCCTATACTTAGGATCAAATAACCATAAGTATAGCAGATTGTACGCAAAGTAGGGAGGGTCAAGGGTGGCTGAACAAATCACAACTCGGACTGTCTCCCCCTATACTTAGGGTAAGATATGCCTAAGTATAGACGAGAAGAGGAGATATTGGAGGGGATCAAAGAATGAAAGAACTCGGGGTGCACACCGCCCTATACTTAGGACAAAGTGTGTACTGAGTATAGAAGTCTGATAAAAAGGGGCGACACATAAACATTTCTTTGGTAGATAAAGAAAACTAAAAATGAAAAGAATAAAAGAAGAAAAGAAGAAAATATGATAACTTAAGGGAAGAGTTTTCGAGTGACATTATCTGAATCTTGTGATGCTGCTAAGGTTGTGGATGCTCCTACAGTGCAGATTACTTTGACAGAGTCGACAACGGCCGGGAAAGTGTCATGCTCGAGGTAAGGATTCAGTAGCAGACCGTTGACGACAAATAGTTTTGCATCAGGAGATAATTCTGATATCTCAATGCTTCCATTGTCACGTACCTCTTGAACTCATTGCAGGTGCTAGAGAGCAAAACTGGTAGCCTATGATTATTGCTAATCAGGGTGTAGTATGTACAAACATGTCTCTTTTTTATGGGTTTTCAATATATATATATATATATATATATATATATATATATATTGGGGTTTATGGGGCTGCCCCCATGGCTGCCCCACCCCATTTTTGGGCAAATGTTTTTTATTTTTTTTGAAAAATATCACCATGTATATTCACCTCTATATCCCTCTTATATGCCATTCGAATTTCGTGAGAAACAGAGACTCATACGGCCTTCATATAGATAGGGTCAATTTAAAAAATCCTACGACCGTTAAAAAAATGACGTCTGGATGGAGGACGTAGGAGTCTCTATTTCTGACGAAATTCGAATGACATATAGGAGGGATATAGTGATGAATATACATGTTGATATTTTTCCAAAAAAAATAAAAAAAATTTGCGAAAATAAGGGTGGGGGCAACCATGTTGGGCATCCCCATTTTTCCCATATATAATTTATATACATATATATATGATATATATTAATTTTCTAATTTTTATATTTTCTTTCTCTTTTAAATATATATTAAACTATATAAGGCTATTCCATATAAAGTAGTATAATTAAAAATATTAGTATAAAATAAATAATATACATCAAATAAATTATGTTTGGGTTTTATATATTTTTTAATGTTTTTGTGATTTTTTTTGGATTTTTGCTAATTTTTATGCATTTTTAAAGTAAAAAATATCCCAAATCAAGGATTAAATAATAGGCCTAAATTGAAATGAATATTAAAAATAGCTAAATAAGTCCAAAATTCTTCAAATAATTTTTAATAGATAGATAATAATAAATAAATTTAGAAAAAACAAAAATATATTTTTGGAGTTTTTAGTGATTTTTCACATTTTTATAAAGGATTTTGGAGCTTTTTGATTTTTAATATATTTTTTTTCTTTTTTTTATGGATTTTTTGTAGGAGCTATTAAATACTCAAATAAACAACATATTTTTTGGGGGAATTTTTTAAAATGTTTTTCTATTTTTTGGTATTTTCTAATACAAATAGGGGTAAAAATGTGCTCATTTTAATTTTAATAAATAGTTAAAATGCCAAACTTGCCAAAATAAAAATGGGGCAGGAAAATACATGTTAGCAAGCATCTAACCCTATTTTGCATAATTTTTAATGCAAAGATGCTATTTTTAATAAATGAAATCCAAGCACAAAAAATACATGAACGAGGAAGTGTATTTTTGCAAATAAAATAAACATCATGGGCATATATGCAATTTTCCGAGAAATATGCAACGTATATTAAAATTTATTGGACTAAAATTAAATACAAAAACCCGCCATGGTATGTTTACATTTTTACCACCTCACGTTGGACGACACATGAGGTGACTTCGATTGGACCCATATGCAATATTTACTAAATATCGAGACCTTCATCTAAAATTTCCATCTTATTTAGGCAACATATTTTATTTACAAGACTAATAAATAAATACAAAAATTACAGGGCGAAGTATGCAATTTACCCGATCCTTGCGCGGAGATGGACGGTTGGATGATGGTCACTTATACACGTGGCATCATCCGTGCGGCTGATACCCCTTCAGCCATGGATGATCGAGATTATATCACGTGGGACAATCTGGCGGTTGTGGATGGCTGGATCCAACAGTTGACGATTGATCTCGGGCACCTCCCCAAATCGGAAAGATGTTGCTCTCTTCGATGAACATGGAAGAACAACTCGTTTCCCTGCCTTCGATGGCTAATCTCTCATCCATCTGGTGGTTTCCTTCGATGGTGTCTGGCTCTGTAGCTCCAGGGCGGTGGTCCGTAGCTGATGATGCCCACAAAATAGTCTGGGACCTTGAGAAGAGGTACGACGAGCTCAAGGTCAGCAAGGGGCTTTTTGAACCTCTATGCGAGTCGATCCAAGCCCAGAAGGGATCCTTTGCACTCGGGACCTGTACAAAGGAGACATATGCATCGAAGCCACTGGCATCGACCAGAAATGAAGCCTGATTGCAAGAAGGATGAGGTGGGTGGACAGGGTCCAACGAGAGGCAGCGGGGGACCCTCGCTTTGCTGATCTAGGAAGGATCATATGGGTTGGATGGACAATTCAGATGGAGAACGCATAGGGAAAGGCAATGGAGGCAACAAGGTGGTCGGAAACAGGTCGAGGCATGGTAAAATCATGCCAAAGCTCGAGATCTCCGGCGAGGGAACCTAGCTAATCTACGCTAAAGCATTAACGAAAACTCAAAATTAAAGACAGAAAATGAAATGCGAGAATTAAAACTACCTAAAATAGGAAGGGAAACGACTCTTATACCAAAAAGGGTGGTCAAGGAGCAGGGCGTCTAGAGCTTGTCGTGGACCGTCTCCTTTCCTTTCTCCGATGTACTCGGAGCACAGAGAAGGTGCAGTTGTCACCTAACCTCCATACACAAATGCTAGGACTCAATCAGGGGCTCCAGGAAGGATCAATAAGAGAACGAGGAGTGGTGGCTTATTTATAGACAAGGGTGTTCTAATGGACTTCGACATGGATTATTGACATGCTCGAGGAAGATCAATATGATCTGATGAACCGACGTGAGAGAAGATCGTGATGGGAAGGGAATCCATGAAGAGCTCGAGGTAGAAGGATCAACTAGGTGGCCTGGAAAATCGAAGAAGGCGGGCCGCTCGAGACTTTTGATAGAAGTCGAATGAAATATTGGGAGTTAACCGAGGTCAACATTCCCTGGAAGGTGATTGGGCCACGTCAACCCACTACAGGATAAAAGAGCTCCATTTATTCGAAAATAATTAACTATAAATAGTAAATGAATTTATTAATTTTTTATTATAAAATAAAAAATGTTTATTAATTTATTTAGTATTTTAATATGGTTTTTATTTATTTTTAGGTGTTATTTATTATAAGTTATTTTTTAGAGGTGTATTTATAGGCATATTCATCTATGTTTTGAACATTTTATTTTTATTTTGTATTTCTGATTTTATTATGTTATTCTCTTATTTTATATATTTATAACTTATTTTTAGGTATATAAATATATTTTTATTATATTTTTCTGATGTTATTTATATATAAAAATAAATAGGGGTATAAATTATATAGGTATAAGTATAGGTATTTCATCTATGTATTTTTTATATTATTTTATTTTTATGTTTTTTAATGGTTTTATTCTAGTTTTAATATGTACATATACTGCAAATAATATTTATAAATTATAAAAATAATAAAGAATAAATACAACGAATACTTTATTCAGGTATATTATACAATAGGGTCCAAAATCCAACTTTCACATCTTAACTCCAAAAAATATGAAACTACCTTCATTAAATAGCTTGTTAAAAGTTATATAGAATTAAAAGTGATATTGATACATTTTGAGTTTTTATTTATGTGATATGGGTCTAGGAAGTTTGGGGTTTGGCTTTTTGTTCTGTGTATAGAATGTATATTGTATATTATTATTTTTTTTGCAAACCCAATTTTGTATTTTTCTATACATTATTATCTACAAATCTCATGTACAATGTTTTTTTATTTGAGGTATAGAAAGTAGAAAATAAAATAGGTCCCAAAATGTTTTGTTGATGAATTAAAAGAATATGGTTTTTTGGTGATTTTTGGCCCCTATCTCCCCCCTACTTTATTCTTTGTCGACCAATTCACTTCTTGACTTGGTCTCAGAATTTAGGGTCATAAAATACCTTTGGTATTTTATCTTTTTAGTTTCTTTTCTTTATTCTATAATTTGATATTAAAAATAATATTTTGTATAAAATAATTGGAATAAATATCAATGTTAATATGTACAAAATAATGCCATTTACATGCATTAGCTAGGGTTTAAGGACAAATTGATAGAATAAAGGTGTTGAAATAGAGATTCATCAAAGGGATATAGTGATGAATATACATGGCGATATTTAAAAAAAGAAAAAATACGGAAAATTGAGGTGGGAGGGGCTCGTTGGCTACCCCTTGGAGCAACCCATTTTCCCTATATATAGAATGCATGCATATGTACATGCATGCATACGTAGTGAACATATGCATGCTACAATTCCTTTTTTATCATTTTATGTGATTTATTATTGATTTTAATAGTGAGTTAATTATAGATAATTTAGATAAGATTTGATTTCTATAAAAATCTTTTTACTTAGATTTTCCGTGTTTTTGCTCAGGAATGGCAAATTCTAATATACCGTAGATGAATCACATATTCATTAGTTATATACGGAAAGATTGAACCTATATCTTTTAAATGTATATTTCATGGGTACACTTTTGAAGTGAAATGATAAGATTGCGTTGTTTCGTCTTGATCCAAAATCACCTAAATTGCTCATTTATAAGAAGGTTGTATTCAAAGAATCTGACATCTTTTCCCATGCGATACCTCCTAGCTATATATTTAGAAGAAGGTTGTATTCAAATTGTTTCGTTCAAAGCTCCAGCCTATGCAATACCTCCTAGCTATATATTTGTTGGTATCTTTGGTTATGTTGTTTGCCATCTTCTTCTACCTGCAGGTCACAAATTTAACTTAACATTGCGTCGCCATCATACTGGTATCAGTTTCTCAAAACTATCACATCTAATCCAATCTTGGTCCAAGACACGGGGGAAAAATATTACGTTGGTGAAGTTCCTTGGTTGTATTATTACGAGATGAGCCTTCAAGAGCAACCTTTGTCATGATTAACCACCTTATCTTTTAGCAGTCAACGTCTTTCCAATTTCAAAGTTGAAAAATTAGTAATGCCAATTGCCGAGTTGCGTGTATCTTGGAGTTGAATAACTGTGCACATTGATCAAACCATATTCTCCCTTCACTGTCAAAATACGTATGGTAGTACTGTACCCCAAATGATATAACTTTGGTATTTCGTCTCCACCGTAGATTCTTTATTCATAAACTGATTTTAAAAATTACATTATTGTGCAATTTAGAAGGAAGCCAAAACATGTGGCCTTCCCTGATTACCTCATCCAAGCAACTAATCTCTTCTGTCTGCAGACTCTGCACCCAATCAGAAGGTGCAACCTTCCAGATTAAGCATGTTGGAAGAATTGGAAGGACAAAGCAACATGTTCTGTGGCCATCACTTGCTCTAATACAACCATATTTGATTTAATAATGATCAAGAAAGTAGCATGGCATGGGTTCCACACCCTGCCGACAGGCATGAAACTTGTTGCAGTTTTGCTCACCAAATCGGAACGGCAAAGCCATCAAGGAATATCACATGTCCTGTAGAGTTACACAGAACGGATCTCGCAGAAGGGGGATTTGAGAGAATCCCAACAACTTCCGGCTTCTGTGTAACTTTGACTCATCCCACACAATGGCCGTGCAGATAAGACGTGTACCACTTCACCTGCAATCCATAGACAATCTCAAGGGTACCCACAAATAATACAGATCCCCTCCAGTGGGCTGTACAGGGGGTCTGCACTTCCTTTTTGCTCACGCCGACGGCATCCACATTGTATATATCTGCTCGATCAGGTTTTAATTATTGACCATTAACATATTCAACAGATCAGAATGAGGATATAGGGGAGGAGAATCTTCGTCGGAGGTTAGATCACAGACGACTAAGGAGACAATGACCGATAATGCCTGTGACAGTACAACTGGCGGGTGATCACACAACTATATCATGAGGGGCTGTCCGGTTGATGGGGATCTCACGTCTTTATCTTTTTTAGATGGTTTTACGTGGTGCACATTTTTTTCTTGGGGGGTAAAATATGTGATGTAGGGCCAGGTTTTTGCTTTTGGATTCTATCCCATTAAGACTGTCCCTTGTTGGAGTTGTCTGAGGCATCTTTTCCCTCACATATAACTCAACTGCACTTGCTGATGATGGACTGAGATTTGTCTGGATTAACACCGTAAAAGCATCCCCGCCATTATATCTGCCGAGAGCCTGGGTGGGAATCTCAGATCCCGTTTGTGCTGAAGGGGGTTGGGAGATTTGAAGGGTTTCTCTTGACGGAGCTGCAGAGTTTCTTGAATCCTGCAAGTTCTTTGGGTGTTAAGGTAGCATCTTTCTCTTCCATTTGCCAAGATTCTTCCCCGATGTTGTTTCTGTTTCCCTCTCCCGTAAATATATGTGCCCAGGACTTTATTTCTTCCAATTTGATTTTCTTAGAACTTGAATCATTTTTTTTGTTGTTCTGTTTAGTTGAATGCTGGTCGGACGCAGCTTTCTTGCGGTTCGACACATTTATTTGGTCTTCGGTCACTACTTTTTTCCTAGATAATATCCTTGAAGTTGTTGATTACATGAGAGAAACTTGACCTTTTAAATTCTCAAATGAAAGAATCATGCCTCCAGAATCGTTTGTCTGGTGGAGTTCGAGGCACATGTATGCTAAGGAAACTTAATTTTTAACCAGTTTGTGTCTAGGAATCGTGAGATTATGGAATCGGAAATTTCTGAATCCATGACAAAACTGATCAGCCGTGAATGCAGAAAATTTTTACCTTCTAATGCTGTCTGTGTAGTGAAATAAAAAGGAAGGAGAGATTTGTTCTAGTAATTTCTCAATCTTAAATCAGAATAAATTACGACGGGTGCAAGACGCCCAAGTAAACACCAAAATTGACGCAACAGATTCTCCATATCCTATCTAAGAACAGTTTAATCTTTTAAAAATATTTCTGAACAAATTTTTGTTGTCTCAGATCATATGTTGTGAAGGTTCGTCGGGCGCGTCTGGCAGTAGAATTGAAGTATAAACACTCAAAAACTTGCCTGCAAAGGCCAAATGGAGAGGGTTCTACAGCAGTACAGCAAAGAGTACATGAAGATGGCAATGCTTAAGCACGAAGAAACATTCAAAGAACAGGTATGCCCATATTGTTCATCTCAAATCTTAATTTGGTTTTTCGTCTTTCAAGTCATCAAATTCTATTCGTCATTCTGAGCCTCCTCTCTTTGTCAAATTCAGGCCCATGAACTTCATAGGCTGTACAGAGTTCAGAAGATGCTCATGAGGGATATGTTACGACAAGATGAGCTCATGAAGCATCATAAGTTCATGATTCATCAATGTTACGGTACGGGATGTTGTAGCTGTCCATGGTGTACACTCAATCTCAAGCGCTCGTCAGAGGAATACATTGATTCGAATGATACAAACACGATTCCAAAGGGCCATGAGGGGAGTGACGTTGAGCTGACTCTATCACTTGGTAGCAACTGGCGAAAGAAGGAAGGCGTTTCAA